>OX411783.1:3250036-3833364 GCA_948252455.1 Acleris cristana | reverse complement strand
AAAAATCCAAAAATAAATACCCTCATTTTTTATAGGTGGCTCAACATTACAAGCCAGGTCTGTAAATGTAAACTCGCACGAGTAAATAACAAATAGTCAGACGAACAAAGAACAACAACTTACCAACAATCTTGACCCAGAATCCATTAGGGCCAAACTTGTAACAACTTAATTAACAATGTGACGTTTTGTCGCTAAAACACATTACTTGTCGCGTGGTCACCCCTCACAGCTGTAAAGGACATTTTACAAAATTAATTAAAGCCAGTTTACTTCTAAATAAAACCACGATTATACACCCTGTAACGAACGAATAAAGCTGTAAAATGGTTGTACTTAAAGCGTAAGTAGATCCTTGTTACGATATTCTCGTAGATTAAAATCGTAAAGTGTCACACTCGTAAACGCGTTTACGTCTTTATTGAAATTGTTGTTTATAATTTAGCTTTTATGCTATCTGTGTTACGATCAGTAAAGTTTACTAAGCAATACATGAAAGTTAATTAGTACGAAGAATTGTTAGGATTATTAGAAAGTCCATCTTTATAATAAACTAGCTTTCCGCCCGCGACTTCGTCTGCGGAGAGTCAGAACTTCTGTTGAAAGTACAGTTATAGTATACATCACCTTCTAAGGCATTTAAAAAAAAGTCTAGAGCGTGAATTTTAAGTAAGCAGTCCACATAAACAACTTTAATTTTATAGCGCTAACCTTTAAAACAACAAAATTAACATACAAAATAAATTCACTGCCTCTCACCATTACGTTTATTTTATACGATTCTAGATGCCACATTTCTATACAAACAATTAACTCACTTAGCAGAAGATTTTCGAAAAACACAGGAGCTGAATATTTTCTGTATGTAATAATAATACCCATTTTGATAACTTGAAGGTAAGTATCTACTTTGAATATTACATAAATTCGATACAAACTTTACAGTCTTGCTTTGCGTGCACTTAACTAACTATTACCACCTTTTATCCACGTTTCTCACTTCAAAAATATACCATACAATTTTCTACCCCCCGTTTTACCTCCTTGGAGGTAGTTTTTTCTGAATCGAGCATTTCTACCAAGTTTCAAGTAAGTCATCCCCCAAGGGTTTGAATTTTAGTTATCACGTGACTCATTGTTTTCATTGCAGAGCAAGCATTTCTTCCAAGTTTAAAGTAAATTTAAGCATACCAAATATTTTTTCCTAAACAAACTTTGCAACCCCCTTTTATCCCTAGGGGTTGAATTATAGTAATCGCTGAAATACGTGTCACATTATTTGCATTGAAGAGCATTTCTACCAAGTTTCAAGTAAATTTGAGCATACCAAATATTTTTTCCTAAACAAACTTTGCAACCCCCTTTCATCCCTCTAGGGGATAAATTTTAGTAATCGCTGAAATACGTGACTCATTATTTGCATTGAAGAGCGTTTCTACCAAGTTTCAAGTAAATCTGTCCATAAAAGTATTTTTTTCCATTCAAACTGCAACCCCCTTTCATCCCTTTAGGGATTGAATTTTAGTAATCGCTCAAATATATGTCTCATTATTTGCATTGAAGAGCATTTATACCAAGTTTCAAGTAAATTTGACCATAAAAGTATTTTTTCCCATACAAACATTGCAACCCCCTTTCATCCCTCTAGGGGTTGAATTTTAGAAATCGCTGAAATACGTGTCTCATTATTTGCATTTAAGAGTATTCCTACCAAGTTTTAAGTAAATTTGATCATAAAAATATTTTATCTATACACACTTTGCAACCCCTTTTCATCCATCTAGGGGTTGAATTTTAGTAATCGCTGAAATACATGTCTCATTATTTGCATTGAAGAGCATTCCTACCAAGTTTCAAGTAAATTTGATCATAAAAATATTTTATCTATACACACTTTACAACTCCTTTTCATCCCTCTATGGCAGCGGTCGGCAACAGGCGGCCCGCGGGCCGCATGCGGCCCGCAAGCCCTTTACTTGCGGCCCCCGAGTCTTCCTGGCAATTTTTTTGTAAGGGTCTTTGACTCTTTGTATTCAGAATTTTTTGTAATAATTTCTCACAAAAGTTGAAATCCTTAGCATGCGTAATTGCGACTGTAGATATCGCCAACCACGAAGATATTCGTAGTCGGGCAGGACGAGAGATTTATTTGTAAGTATTTTTTAATAAGGCGCTTTTTGCACAAAAATTAATATTAGAATTCGTCCTTATTGACTACTGACAAAGTGGTACCTTTTGTCTGTAAAATCATAAATTATTAACATGTGCGGCCCGCGTCAATTTCGTTAGCTACTATGTGGCCCTTGGCTGCTAAAAGGTTGCCGACCCCTGCTCTATGGGTTGAATTTTAGTAATCGCTGAAATACGTGTCTCATTATTTGCATTGAAGAGCATTCCTACCAAGTTTCAAGTAAATTTGACCATAAAAGTATTTTTTCCCATACAAACTTTGCAAATCCCTTTCATCCCTCTAGGGGTTGAATTTTAGTAATCGCTGAAATACGTGTCTCATTATTTGCATTGAAGAGCATTTCTACCAAGTTTCAAGTAAATTGGACCATAAAAATGTTTTTTCCCATACAAACTTTGCAACTCCCTTTCATCCCTCTAGGGGTTGAATTTTAGTAATCGCTGAAATACGTGTCTCATTATTTGAATTGAAAAGCATTTTTACCAAGTTTTAAGTAAATTTGATCATAAAAATATTTGATCTATTAAAACTTTGCCACCCCCTTTCATCCCCCAAGGGGTTGAATTTTAGTAATCGCTGAAATACGTGTCTCATTATTTGCATTGAAGAGCATTTCTACCAAGTTTCAAGTAAATTGGACCATAAAAATGTTTTTTCCCATTCAATATTTGCAACCCCCTTTCATCCCTCTAGGGGTTGAATTTTAGTAATCGCTGAAATACGTGTCTCATTATTTGCATTGAAAAGCATTTCTACCAAGTTTCAAGTAAATTGGACTATAAAAATGTTTTTTCCCATACAAACTTTGCAACCCCCTTTCATACCTTTAGGGGTTGAATTTCTAAAAATCCCTTCTTAAACGACGCCTCCATTACAAAACCAACTTTCCCTCAAAATTTCAACTTTTTATCTTTATCGGTTTGGGCTGGGCGTTGATATGTCACCCGGGACATTGCCTTTTATATATATAGATATTCTGTAGAATACCTACATCACTTTAAACTTATGATGGACAGAAGGACGGACAGACAACGACCGCTTGAGTAATAATAATGAAACTAAATGCCATCTCACGAAATCTTCTCTTTTTGATTAGTGCTAAGTAATTTAGAAGTTAGTTGCTACAAGAATATATAATAGAATAACTAGACTCTTTGTTTACGAACTTATAATAAAGGAACTCTGCGGCCCGCGACTTCGTTCGTGTAGAAGACATTCATCGCAAGAGGGTAGTATGTATTATTGTCCTTATTGTCTATATTCCTTATTGTCTTCCTCGGGGCTTAAGCTACCTCCATACCAAATTTCATCGAAATCGGTTCAGCGGTCTAGCCGTGGAAGCGTGCAGAAGGACAGACCGACGGTAACTTTTGCATTTATAATGTTGGTATTGATGTAAATAAATTGAACCACGTGACTGTTAAATGGTCTAAGGCCCGGTTTTATAAAGGTCCGTTAGTAAATATGTCAGATCAAATTTTAGTAACTTCATACAAGTTTTGACATTCCTGACCGAAATTTGATCTAACGGATCTTTATAAAACCCAGCCTAAAACAACCAATCGAAACCTTATTTTCAAAACATTGACTAAACATGGTCCTTTTCTATTGGCTGATGAATATCACATGGTTTTTTTTGTTTACATTAATAAATGTTAAATATTTAAAAAAATAAAAAGCTCAACCGATTTTCATGAACTCTAGCTAAGATCCACGCTAATTAAATTGGCTCTCTTTAAGAATAAACCGCATCCAAATCGGTCCATCTGTTTGTGAGTTACGATGCAACAAACATTTTCTTTTTTGACGGGGTTAATTAATAAAAAATGTGATTCAAAAAAAAGATAAAATAATTACCTTTTCAATCAAATTAAACGGTCAACTCCCTTAGATACCTGTAGATTGTTGCCGTAATAAATACCGAAGCCAAAAATCCTTTAATTGAGCAGAAGCCGCTAAGGAAATTCGACAATTGCTGGCCTTTGTTTATACCGGCTCCCGGTTTCATCAGTGGGGAAAAAATATTTAATTAAATTCTTTATAAAGAACCCACAAGGTGTATTCCAAGTTTTCTTAATTTAGAATGAAAGTGGGCTATGGCTGAGACCCCTTTAAATCTGTATAAGGTTTTTTACCGTGAAGAATTTCCCTTTTTTGCTGGCTTTATTAAGGAAAGTTGATTAACTCTTTCATTCTTTCTGGATTAGTCGGTGGGAATTTGTTGGATCATCGGCTTTTTTGTTGTGCAGTTACGTTTCAGTTTTGAGGTGCTGGGATATGAATAAAATTTGGTGTGCTGTTCCAATATTCTAGCTTGTAAAAACCATATCGTGTTTGACCTGTTATCGTATTGTCAACGTTTTGATAGCTCTTATTTACTTGACAGTAATGGTGTCTGAGTTAAAAACAATACCATAACAGGTCAAAGACGATATGATTTTTATCAAACATATCAATTACTTCGCTAACATACCTATCAGCTTATCAGTACCTTACCACGAGCTACAAATGTTACAATTACCGTTCTCGCTAGCGATTCGAATTCTCTATCCCTCGCACTCTATAAGAATACTGTGACTACTGTGAGGGACAGAGCATTCGACTCGCTAGCGAGTACGGCAATTGTAGCTCATGGTAATGATACATTTCACCTTATAACTGAGCGTTCAATCAGCATTTGAATGTCTGAGAGCTCGAACTGAGGAATAATTAATTCGCCATTTAATTACGACTTGTTTTCGTCAAATTAATTCAAGCCTCGACATTCGTCAGTCTCACGACACGATTTGTAATTCAAAACGAGACTTCCAAATTTAAGGTTTTCAAGGTTCCTTAGGCAGCGGATGAAAAAGCCTAGAACTTCTTTGGCACTGTTGAATTGTCATTTGTAAAGCAGAGGGCCTAGGCATCTAGATGCGTAACGCTAAGTTTTCGAAAATCGACAATAATGTGAGTCGCTTAAACTTCAAACTCGGATATGTCCTTGAAATATGGTATACGAATTTAAAACTTAACTTGTTTGAAAAAGCACGCATATTCCGTTGTCCTTTTGCATGGACTTATCCGAGTTTGACGTAAGCTGATGATCCACTCCATACACTTGAGTCGATAGAAAATAGAAACGTTAGCAGCGTTTGCATTTTGGCTAAGCCCTAGGTGAGTTCGTCGATAAGTGGTACCACAGAATAACTATTAAACAGATAAAAAAACCGATATGATGGCAACCACTTATTTCAGAGCTGTTAAATGGAGCAAACAATCTTAATCAAACCCAGCTAAGAAACATCCAGATTAAATTAGCTTTCTTAAAAACTGCATCCAAATTGGTCTTACCGTGTGTTAGCTACAACTTGCTACAGATACACACATACATATTATACAGATACAGTTTTTGGTGGAGGCTAATAATACATATATATACAGAAGTCACTATTCCTAAAAATACAGCTCTTAGGTGCTTCCCTTTCTTTCTATCGCACAATCGTTCACAGATTCATTTATTCGTACGCAACCCAGTCCAAATAAAAGTCACAAAGATATGCAAACTGATGTACGAGTAAATGTAGCTGTTTGTCGTCCTTTCTTACAATCTCAATAATTAAATTTTGCTATCAACGTTACAGTCATCGCTACGTCTAAAGTTCGATTTACATTGATCAAGGACAGTGGCAACAGTACAGGGCCAAGGATAGTGGAGCGAAAAAATAAATAACTCTCCATCTGACGCAGTTGGGTGAAAAGCGATTCTATTTGAATTCACTGGCAAGGCAACTTGACTCGCTATTGTCCGATCGGTTTACACTACTGTACTGTCGGGCGGCTGTCACTGTCCACTGTCCACTGTCCTTGACTAAAGTAAATCGGGCTTTATGGTCCAAGTTCCATAGTTAAAAACGATAAAAAATATTTCAATGACACAAATGATTTTAATTTTGTTTACTTTAAAATTAAGACATGTCTCACAAGTCATGTCCGGTCCTAATGGCAAAGATGTTTTATTTTATAGTAAAATTATAAAAATGAAGTAAAACTTTTCTATGGCGAATGATTAAACAGGATAGATATTTTAATTTTTAAACTAACTTGCGAAAACAAACTGCAAAGCAAAAATGCTGGGAAACTTGAACACGGTATCAGAGAAGTAATATGAGATAGCATCAAACTTTTTAATAGGTACGGAACTCTAGTACACGAGCGTAACTCGCACTTAAGTACTTTTTTCAGCCGAGACAGACTTCTGCCCTCATAAGCCAGTAGGTGGTATCTCAAATTCAATAGCCAAAACAGATTCAATTCTCTCCCGTTAGCATTAGGGTTGCACTTGCGACAGGAGTTTTGTCTGAGATACGGCATTTGTTTAAGCAGGGCAAAGTTACCCCGCTTAAGGTTTTTGCTTGGAACTTCTCGTGGTTTTCTTTTGAAGGAAATACAAAATGGGGCCAAGTGATATCAGATTCTAGATAATTGTGAGGAGAAATGCGATTTTCTTACTAATCTAATTTGAAGTGAACATTGTGCTTAACTACCTACCCTCGTAGTTAAATAGATTGTTGAATAAAAAAGAGTATTTCTTGTAGGCCAAACTTCTCTTGATTGGCCCAATCAATAGCATAATAATGAAAAGCAAGCTTTAAAAAATCCAACTGCTGTTTGGGTAATGTCGTCAAAGTAATGTTACTTATCATGTAAAGGTGCGTTGGGGTAAGATTGAACGGATTTTACACGAGATGAGAGGTGTTTTTTTAAAAGTGATATTATACCAAGAATATGAGGACTAGTTACAGGAAGCTACGCTTTTGGTAAAGAGCACATATGAACCTTTATATTAAAACTTAAAAAAGGAAGTTACTAATACTTTTACTATTGAAAAAGTTGAAATAAAGTTACACTCATTACTAAAAAATCCATGGGGTAAGATGGAATGGTGACGGGGTAAGATTGATATAGTTTTTAAAATCGTTAATATGCGCCGTAGGTGAATGTGATGCATAAATTCCAACGGTATAGCACCGTAGCAGTTTAAAACATTATTTCATATTTAAAAAAAACCGTTATTTACAGCTAAAATTCGGCTTTCTATAAAATGATATTTCAGTCTTACCCCACTTTGAGGATAGGTAGACAAGGGTTCTCAAACTGTTCTTTATAGAATACGACTTAGCTTGAATCAAATCCCAAGACCCCCCTATACCAGAAATATAAAGAAAAACCTTTTTTTTGTGCATTTTTATACGGATTGTATTTTTATAATGGCTTCTGATTTTGATGCTATGTTAAGCTTAAATCGTAGTCTAACTTTCAAAGTTTACGACTAAATAGCAATCTCAAGTAAAACTGCTACAAATATGTGACAAAATTGATTTTGTCAACATGATGTTTTAAGCGGTCATTAGCCCTGTAAACTTACTCAATCATATAATCGCTGTGCAGCGATGTCATCATCATCCGTACGAATCATACGAAGTTTAAAGTTCAATATCTCAGAAACGATTTGACGTACCTATCGAATGTTTATTTCACAGGTAATTTTTGTTTTAATTACAAATACGGTAAATAAGCTGAAGATCTAAACTGGCTGACATTCTCTATTCAATTTTATTAACGCAACGCACACAAACACAGAAATAAATAATTAAATGCAAGTTCACGATAAAGTCCCGTCTAATTAAAATAATGTAGGTACTGTATAGGTTGTATAACAAACCTCTATAAACTACCTACCTACCTAAGTATATTTAATGAAAGTAGTTATTCCTCCACACTTTGAGAACCAGTGACTGTTACTATGGGGTTTGAAACCGGGGTAACATGAAAACAAAAATATTACCGTCTTACCCCTTTAAAAGTAGGCGGTGCAAGATTGAAATATATAAAAACTCGGAAACTAAGAAAGATAATTAAAATTCACATTGACAGGTAATTAAAATAACAATTACAAGCAAACGTACCAATACAACATCTCTCTAGCGTCACTGCAAAAGGAGTTACAAAACATGGGGTAAGATTAAAAAACATGATTTGAACGTAAAAAAATCACCTTGTCGAAAATTGACGATAACACACGACCACAATAACTGAGCGAACGGCACTGACTGAGGGGCGAGGAGCAACAAAATGGCGTTCTCAATTAAGTGCCCAGGAACCAAAAATGTGCACGGAATAGGGAGTTACGAACGGTTTTTCATCTTACACCGTTTTCCAACTTACCCCAACGCACCTATCTCGAAAATCTAGTTCAAAACCAAAATCCTAACCTCAACGGGCGCACATTCGCTATGATTACTGCATTTTGGTTTAAGTGTAGGTATTTTTATCAATAAAAGTTACGCTAATATTACTGGTTACACGAGTTCTCATTCATGTTTTTATGAAATAATGTTAAAATAACTAAATAATCAAGATCGGCACTGTCAGATTTTGGTCTTGAATTTTATTTGTGAGATATATATATTTTTTTATTCCGCAAATTTAATTTTTTTTTTTTTAATATAGCTTATTACACTACGAGGGAACATAGAGTCGGACATAATATTACAGGGCGAACGATATGAAGTGTTACCAAATCGTATCGAACCTTGTGTCAAAGTAAATGCGACTTACTATCGGGAAATTGTTTTGGAAGCTGCATTGGAGCCTTGGGCACGCAAATATTTCGGTAGTAGTATAGACCGTGCACATTTCAACAAGATTCGGCCCCGGCTCATAAAGCTCGTGTGAACCAAGAATGGCTGAAAAACCGCGTTCCATATTTCATTTCGTCCACACAATGGCTTTCGAATTCCCCAGTCGCGAATCCGATGGACTGTTCTATCTGGTCCATTTTGGAGAGCAAGGTGAGGAGAAGAAAACATGCCAGTATGGATGCACTGAAGAAAGCGATTTTATGTAATTGGCATAACATACCGCAGGACCACATTTGTGCAGCGCGCTTTCAATTTTCTACCGTCTGAAGGCCATAGTCAAGGCAAAAGGTGGTCATATCGAGTTAAAATAAACAAATTTTTAAATTTTGATATTTTTTTTCTCATTTTTTTCTTAATAAAATATAATTGGTTACAACAGATTTATTAGGAGTTTACTTTGATTTACAAGGAGTTGGAAAACAACTTTTTTTTTACCTTTTCTAACAGTAGGTAAATAGGTTGTTGCTGCGTCTTAAGTTAAAAAGGCGCGTATACATCGGTCTTTCTTTCGCATGGAAATAATAATAATGGTAAATGTGCGTTTTATTTTGATTTTTGGGGCAAAAAAACACTCTTGTACCTACTCGTATGTTAACATAAAACGTATCTGATTTATGTTATGTGCAGTAGTATAGTAAGTAAACCTAATAGGTAACATTAAAAAAGAATAACATCTGTTCTATGATTATGTCTTATAGTTTCTATAAAAAAATCGTGTAACTAAATTTTAATACAAAATTCCAGTCTAAAAACTTTATTCCTAACGACGTCAAAAACTTTTCAATGTTCCGTAACGTACAATGTACACAAAATTACGCTTTCATTCGTCAAACTTGCAAGTTGCGATGAAATTTTAATTAATATTGACGCTGAAGCAAAGTCGCGGCATTTTACCGACTCATTACACTTCGGTGGACAGATTAGCTTGTTAACATTTTGTAAGATTGTTAAAGATGTTTTTTGAATGATGGGTAAAATAAGCGTTAGATGATCGTTAGACTTTTCTATTGCGTAATTAAATTCATCAGGATAATTATTTTAATAATAAATTGGGTTAGTACTTTTGGTGGTATACCGTGGTGGTCTAGAATGCATGCAATTCCTAATTTTTATATGAATATACTACTTTGATTTGGACATTTTTTTTTTTTTTTTTTTTTTTGTTTGATATGATTTTTCAGCGATCATATCCTTCATTAATAAATTAATTTAGAAATATGACAAAACTGAAGGTACGGTATTTTAAACATAATATTTGGGAATAGCGACTCCATGGATTCTAGAACCACGGTAAGTCAGCAAAAGTCACAACCCTAACAATAAATTAAAAGTTAATAATTATGTCAAAAAAGCAAGCTTGGAAAAACCGACGACGTCTGCAGACTAATAAAAGTATCCCTTAAAGGGATAAGTTCGCCTTTGTATATGTATACCTTTTGTACTTCTATAAATTTTTTGTTTGTTATTTTCCCGTTTGTATATTAAAGTATATACATACATTCATATTATAAAATAAAATGAAATTAGTTTTTTTCAGTTCGTTGTTACATTATAGTAACTCTGTTACTTTAAAGGTTATAAAAAAGCAAAAAATAAATTTTAATTCAGTTTTGCATGATAATGAAAAATAATGTAACTAGGAAGCATAGTTGTAAAAAGTCATAAATAGCTGCCTCTTGTACTGTGGCTTCAGACACAGGCTTAAGCGTGTTTCCCATACTTACGTACTTTAAACTAAAGTATCATCATTTAAATTTGTATGTATGTATGTACTATGCATGTAAATACTTTATGGTACGAAAAAAAAACAATAAAAAAAATGCAGGTTAACTAAGCGATTAATTTACTTAGTTCATTTTAGTTGTATTCCAGGAGGAGAGGTAAAAACAAATTAAAACTCTCATTTATTAATTCATTTAAATACTTTTTTGCACAAAATTGAAATAGTGTACTAAAGGCGGAATTAATGCTACAAGCTTACTCTACCAGTCAACCTTTAAGGTGAAATAGAAATAAAAAATTAGGCGGGTGCAATAAAATGTCAATATTTTCCTTGTAACTAAATCTGGAAAAACATTTTAAGTAGTACTTACTTGATTTTATTATTTTACAATATAGTATCAATTGATTGCACATTGAATAGGATTACCTTCGAACTTGTGTTTTGCGTATCTCAAGTTACCACCTAGATAGACCATTTTTTTTGCTAAACAATGGCCTAGCTACAGGCTGATGTTATTTTTGGTTATCACAATAACTACGAAGAGCGGAACATTCCAACATTACGCCACAATACACTAGTTAGTGCGGACCGCCGCAATAAACGGCATCGTAAACTACCGTTGCTAAGCTTCATTGCCGCTTTATTATTGCCTTTTGCAAAAACAAACGACTGCCACCGAATGTTATATTGTGTCTATCCGTCAGTCGATAAACTTGGACAAACATGTATAATTTTTTTTAGTGGAAAGAGTATTTTTTTTCTACTTCAGGTTTAGCTGGAAGAGATCCCATTTAGGGGTAAAGTCGCCTTTGTACATTAGTTTAATATTAACATTGTAATATTTATATTTTTGTGCAATAAAAAGTTTACATCCATACTTACATACATAATTTATAAGCAGGGTTCGTCAAGACAATTAAAGGAGCATTAAGCTGTACATGTATCACAACATGTGTACAATTTTATGACGAAAAAATAAGTTAAGTTGTATGTATGATTAAAAAAAAGGGCTCGAGACCATTTTAGTACTTCGAGCAAGAAATGTTAACGTAACGTCGTCATCGAAAAAAAGGTACCTATGGCAATTGGAATCAGTGCTCCGGAGTCCGTTTTTAGTACTTAAATTTCCTAGTACGTTGATATTAACGTTGAAATAATGAATTAAAACGTGAGTCTGTTTTAGAGGGTAGTGCTACGGATAAATTCCGTAAAAGCATAGTGTACGGTCTCGTATAGTTATTCAAAACGTGACGTATGATTTCATTGTTCTTACTAGAGCTACAGAAGTACGAAGATATTAATTTTTAAGATCATCCAAAAGAAATGTGAACAGTGCAATGCTGCATTCGAGTACACTACAGAGGTATTAGTTAGTGATTTTCGTAAATTCTCAGGAATCCTCGAAATTCTCCTTACAAAAGAAGCGTCGTTCCTGACAATTCTCGAAAACGCGTTATCTCTAGTCCTAGTCAAGTTGCATATCGTTAGCGTTAACTATTTTCGAAAACTGTCAAAATGTATGGAATCGATATAAGCGCTCGACTCTACTGTCTGGCAACTTACGTCAATCCTATACATATTTGATAACGATTACGTTCTTGCAATGCATCTCATCTATGGCATACTGATGTGCGCGTTAAAGAACGTGACGCATTAAAAGTGTCCTCGAATGCAGCATATAGATTACAACTCTTACTTCAATGAATGGAGGTAGCTCGCTGTTAGTTAGCTTCAGCTATTTCCCTTCGCGTTATCTACTAACTTTTGTTTCGCCAAGAATTAAGTGTAACTTTAACCGCCCACAACGTTGGCGTCCGAAGCGAAAAAGTTGATGATACACCTAGCTCGGATACATTCATTACTGTGTATTTAATTATTGCTTTTGCACGCGTCCGCAAAAACTAGAGAGACACACACGTAGCAAATAAAGCCTTAAAACATAATTATAAGACCCTTTTTAGGGCTTCTTACCAAAATATAAATATAGACGGATAATGTAATAGCAATTGACCTAGTCCCAAACTGAGCTCTGGCTTGTACTATGGAAACTAGGCAATGATAAACGTACTTATACAAAAACATTCAAGACACAACCCCGGACAGTACAACAGCAGCAGCCAACTTAACAACTTTTGCGGACAGCGAACTTAAAAACGTCTTCAAAGGTAAAAACCGGGCAAAAGCATGTCGGGCCATACTCAGTGTAGGGTTCCGAAACTGTTACCTACTACAGACACAAAAAAATATGTCACAAAACCAGCATTAACTAATTTTCTATTTAAAGTTATTAAGACAGCACGTAGATGATTTCGATTAGGTATAAACTGTAACTATGCCAACTTTCAGCTTTGTAGTACCAAGAGTCTCTAAGTTAAGCCACGGACCGACGGACATACGGACGTAGCAAAACTATGAGGGTTCCTTGTTGACCACGGACCCTTCAAAGGAAGAACCACGAAACTTAACAGCTCTAAAAGGAATCACAATTATTACTGGGGATTTTAACAATCTAATGAGTAAAAGAGACGTGATATTTTTGAGCGCAACGTCAGACAATATAATTACTGATGACTAAACTCCGCTTCATAACTCCGCATTCCTCTCGTCACCCAATACGCCGCCATCCTCACAGGCGACATGAAATTTAGGGTGAACGGTGTAACACGATACTTTGCATTGATAACATTGTTCAACACTTCCAGATTTTATGGCCCTTTGAGCGAGTAATTTGCCGATGATGCCATGAAATACCTGATGGATTAAAACGATATTGCGAGCTGGAAAAGTAAAAGAAAAAAGGAAGGAAAAGGCCTTTGTCTAGCCAGTGAGGCGTTAAAGGCTGGGGAGGTTTTGTTCAGAAATAATTCTGTTGTCTTTGTGTACTAGTGATTAAATATAACGGGTCACTTTGTTAAGAATTTTAGTGCAATGTGACTCCTTTAGACGAGTAGGTAAATAGGATGGTCGTCGAACATAGGGAAATAGGATTGAAGGAGTCACCAGAATGCGATTGCGGAGCACCTGACCAGACCCTCTCCCACGTAGTAAATGATTGCCCACTTCGTTGTTTTCTCACTGGCATGGAGGAGCTACATGCGCCATACGCAATGATGACGATGATAGAGAAATAAATCTCCATGAAATTTTATTTTAAGCGGATAACGGTGGCTTCGATGGGATAAAATGTTCGGTTATTTATTTATCTAAATTCAGAAGGATGAAAATGATGAAAATCATTTTAAGTATGATTGAGGAGGCTACAAAGCAAGAGGAAGACATAAAAATAGATGGTCTGTCCAAAGCTTAACGGTTACACAGAAATGGATTAATTATTTAGCAAACTATAATTCAACAGCAAACAACCCTGACATTGTATCGTGGAATGGTATAGCACGAAACGCATAAGTTTAGCATAGCTCATAAGGCCAGCGATACTGGCGGCAGCTGTCGCCCCAGCGAATTAAACAAAGTTGCCGGCCACTGTGACTGCAACGGGGCTCTTAAACTGAATGTGCTTCGGATCCACACTATGGGTTCTAGAACCAGAAAGAAATGTCTATGGGTCTCACATCCCACATAATTATTATCAGCTTATGCGCTTAATTACCTTCTATGCCATAAAAATAATTATAGAAATAAGAAGAGAAGCTGAATATAATAGGATTATCGTACGTAAAAAGAACGACAAGCAAAAATTTCATCAAACTTCCAAATTCTCCATGGCTAAAGGGTGATTTATTTTTACAGACAAAAGCTGCACTTAGTGCAAAAATGATTTTCTCTTTCTCATTTAAATATAGAGATGAATATAGCGTGAATAATAGTAGTGGTATTTTTAAATGTCAGTGTGCAACCATTTCCCGATCATCAATTAAAAAACACAGACTAACTACCGCACTCCGAGACGTCAATTAAATTGAATGATTGTTTAGTGACGTGTTGTCTTATTCTATAGCTGTAGCACAGAAAGTGACAGCAGCAAATTTAATCAAGCATTAAATTAAATTGACGTCTCTGAGTGCGGTAGCAAATCTTCTTCGGGAAGAATGAAAGATGAGGCAGGACAGTACGTTTGGTGAAAGAGAGAGGAGGCCTCCTTCTATTCCCTGCAGTGGGTTAATGTGGGTTCTTCGTATTTTTTCTTTAACGGTTTAAAAAAAAACGGTTGGGCATATGTATACTTATGTAGGTAAGTGTTTTTGGCTTGATAGTGACTTTGAAACCCGTGGTAAGGGCGCGGTTGTTTGAAATATAAACAGAACTGACTGCACACTGCACAGGGTGCGGTCCTTACTGCTATTCCAACTACGTGCCTTTTAAAAAAGCTACTTTCTAATACCAACCGTTTAACTGTACAGCTGGAGTCAGTTTTAAACCATTTTGTGTGACTTTATTGTTATTTGAAATAAGAAAAAAGTTAAACATGACGGAAGCAAACAAAGTTTATTAGCGATGCGTTATACTTCAATGTGATAGGCAAGTAAAATTAAATGGATGTCAGATCTTAAAATAGGTAAATGGGTACATTATTTTACATTCTTTTAATATAATTGCATTCATACAGTAATAGAACTGCGGACTTCTATTACTATCACCTAGTCCACAGAATATAAAAAGATGTTAGGCAAGTAACAAATAAAGCATACCAATTAAGAAGAGTTCGTTGGTAAAGTAACATTTCTGAGCATATCTTTACAGGGATAAGCAAAGGAAAATATACATCACAGATCCACATTACGTAATGCCTCGTTTCACGGTTTACTCACTACCGTAACGTAAACTGGCGTAATGGTCGATAACGCCATATAGGCATGCTTAATTAATTGAAGCTATCCAGAATGTACGGAGAATCAGCGTTTTTATCCCTCTTTACCTCCCATCCTTACATTACAAATCCAACTTTAACTAAGGGTAGTACGGTGCAAATTTCAAGGAGAAAGCTCGGCTTTTAATTTGCAATTTTCCGGGTTACTATTACTGAGGGATTAAGTTCTAGCTGCGGATAGAATCTTTAATTTCCTCTGGGCGTTACTGTCGCCCCGATGACGTTCGGTTCGGATTTGCAAAAGTCAAGATTAGATTTCTGCTCGACTGGGCAAAGGAAGCGGTATTGTATTATATCTTTAGTTTACGTTTGCCGCAAATTGGTGCGGTGAATTAGAGGAGATACTTTTTAGTGCTTTTTGCAGACCGTTATATTCTCACTGGATACCATTTTTTTACGTGACAGTAAGAAAACATCTTTTTTTTTTGGTTTAATTTTTTGCCGAAACTGATACTAAAGCTTACTGCATTCTGATAAAAAAAATAGCGTCATTAGATTTATGCCGATGAAACTCGATAACATTCTCAAATAAAATATAAAACAACTGTCACTTCAAATACGGGAGGGTACTACAAAGTGTATTAAAAATCATACCTTCAATAAAAGTATTGGTATAAGTTATAGGTTATGTGCCCATTTGGTCGCGAAGAGGAAGCGTCAACAATAAAGAAAACTTATTTACAATGACAGCCCCACGTATTTCTGAGTTCGAAGCAAAAGTTTTTCGCTGACGCCCCTAGCGCCGGTTTGTGAACAGCCTATATATTAACTGCAATTGAAACTAAATACGGAAAGTGACGAATATCGTTGTTTGAATTTTACGGTTTGTAATCAAAATGTATTAACAAACATTTAAAAGAGATTCATATTGAAACATTTTATTTTATGTGACGTATGTCTTATATACAGACACCACATCAGTCATCATCGTCGAATTACCCTTATCATTATTAGCCTTTACTAGTCCAATGCTGAACAAAAACCTCTTTACGATTGCAAAGATCATTGCTCCCCCTGTACTGAGGGCGTACTAAATTCGTTGAATGCCACCGGAGCACCCTGTCGTAATGACATACCACATCACTCAATTGCGTACTCAAATTTGTGTTGTTAACTGTATTTTGTGCAGCATCCAACGCTGTCGCAACCACCATCTTACATACTAACTTTGTGACAAAACTGCAGTTACTGTACTGTTTTGATAGTGAAAAAACAAAAGCATTTCCTTTAGAGTTAGCAGTGCAGTTGAAATTATCGTGAAGATTATCATTTATGCTTATTTTATTCCTAACTAGAAAAAAAAGATCATCATGTATAATTTTTTTGGTAGTTCTAAAAGGTTAATACTTTATGGTAGCACTAATCTATTTGAAAAGTATAGAAATTGGGCGTTTATTCAAAATACCCTCTCGAGAAACTGGCTGGCCTATCCAACCGTTCGCCGCGACGTAACCCGTCGCTACTGCACCCTGGGGCAAAACTAGCCCGGAATGTTCCTATTCCCTTTTAATATTGGAAAAATATTGCAATATTAAATAAATACACTTAGGGGAAATTAGGCATAGTATTTACTAGAGAAAAATTCTTCGGTTTGTGGAAATATTGAAAAAGTGCATTAAAGTATGGTAGTTGAAATCACTGTCTCAGATCTTGAAAAATTTGCAGTGAATCTTAGAAAACTGTTTATATAAATTACTTACAAATTGTTTCTTTGTATGACTCTGATTTGGTTGGCCGATTTGATTTCATATTACGGCGAGTTTTTGATCCGTAGTCAACTTAACTAATGGTTAAAATTTGTATTTCTTTCAGATTTAACCATTAGGTAGTTCATTTCGGAGTTAACTGCAGATCAATAAATTAGCCCTTTTTGCTTTTGGCACAAGCATTCATTATGTCGAATCACGTCGCGTTCTGCCACTGTCTGTCTTGGCGATTAAGAAAGTGTCATGGAACATAGGTGCTAATTAAAGTTTGTGCAACTAACTCTTTATGAGCTTACCTTATTTTATGTTACAACTAGCTTTTGCCCGCGATTTCATCCGCGTAGAATTCGATTACCGCTATTGCCTCGGGAACTTTAAAAAAATCCGGGATATAACTATCCTATGTCCTATTCTAGGACCTAACCGATATTTTGTGCCAAGTTTCATCCCGATCCGTTCAGTGGTTGAAGCGTGATTGAGTAACAAACATCCAAACTTTCTCATTTGTAATATTAGAAGACAGATAAAACTGCTTCTGCCTTGTCTACTCCTTAGCACAATTTATTCTCCTCTTTAGAATCTTCCCAACACTTTCAAAAAGCAGAATTTCCAGCATGGGCATCAATTCGTGTATGAAAAGACACAAATGCCCATAAATCAAAAAATATTAGCCAAGTTCTAAGTTAACAATACGCCTAGGGGTGGCAAAACTAGAAAGGCAATAAATTTTCATGAAATCCGTTGTCAAGCGCTCATGTCGCGCCGTTGCGTGCAGCCTGCAGAGCCGTCGCAAATCCTCAATAGAATCTATTACGGTTCGCATGTGACTTGACAAATTTCAAGAGTTTTTCTGCATTTTCTAGGTTTGAAATGATAGAAATAAAGATTTGAAACGACGAGTACAGTTAAGTTTTAAAAATAAAAGTGTAAATTATAGTTATTTATGCAACTATCACACAAAAATTGAGATACAAGGATAAATATGAGGATTCAGGACATAAGCGAGGATAAATGAGCCGTGTATAGCCAATCCCATATCGTATTGATTAGAATCGTATGTAATCGTTTATTTTAACATCACAAAATATAAAACCCGTAAACTTTTTATGGCTTGTCATTTCATAAACAATCATCTTGTACCGTGCCAACACAGGAAACTTGGCAATAGTGGCCCGAGCTGTTTAGTGCTACGGTATAGCTCTAGAGGGTGAGCAGTGATTTCACACCCACGACAGCTGGTTCTCTACTACTCGCCTCGTAACTCACGACTTATTAACTTTTGGCGTAGTAAATAACATCATTTTTAGGTAAGTTCCATTTGACTTTCATCGTAAGTTTAATCAACCAAGCAGCTCGGCCAAATGATACATAGGTACGTGCCTACGATGCGGGGCAACTCGTGAACTCAACATCTAGTGACGTTAATAATAATTCGCTACCTAATTGAAAAGCAAGTTATTATAGAGAATAATATCTTTGATACAAGAAGGATTGGTATGCGAACCGGTGGCGCCAGGGGTGTGATTCTCTAAACAACGACGAACGGACGGACGCACGAGTGAATGTCCAAGCGGCCAGTTTAAGTAGTCCCGTCTAATTGAGTGTACAAAAGGCATTTTAGCGCGTGTATTCAATTTGGCAGCATGGCTTCTCTGACTTATAAGGCTGCCTAATTGAGAATGCACGCGCTAAAATGTGTTTTGTTCGCTCGGACGGGACTACTTAAACTCGCCGCTGCGCTTTCGGTGTTCTTTACAAGGGCTGCATGAGCATTGAGAAACTTTCCAACATCTTGATTTAACACATGCAGAAACTGCCAAGCAATCCAGTGTATTGCGCAGAAATGCTTGCGTAAATTATTAGTTTCTGATCATTTCACGCAAACCCCCGCTGAGTTTTATAACTTAGGCATTAAAAGATCGCAATAATTCACCACAAGTCATGACATTATTCAGAAAAGTCCGAAATAAGGGGAAATAATAGCCATTAGGCGCTGCTGACTCGATTGCTCCTCGAGTGTTCTTTAAGGCGTCGTAAAATATCCGACATTACTCCGGCAAACAATAATATTGTAATAAATATGAGTTATATTGCGGCAGTCATATTTCCGATATTTTATTATTCGGTATTGTGATGTGTTTATTTTGTTTGACCTTGTGTCCTACTGACCTGGCTTCGCTTAATCAATAGTTCGTTTGTTTAGTCGGTAGTTCTCTGGACGATTTCGAGGTTTGATCAATAAAATTGAATAAGAATTAACTTGTTCTACTAGCGTACTATAAACCGCTAATATTAATATCGTTAACGGTATCACATTGCCAACTATAATAGTGTAACCGAAGCGTGAAAGCAGTTCTATAATGATTAATGAGCGTTGCTATGGTGATAACAGTTCTTTTACAATAATTACAGGTAAACTCAGGTTGCAAACTCTTTTACTTTAATTAGATTTCAATTAGTAAACAAATTTTCTTTATGGATTAAGTTTCCTCACACAATTTTCAACGCTTTCATTCATAAACTTCAACATTTTTCATCAAAAGGCTTAAAGTAATTCTAAAAACTTCCAGTAAATTGTGCGCTCATAGCAAACAAGTGTCAGCATAATGGCCGATCGATTTTTAAAAAATCCGCACTTCCCCGGCGAAACTTAATTTGCGAGCTGATCCAATTCCCCTAGGAGCCCTGCCTCCCTGATTATCGAAGATATATATCACCATCCTTTCTCGGTCGCAGACGCGCGAACATATTGTGAAATTATAATGTGGTTTGCGGAGAAACATGTGTGCAGTGGTGTCCAATACGTGATAGAGACGGGTAGATACTAGTTTGACTGAGATCTGAAATATGCAATTTATAAACATGACTGTACGCTAGTGAGCTCAAAGCAATTGAGCGAAATTTGAACAGTCTTGTTTTGAAATATCGAAACAAAAATCTTTGTTTTGGTGCAGCGAAAGGCATTTAAAATAAGACTTTTTGATGCTGGCCTAGTTGGTAGTGACCCTGCCTACGAAACTGGCGGTCCTGGGTTCAAATCCCGGTAAGGGCAGATATTTGTGTGATGGGCGCGAATAATATTGTTCCTGAGTCTTAGATGCTTTCTATGTATTTAAGTATATATTTCTATATCAGTATTTGTATCGTTTTCTAGTCCCATAGTACAAACCTAGAGCTTAGTATGGGACTAGATCAATTGGTGTGCCGCCATTATCCTCTGCTATTGATTGATTGATTGATATTGATTGACAATAGAATATTGGGTCTTTGGTGTAAAGTATGCCAGTTTTCGTAAATCGCCAATGGAAAATGAAAATGGTAATTAACCTTGCAAAGGCCCCCTGGTTTAGTTACTTACGCTACGGTCTTCCCTGCCTATACTAGCACATTGTCATCATTTTCATTTCGTTGTGCTCTTTTACGTTTTCTTCTCTCATTATTTATTTAAATTCTTATTTTAAAAAACACAACCTTTATTTTTTCTTTACGTTGGTATGAAATAACTTCGTAAAGACACGAACAAACATGCCCCGCAGCTAACGTAACCGTGATAGTGACATCTATCGGAAGTTTCCCGAACTATGCACCGCTCAAAACTGCCAACACAACGCAATTTCCAACGACAATATTTTCGAGCTCCTTACGACAAACAAGGGGAAGCTCTTATCGCGATCACATTTTCTTTATTGATCACTTGTTGCGTTTTAAATCAACGTTCTTTTTGATGGATCACTTTTGGCGACGTGTATTTTTTACGTATGCGTAAGTAACTTCGTATTTCACAATTTTCATGTTTTTTTTTCTTATTGCTTTCTTTTATTAGTTTCTTCATTTGTTTTGACCATAGTTTAAGTTAGTATGTCGATTTTCGTAATAATGCTTTCAGTTGTCAGGTGAGTTTTAATTTTGTTAATAAATAAGCCATGTATTATGTAATGTTTGAAGCACAAATACGTTTTTGCCAAATGATAGTTTTTGAAATGAATTTGGTCAAAATGACCGGACCCCGAGCATCTCTCATTCATCTTAGCAGGGTATCACTGGGCACTTTTTTATTAAAAAATATAAACAATGATAACTAATATTATATCGACGATTTTATCCAAACAGCAGTTGTTTAAAAACTTGCATATTGTTAGACTTGTACCTTGTCACTGTCACTCGTTAAACAATTTCATATGACAATATAAACCTGCCATTAAAGCGACAAAGTACAAAAGCGATCACTTATAACGCCGGATGTACTTACCGTATGCGGTTAAACGTTAATGATTTGACGTGCGCGAGCGGTGACTGCACTCGACTCGACTCGACTGCATCTTGAGTTGAACACGTCGCACCTGAACACCACTTAAAGCATGCATGATTTGGACGCCCTTAGACGTACAGTTGGCAACGTAGCTGAGTTGTTACGTCACTGTTTTTTTTTAAACTGGAGTTTGCGATATGTTATGGGTAGAATTAGTTTTGCGTTATTTATCTCTTTG
Organism: Acleris cristana; assembly: GCA_948252455.1. NCBI lineage: Eukaryota > Metazoa > Arthropoda > Insecta > Lepidoptera > Tortricidae > Acleris > Acleris cristana. The sequence goes on along the minus strand of OX411783.1, from coordinate 3,811,749 downwards.
TAATATGAAATGAGTTTTGATCAAGGTTTGGTTTCAAATTTCAGGTCTACTAGGTCCAACGGGTAAGGGAACTTTGGCAGTCACGCTTGTTAAAAAAAAAGTTTTTCAAACACACAATTAAACACTGAACTAATATAAAACTATTTTATTATATTATTATAATTCCCTGTGATTATGGATTTATTTAAACGTATTTGCCCTAAATACAATAAAATGGCGGACTTATTGCCATTCTCTACGAGTTAACCAGGCGAAACAGAAAAAAAAACTAATCTAAGGTGCGAAGAAAAATAGCGTTGAAAAAAACCGTTCCAATAAACAATACACATATTATATAAAATGTTAATACACCTACATACCTTCAGATCTAATAAGCGTGTACTCATACTTTATACGACATAATCATTACTGCCAAATCCAAATATTTTTTAAAAGACTTCTGTACTATATTGCTGCTGCGAAAATTAACCTTAACTAATTTGGCACTTAAATAGTAACGTGCAAACGTAACGACCACCGCAGTCACCTTCCAAGGGAAGCCATTTTGTTTCCAGCACACCAACGTACGTTTACCAGCGCCGAAACAATTCACACCCCTTACCCCATAAACATTAAGATGAAATAACGCTGGCAATAAATTTCCTGACCGCATTGATAGCTTGGTAGCGCAGTCCGAACATTATTGAGTGTTGCCAGACGCATAAAACATAACTGAAAGTGGATTTTCGTTATTACGCGCACGTATTGGGCGCATGCCAAGCAACACTGGCCATTGTTGTTACAAATGTACGATTTATTTTCCTTGTTCCCTATTATGGTTTTATTTTAACACTTGAATATTAGGTCGCATGTTAAAGGTGTCTAATACACGGGTCCATATTGGCTCATATAAAATTGGTCTTTAGATTTTTTATACAAATAACGATTTGTGTCTATACTCATCATTTCTTCGAAAAAATTTGCTCATAATTTCTTGTTCATACTTTTTTAAGTCATAATTATCGCAACTCATAATGCATTTATTTAATAAACTGTTACTTTTTGAGGATTGCTATAAATCTAACCTAACCTAATCTAATTTTATATACACGCAAGATATTTAAGAAATTCTGAAAAGTGTACGGTTCCATGAATATTGGCGTTATAAGTTCAGATGAGTATGAGTTCCGATCATTAGTATTAAAAAATATTATGAAGAGTATGAGGAGTGATCATTATGATGTAAAATGGTATGAGAAAAATTTTCGGAGTTCCAATAATCGGAGTTGCAATTTTATATGAACTTTGGCGCACCCCTATTACACGTGTGGTAGAAGGTTCTATGAAGGTAATGCTGGGACAAACGGGATTAAATTGTTTGTTTAGGTCCTCCGACCTCTTCAGACCTCTTCAGGTTGGTTTTTCTTGACCCTTCCAGGCCAGTAACGTTTAAAAAGTACTGTTAAGTGCTTGTACATACGTTTTAGGCGATTCATAACGAAAATAATAGGTATTTGGATGGAGTGAGTGATACAATTAGGGCCTGTAACTGCCTACCTAGATGAACCTATGAATTTAAAAAATAAAGCAAACCGTTAAATAACAAACGAACTAACTAAAATATAATAAAATGAATGATGATGATGATGATTTTGTTTATGATCATGATAATGTATAATTATGATGATGATGATGATGATGATGATGATGATGATGATGATGATGATGATGATGATGATGATGATGATGATGATGATGATGATGATGATGGTGATGACAGGAAGCGCGCGAAGCGAGTGACCAAGATTTGTAAGGCAGAGGCGACTCGGTTAGGTTAGAAGTAAGGAATGCAATTTAACCGGTTATTAACCGTTTTTGTATGAAAATAACCGGTTAAAACCAGTTATAACCGGTTATTTGCATTCCCTAGTTAGAAGCCTTAGTCTTCGATTTTAGAATTTTTTTTGTAACAGCCAACCATCTTCTTACTTTAAACGTGTTATATAACCACTAAAAAAAACATTAAAAACAGCATTATGTGGATAAATATAATAACCAACATTTTCTGAGTACAGTCTGAGATGAAAGCCTATAGTAGTTCCTAGTGTGACAGCGATAAACAGTATCTAATTTATTTATTATTAATAAAATGGTACACACTTCTTCTCCTTCTTCATCAGCGTGTATTCGCCCACCGTTGCTATACACAGGGCATTTAATTTGTACTTATCCATAATTCGAACTTCGTCTATTGCTATCCCTTTTGCTCTCGAATCGTCACTAATTCGCAAGAAAGTGACGGGGCAATCCGAAGTTCGAGTAACTGATTTCAAAGTAGAGTCCCAGGACCAAGGGCGTAGGTAGCTAGGAAGAATACCTACATAGGCTACCTGCGTTATATTACTTCACGGTTTGTGAGCATTCCTGCATCTTCTTGGGGGGTGCTGCCCCCCCCCCCCTGCCCGTACCCCGCTACGCCCTTGCAAAGGACGCTCCTATTTTCTGGAATATCATAATTAATACCTAAGCAAAAGGTGACAATGGAATTAACTTCTCATACCTTCAAACAGATCCAATAAACTTTAGACCCGTATACATATAAACACATTTAATTAAACAGCGGGAATTATGAAATAAAGCGGCAAGCGAACTCAAAAGAAAGGACAAAAGCGGCGAAACAACAAGAGGCATAGAAATTAATTTCTCCAGGACTTAGCAAGCTCTGAATGAGCCACTGTTGAGGGCACGGGGATAATTTTAAATAAATTATCCCGGGAGCAAATAATTAATGGGCGCTGGGGTGAAAATTCCAAGCTTAGCGGAATTTTCCGATTTTCACGCGGTACATTTGAGAGCGAAAATTTCACTCGAACAAAGATGAATTTTTGTTAAAAATTTTAGTAAGCTCTTTTTTATTCCTTGTTAGGCGTACATGAGATTTACAGTCATTAACGTGAGATTAATGAGGAAATTGATAGTGTTTCGCAGAAGATACCTTAACAAGCAATTATAATGGGCCCTTTTTTTAAATGCTGTCAGCGCTGATATTATTGATCAATAAAAACAGTCTTTTATTGATCAAGTCTTTTACTGAATTTAGGTTGGTACCTACTAAAAAAAACACAATTTAGTATAAATACTTTTTTAACAGTGAAAGGCAACTACAGGCTTAATTAAATAACAAAACTTAACATATTTTCAATCGCTGATCACTTGACATAAGAAAGATCAGTTCCATGTGTTTAATGCCTGTGAGTCTATATGTTTGTCTGTCTGTAATCACTTAGGGTCTGAACAGGTACTTTTTTTTTCAGTTTGTACTTATCAGTGTCAATTCTACGTTTAATCCCACTAATATTAAATATACGAAAGTTTGTGTTTGTGTAACATGATGTGCCTTCATGTTCCAAAAGCCGATATCTGCACCACATTAACACTCACAAGGCTACATTAATGCAGTAAACAAGCAACACCTAACTAGATCGATCCTGTTTGCACCAGATTACTACCGCTGCGACAAATTGACTTTCATTGCACCTATAAGTCGATACAGCTGCTGCTTCAGAGTAGGATAGCCTTAACAATCAGGTATTTAATTAATTATAATATAGACTACATTGCAAAAGCCACTAACCGTCACATGGCCGGTTTGTTCGTTCCGTTGCCTATAAAAATAGGTACCTACACCCAGGCTTCAGTTGAAAACGAGCAGCGCTGTGGCTCCGGCTGCAGCACAATATATGAAGGGTCCACGGAAAGAACATGTCCAGTCACATTAGTAACTTTTTGAGATATCGCATTTGAAAGTTAGGAACCATGACATTTTGTACGTAATTTTCGTGTAGAGATTTTTTTAAGAGTTAAAAAATACAAGAAATATGAAGATTTGTATCTAAAACTGAGTGGTAGGTAATGCTTCATTTCGCCCTCTACATTTTGAGATTCAAAACTCATTTTCAAAAAAAAGTGACTAGACATGTTCTTTCCGTGGACCCTTCATATTAGGGCGACCTAGTCCCAAACTAAGCTCTAGGCTTGTACTATGGGTACTAGACAACGATAAACTTACTTATATAAAGAAATACATACCTCAATGCATAGAAAACATCCAAGGCTCATGAAAAAATACTCGCGCTCATCACAAAAATATATGCTCATACATTTAAACCTGGGATCGCTAGTTCGTTGGCAGGGTCACTACCAACTAGGCTAACGTGTTTTACATTACAATTTTCATATTGCATTTCAATTGCAAATGTCTGGTATAGGCCTTAGACCTCTAAGCCTCAGTAAAGTTGGCCTGTGTGCTCGTTGCTTCTCCCTAAAGCTGGGTATTCACGGCCGCTCCAAGAAGCCGAATAGAACAGCGCCGCGCCAAAATCGAATGTCAAAACTGTAGCGTTTAAATGTACTTGGCGCAGTCCGTTGGATTTCCGAATTGACGAATAGCAAGCGGGACGCGGCAACACGCAATCCGAATGAACCTATCGTGAATGTCGTAATTCAACGTTGGAACACGCCATGCCTCCGCGCCAAGCCAAATGGCGTCATCTAGAACGCGTTTGAATGTGGTCAAAATGCTACGCCCATCCAGTTGTATACACGCCATCTGTGGCCGAGACAAACGGCGCGTCCGTAAATGCCCAACTTAATAAGACCACTTCCATGTGGAACCTTCGATTATAACTTATAACAGGGACGACTCTATGGCCACTCAGATTCAGATTCACTCTTAGCCATTGTAATTAGCATTATAATTAAACCGGTGTGTGTTGTTGGGAGCGGGACATGGAAGATCTATCACATACAAATAGAGAAGTTGATTAAAACCATAAACTATAAAATCACGCTATTTCCATATTTTTTCAAGAAATAAAGCTTAGTTTGAAAGAACTGAGAAAGAGAAACTGATAGGTACGAGGAAATAAAGAAAAGTGTCATTTAACAATAGAGACCTTTTAACAATGTAGCGAATTCACTGCGAAATTATACGTATAACAAGTTAAGTGAAACGGAAGTAAGTGCACGGTTTAATTAAGTTTATAGTTCCGTTTTCAAAGAACTTGTTCAGTCCTCTACAGTCACGATGGATCTTCGCCTCGTTAGAAAGTTTAAGTGTACATTTCAACTGTTATAACACTGTAATATTGGAATAGGAAGAATATGCTTGCTATTTGTTAATTTATTTGAACCTTTAAATTTATTTGAAATAGCCAGAAGGAATATTTAAGTACAATGTTGTTCCAAAAAAATTACACCTTTTGAATTATACTATATTGACAGTGTTGAGGGCTCACTTAATGTAAGGTCTAATGTCTAAAAATAATGACTAAGAGAAAAACACAACGAGGTCTCTACGTGTGCAAGCATGAACCAACCTCGCCTTAGTCAACCATGTGTTCGGGAAGCTAGCGACCCGATCAACGACGCCGCCGTAAGCAAAGACAACGAGTATCGTAAATATTTATTTATATTGTTAGGATAAACAACTTCATAACTATAAAATAGCTGCCAAATTACGTCAAAACTACTTCAAACATAACGCTCGAGCACGCTACATGTCGCAAGCACGCTATATTTCCCACAATAAACATTTCCGCAGTTCCCTCTATCCCACGCTACTCTATTATTTGATAACAGCGGGCGTGTTCGCGACTGTGTCACGCCGGGCACTCAATTTGCCCAGCGCAGGTACGTAAGTATCTACGTGCTGCTTGGATGTTGTTCCAGGTCCTCAGAGACCTGTTCCAACGGCTCATTATACCGCCAACAGGTTGCTTATTTCACTATTTGCAGCTACCTTTGGGCTAGTTATTTTTTAAATTTAGAATTCTTTCCTCAGAGAGAGAAATTACTCGAAAACTGCACGAGTATGGGTATAGGTTAATGAGCTAGCCAAAATAATGTTTGTAGGAATGTGTTCAAAATCGTATGTCCCGCTATAGCTATTCTATATTTTTCTCGATATGTATATTATTTCGATGTTGTGGATGTATGTTTTCTATGGACTCCAAAACAGGTCGACCAATTTTTATGAATTTTTCAGGCAATTTTCAGATAAGCAAAGCTCATGGGATCGACACTTTTTTTTGGTATTTTAGAGCTACCCGTGCAAAGCCGCTTGGGTGAGTCGCTAGCACAGGGTCGCTAGCTATAATAAATGTCATAGTATAAACTCGTCACTGATTTTAGAAAAGATTTATCTTTATACTTTTTATATTTTTAGAAACTGTTACTACAAAGGTACGACTTCAAATTTAATTTAACTTGGCCGGAAGAGACCAGGAAATTGAGAGAGAGAGAGATATAAAGAGAGAGAGAGGGGGGGTAAGTTTGCCTTTATACATCTCTCTTTTTGTAAATATTGTGCATACATTTTGTTTTTTGTATAATTAATTGTTTACTTACAATACAATACAAAACGCTTTATTGGACACCATTTTATGTGCAAGAAATTAATATTACGTAGTCAGTCATTAATAAGTGATCTTTTCCAGAAAACCTAAGGAAGAAGAGATGGTTAATACATACATTAGTACGCCGAAAACCAATAATTACTACTTTCAGCATTGTGGTAACGTTATAACTATTCAATTAGACCAGAATTTCATACAAGGTCTTAAAGCGTAGTGTGTCTTACTTAAGCCTATTTAAGTCTGCACATTGTATACAAAGGAGACAATTTGCGAGGATTTAAAATAAAATCTTACTGTGATTCATTAATTAGAACACAACTCAGCATGAAATAATTTACCATTACATTTTAAGCATTAAAGTTTACTATTGGTAATGACATGAATATTGTTGAAAAATGGCTTCTTATGATTATATAGACTTAGAGTATTCTATTTGCAATTATGTGGAAATATTTTTTTATTTCCATGTAATGTAAAGGAAGGAGAAACACTAGGTAACATAATTTCAAATGATTATTTATTTTTAATCTTACATGCACAAAATACAAATTTTCGTACAAAAGATGACATTAATGCCAAATGGCATTCTTTACTAAATGAGTACTTAATTAGTAGGTAGTTTTGCTAAATTAGTAATAAGTAGTTAGTTTAGTATTTAGTAGTGTTTTCAATGTCATAATACACCAAACATGTTTTTACGCTTTTACGTTACAAATGTGTACTAATAATATCAAATCAGTTTCTGTGGATAAAAAACTTTTTGTGAGATTAACTATCGTTTCATTTTTTTTTCTTTTTTGTCGTATGAAAAAGGCATATACGCACACAAGACAGATGGTCAGTGGACTCTGAGAACCATTGACATTTGATCTCAATCTCAAGATTAGAATCCTAAATTTGCAAATGCATTCCAATTCTAAAAACCAAGATAAAATGTCTCTCGAAATTCGAGTTTCGACCAGTTTCAACTAAAATCTAAAACCTTTACAAATCCCCTACACCTAACCTAACCATTGACAAGCAATGCTATTCACCCAGCACCAAAGTCGGGCTCAAACAGTATCCCATATGCATCTCAATCTTGCTCCCTGAATAGCCGTGAATAGCTCTTTGTGTGACCTTGGTTGTGCCCCGAGGCAATCCAGCTTGATGGAATTTTTAATAACGCCTGGCCGTTTCACGTTATGACAATATTCGTATATTGTCGCAACACAATAGAGATTAATACGGGCTGCCGGCGAGTTTTGTTATTTGAATATGAATTTCGGACATGATTGCGATTGCGGTCTTATACATAATGGATGCCTTTACCCCCTGGTGCAATAATGGGTTCGTTTGGGTTGAATTAGAATTATTACTCGCGTACTAATTGTGTTTAGATTGGTTTAGGTCTAGACGAGATACAATCAATAATGTTAGGTAAATAGGATTTTGTAAGATAAACACAAACAAATAAAGAGATGTAAGTAATGATTCCAGGATCAATTATATTAAAATAAATAAAGCTGTTAAATAAATGGAGCATTAAAGTTCATTTTAAATTGGAACAGGCGAGTAAATTAAACAACAGTATGAAAAAAGTTTATTTGCATAACTCATCATCGTATAGCATCTCTTAAGTCAAATATATCAAACCCAATATTATAGAAAATACATGTTTTATGCGCATTTCCAAATGATTAAAAAACATTTTCTTACTTTCTCCACTTACTTGGGAAATAACATACAAAAAGTCGTTTTTGATGAATTTACTAAAAAAAAATCTGATAAACAATTCTGAGATTGTGAGCTTGTAAATACTGACAAACTGACTGCAGGTTTTACACAAGTCTTTACTTAGGTACTAGCGTTTAATGATTTCTAATAATAAGCAGATTCCACACAAAATCGACTCAATATTGAATCTCCGCGCAGAATCATCACCATCAACATCTGTACAGGACCGCAAAAGATTTTGTCACATTAACCCTTTTGACAAATATGAGTGGTAGAGCAAATATGACGTCAAAGCGACAAAGAACTAAAGTTTAATTTATTATGGTGACAGTACAGATACAAATCCAACGTTTGACTAGCCACGTAGTGAAATTTAACCCCCTACAATAAGAAGAGGTCTCAGAAACAGCGATTGTCTTTACGACTCTTATCTCAGTCCCAAAGTGCAATCTCAGCCTTAAAGAGGCCAATTTCAGGATTTTGTTGCTTCTCGGCAACCGGTGCTTGCCTGGCGAATTGTTTTAATGGACTATTGGAGGTGAGGAGGGGATTGATTTGTTTTGTAGGTATTTCCCCTACATTTGAATTAGGGTAGAAGTACCGGTTTTGACCATCTTTACACCATTTTTAGCCACTCTATATTTTAACTGATATGTAAAGTATTATGAAATTACAAACATTATTTTTATATTTTATTTTATAATTTAATCTTCAGTCTACTAATTATGAATATTTATTTTAATTTTACAGTATTTTTGATACTCCTTTCAACCTTAAATGGCCAAAAAGGGTACAGTGGCCACAAACGGTACTTCTACCCTACTAAAGGGTTTTTTTTTAAAATTCCAAATGCTATTTAAAAAAAAACTAGCCAAAAAATGCCTTACAATGAATCAAAAACCTTCATCTAAATGGTGCTGTCAATTCACGCTGGAATTTTATTAACTCTTCAGATTTCTTATACAGCAAAATATTAATATTTGATACTTGTAACAACAAACATAGAAAACGTTATTAAAGTCGAGTCTGCACGCCAAACAAACGCATGGAAGGGTTCCTCTCAAGTAAAATTATTTCGTTTGATCTCTGATATCCTTAAAGCTTTCATTGCGCAAGGCTTACATGTTTTCTGAAATTAAAAAATATCCGCCTGTATATTCGTACTCCATTGGTTATTTACAATGTTATAAATTTAATGATGTTTTACCCTGCTTTTGTTATTCTTGAATCAAAGTAGCGCCTCTGATTCTATTGGGTTAAATCATATTGCCTTGGACGTGTTATCGTATCGTCAAAGTTACAATAGCTCTTATTTACTTGACAGTAATAGCGGCCGAGTAAAAAACAATACCATAACATTACACATCAAAAGCAATATTGTTTTACCGAGTAGAATAGAAAAAACAAAACCTCCTTTTTTAGACATTTAGGTTGCTAGCTTCTATTTAAATACTTATTGCTTCCTTAATACTCCCTTCTTCTTATTCTTATTTTACTTGTTTTTTGAACTGTTGTTACTGTTTCTGTTAGATATATATATCTGTTACTATGTTATTATGTATTTTGAAGCTATTGTATTATTTGTACTTGGTGTTTGCATCTCAATTTGGTTTGTAATCACAAATATGTATTCTGTCACATTATATTAAGTGCAAGCCACTGTCTGATTATGGTTAATTTATATCTTGTCGTGTAGTTCATTCTCAGTCCTCACTATTTTATTGTAACGTGTCTTTGTGAGAATTGTTCATGGGATCAAATTTATTCATTACGATTGTTTTACTTTAACTTTATACTTACTTTCTATATTTGTATCCTGTTTTTTCTCCTAATAAAATAAAATAAAATAAAAAATAGTTTTTAAATAAATCATTTCACATTTATAGTTATCGTTGAAAAAGACGATCATTTTAGGGTTAATTTAGATTATAACAATAGTGCAAAGGTATTAATGAACAGTCAAGAACCAAAAACTAACCTAACCTAAAAACACTGGATAATAAAACTTAAAACCTTAATAATATGACTGCTTGAACCTGATTTACCTCGTTAAAAGGAAACCCTTTGCAAGCCGACGCCGGGTCTTCTCAGCTCCTTCTTAAGCTATGTCTTTACATATTTTTTTATTTTTAACCGACCGCGTGTTTGAAAATGGAAGATTATTTTTGACATGTCTTAAATTATTGTGAAATCATTATCCGATTCAAATGACTCGAAAGATTTTCATAGTTATTTTTTAACCCCTCTTACAGAATGTCCCATAAATTATAAGTTAACTAAAAGCTTCTATACCCAACATTTACTAATGTTCTGAGACACCCTGTATACAATTATTACACTATACAGGTTTAATATACTCCACAAGCCTTAGGGTAAACGTAGGCAGTAAGATAACGGGGAAAACTTCATAAGTCGCGCCACTACCCTCGGAAACAAAACACCTAATCTCTGTTAATGATTGCATCCCTTTGCGAAGTTGGTTGATAAGGGGGTTTAAATAAGGGGGAGGGCGATATGGATAACGGTATATTCTAATACGATTTGATTTGTGTAAAATATGTGCGCTTACGCGATATAAAACCCTTTATTGAACAGCATAGGGTGACGGCACCAATGATGGACCCTTTTAGGTGACAGGCACCAGTAAAGGACACTTCCCTCTTAATTTAAATTTCATACGGTCCTTAATTGATTGTTGCAAAACAAATCAATAACCTTTATCTTCTGTAAAATAAGGATCAAGTGTCCATTATTGGTGCCATCAGCCTATAACTATTAGATAAAAAAAAACTGCCGATATAATGGTGACCCCTACTTTCAGAGCTGATATCTCTTAAACGACCAAACCGATTTTCGTAAAACTTAGCTAAAACCCATCACTAGAAAGCCTGCTTTCAAATAAAAAAAACCGCATCCATATCGGACACGCGCACACACACACATACACACACACGCACGCACGCACACATCATTATATTATGAACCTCGGAAGACTTGTCTCCTTTTTACTATGGCCACATAAGTTGCAAAACATTAAAAAAAAAAAGTTTATCCCCGCTTACTACTTGCACATTGACAGGTTTACATAGTACTTACATGCATACCTTCACTCCTTTATTCCCAGAGTGGGGTAGGCAGAGTTACAGAACTCTAAAAAAAATATAATATTTCTGTAACCACATTTTGCACCATCAGGCTAAGATGTTTACCACTGTATTAGTGACAGATGCAAGCTCATCGCCCAACAGTACTACAAGCCTTTACTCCCTTAGTCGACTCTTACGACATCCACGGGAAGAAATGGAGTGGCACTATTCTAACCCAGCAACCACACATATTTTTGACAGGTTTAACTCCATAATATGACCTCTGTTGGCTAATTTAGTGTCTCTTTAAAACGTTACCAACTGTGAATAATATTTACAAAGTTTAATCATAATGAAAAAGCCTTTTTAAAAAAAATACAAGCTTGCATATTATAATAACCTTTTTTATCAAGATAAAATAAAGCCATTTAAAACAAATCCATACACAAAACACCCACAAATAGTAATACCCGAAATATTTTAATATGAAAAGTATTTTGCCGCTCTATTATGCGAAGAAACATGTTTTCTAATATCTAAATAACTCTGGCAAGTAATGCACATAAGAATTTATATTAGCCAACCCTCGGCATTGCGGTGGAAAACCGCTGTTTTATGGTGCATTCCGTACCATCCAATATTTATGGACTTTCGATTTAATGGCGTTCGCGTTACTCACAAGTTTTATAAGATTTAGCACTAAAACGTATATAAGCAGACGTAAAAAAGTACATTTTCATTTATTTTTAGTCGGTGGCTACCGATTACAGCGCAATAATTCGAGAGTCGTCCATATTTGCGGAATAAAAATGACTTTTTTACGCAAGGTGCTGTACAAAGTGACTAATTTATACTTAAAGTACCTTTCTTGTTTTCGTTTACGGATTTGGTGCCAAAATACAGTGATATTACATCTTGACTTCTAAGTAGTTAAGTCACTGTTACAAAATCATAAATACAAAATCATTACATACACACAATAGTATGTATTTTTTATATGCACATGTTTAAAGAGAAATTCCTAACATGGCTCATGAAGCGAAAGGAATTTCCGTTTTAACCTTGTCCATTAGAGGTCAACTGAGTGTCACTGAACTTGAGGGCAATTGCATAATTTTTTGATGCATCGCGGTTGCAAATAATCATGCGCTATGCGGACCCTTTGAAGGAGACGCCGCCGGATGCCGGTCAACGAACTGGAGGCTATCCTCAAAGCGATAAAAATGTCGACTGTTGTGGTAGCGGTCAAGACATGCGACATTGGGGTATTAATACAGTTTACATAAATTACTGCTAACTTAAGCTTGCTTCATGGAAACCAAAGAGACCTGATAAAAATATTGGCGTTGAATTTTTTGTCTTTGATCAATATTTTAGTAGTTTGTTGGAAGAAATCCTTAAAATAAAAAATGCCTAAAATACTTAGATTATTATGAAACTGAAGCGCTAATGATATTCATTCATAAACCACACACGCAACACTCTAAAAATTTCATCTTTTGTTGATTTTGTAATTATTTAAGAAGTTTGTTATTTTGTTTCCAAAGAGCAATTTTTTTTTATTTCTTATTTAATTTTCAAAATGTACGAATTGTACATAATTTATGCTACTCATGGGAGTCATTTTGAGAGCGAGGTCCTGACTCACATATTCTTATACTTAGCTTGATAAGGAACAAAATAGTGAAATTTAATCATTGAATAGTGATTTTCACATTGTTGGTTGCACTTTAGCTGTATAAAAATTAATTATAATAATATGACGTAAGCTAACATTGATAAATATAAATCAATCAATAAAGGGACAATCTCACACAAATTAATCTAGTCCCAAATTAAGCTCGAGGCTTGTATTATGGATATTATACAATGATAAACATGCGTCTACAGAAAAATACGTACTTAAATACATTTAAAAAATCCAAGACTCTGCCCTTACCAGGATTTGACCTCGGAACCGCTAGCTTCGTAGTCAGGGTCACTACCAACTAGGTAAACGTGACATTGACTTCAATAACTCTCATATCGATCGCTTTAAGACTCCACCCCACCGGATTAAGGCGGCATGCGCTGGTTAGTGGTCAGTTGAAATTACATCCGCGATTATCACTGCCCTTTAATTGTCTCATTGAGACGATTAGACGAAAAATGCGCGCGCGCTTGTTTTTGCCGGCAATTTAGTGTTGTACGGGATGGCTAATTGACGAAAGGAGTGAGGAAGGGATTTCTAAGAAAGTGGAAAGATTATGTTGCTATTTGACGTGGTCTTTTTATTTGTATGGCAAGGAGAAGGGACATGCCGTCTGATGGTAAGTGGGATTTGAGAACCATAAACATTTGAATTCTCAAGATTACAATCTCAAGACTGCAATCTTAAGACTGTGAATGCGTGGCCAACCCTCAAGGCTAAGATTAAATACCTCTATTCTAGAAAAACCAGTCTTATTCCCACAAAATGTAAAATGTGAACTCTGCTTAGGTAAAGGGATAAGATGATGGTAGCAATTTGGTTAGACACTGCACACGATCCGACCACCACTAAACGTGTAAACGTGTTCGCTGCTGTCCGTTTGCCCCGAGGGCTTATTGTTTAACGCACTCGCAATCACGATCGTTTTCATTTTGAAAATCGAAGGCTTGTCTGCATACAAAATGAAAACAATTGCTCCACTTTAAAGCCGGTTGCGATTGCGAGTGCGTTAGACAATAAGCCCTCAGGTCTGTACCCAGGTTTTTGCCGAAGATCTTTGTCAAGTAGAGCATCATCTTTTGTTTTATACGAAGCTCGCATAGGTACTGTGAAAACGCATATAGTAAGAAGGTACCATTCAAGACACCGGGTAAAATTCTGGATTTTTTTTTCGCAGTTCGTGTTTTTTCGTGTAAATAATTACTGTAGAGGTCGAGAAGAAAGAAGTTGCTGGACAAGTATAAGATAGCGATAGCGGCCTATTTCACAATCGATGAGTAAGTAATCTGCCATTTAAAGTTAACTCTCTCCTTGTCAATTTTCAAGTGTAACAAAGAGAACGGGCTAAATTTATCCATCAAATATGTTTCGCTTGTCTATTGTGAAACAGGCTGTTAATATAATATCAGCCATTTAGCATGTCGAATTAAACCAACTTATTTCAAATCTATACAATAATCATCTACAAAATTAACCTTGTAATAACTAATAACTCTTCCCACACCCACACAATTCCCTCTAAGAAATCACAAAATAGTTGAACAGAGCCAAAGTTGAGGGCCAATTTAGTTAATCCAGAAACTATTTGATATTTCTAAAACTGCCCGAAAACTTACGAAGCCGAGTCAAACTCAGAAGCTTTGTAACTGTTGATTTTGCTTGAAACACGATCCGGGTTTGTATTATGAAAATGTAATTGCTTTTGTAAAGTAAATAACCTACTGTAATATTATTTTATCAATTTGTTTGATGTGAAATAGTTTATTTCATTTCAATATTTATTTAAAACCGTATTTTTAATTATATGGTTAATGGGTTAAGGCATTAGCGATTGATTTAAAATAACTAATGTAATAAAATAAGCTAGTTCAAGTTAAATTAATTTAAAAACAAAAAAAGGATATATTTAAAAGACTACAAAAAATATGAAATTCTCAGTTCGGCGGAATCTTTTTTTAGACGTACAAATCTCGGGAATTGTACATAATTCTATATTATGTTATGTAAAAGTTGATCTGACGATGGAGCTGGTGAAGGTGGTCGTAAATTTCTCAGATCTGCGGCACTAATTTGGACGTGTTGGATAGCGAATGCAATTTAACCGGTTATTAGACGTTTTTGTATGAAAATAACCGGTTAAAACCGGTTATAACCGGTTATTTGCATTCCCTAGTGTTGGATTAGTTTCAATGAGCAGTTGACGCAAATGCAAGAGCAATAATTAATTTAGTAATAATTATACTTTGATATATGGGAACTCCTTAAAAATCCGTCTTCTTCCCAACTTTCATTTGTTCAAATTTATATTTTTCCGAAAGTTATGTTATGCTAGTGCTATTTTAGATTTAATGCATACTGATTTGCTTGGTCCATATTCTCTCTGATAATTAATTTATTCGTAAAGTTTTTAAGTCATAATCATCAGAATTCATAATGTATTTTTTCAGTAACTATTACTTTTTCAGGATTTTTATTAATGAAACTTAACCTAACTTAGCCTTATTTACACATTGAATATTTAAGAACTTTCGAAAAGTTTAATATGGTTCCAGCGATAACAAAAAATATGAATAACAATTTTATGAAAACAAAATAATTATGCACAAAAAAGTAATGTTAAAAAATGCGCTCCCATAGGATGATGGCACCAGTGTTGGACACTTTTAGCTGACAAGCACCGGTAATGGACACTTAACTCTAAATTCAAATTCGGTCGTAAATTGATTGTTGCAAAACAAATGAATAACCCTTATCTTCTGTAAAATAAGAATCAAGTGTCCATCATTGGTCCTTGTCCATTACTGGTTCCGTTACCCTAATTGCTATACGTATGTTAGGTTACCTAGGTTTGATAACGTTAATCCGAATAGAATATCAGTTCCCTAATAACGTCCAACGGTTATATTTAAGGGGATTTTTGCTTTCGTAGCAACTTGAAGGGGCTTGCCGTCTTGGATTTATATTTTGCGTTTTACGCAGGGGAACTTTTATGGCTGCTCGGTCAGTCCATCCGGTGCTGGGGTGACCCTTTGGTCAAACATAGATTAGCTATAATTGTACTTGTGTAACCAGACATCTTTGACACTAGGCAATCTAAGTATGTACTCGTATATTCTCTCAAAGCTAGACTGAAGTAGTAACGGCTTGACTCTTGTTCTTATTTTTTATTTATTTATTATTGATATTTATTCATTATATTGGTCTATAGTACTCTATATCTATTTATTTATTAAAATTTTAATTCACTTTTTTTTTGATTTGGCTATTCGTTGTTATTTTATTTCTCGATATAAATTTATGAATCCCATAAAGGGATACGTTTGTTTTTGTATCTGCATTCTTCCTTTATATTTATTTTTGTAATTGTTATCTCTTTTGTTTGTACAATAAAGTGTCCTCTAAATTCCATCCAAAAGTCAACTTTTATTCCTCTTTTTACATCTAATCTAGCTAACATATCGAATGAACGTCTTCTAATATTTAAAATATGATCAACATTGATATTTATAGTTTCATTTCTGAATACAAAGTCTCGCAACTAGGTCAGCCAGGGAATAACAGTAAATCCCATGGCCGAGTGCAATAAGCACCACCTGACGCTGGAAAAATTGACCATCCGTTTATACAACCGGCGGAAAAACCATGGGAGTACACATAAATAATGCGGGGGTTTGTTAACCGAATGAGGTCAGGCGTGGCACGATATATCTTGTTAGTTGGAAACTTTTGACTTATTTTTTTAGTCTTTTATTCACTTTTTTGTGTGTATTTTTGTATTAAATTATTAGGAGCACGTGGTGCTAAAAATCCCCGGGCGTATTCGATCTCGCGTCTGACGACCAAGGCGACTAAAATACATAGATACAGATAAAAAAAATTGCCCTTTCATTTATTTTCATTTATTTCATTTATTTATTCCATTAACAAATACATTTTGTGTCGGAAATATTACAATTAAAATTAAAATTATAAACACATTTAAAACATGCAGATGAATAAAATGAATTAAATTAATTTATATTTCATTCTACTTATAAAATAAACTTATAAAATAAACCCTAAATTAATTACATGATCTTGATTTTAAATACTAATTAATAAACTCGTCTACATCATAAAAGCATTTCTTAAGCAAATAGTTCCTAAGGCGTATTTTAAAAACAGAAAGACTAGTTATGCTTTTTAAGTCACTCGGCAGACTATTAAACATTTTCACCACTTGGTAACGCGCACTGTGTTGTACCACTCTCAGTTTGGGCGCAATCAACACAGGTAAGTCTTTCCTACGAGTCAAATATCTTGCCTCTCTCTCTTTATCAGTCTCATACCTATCTGGATGCTTTACTACGCTCGTAAGTAATACTAGGATATAGAGGCACGGAACAGTAAGTATATTAAGCCTCTCAAAGTGTTCCCGACACGACTGCCAGGGGGGAATACGTACCATTGTTCTAACGGCCCTTTTTTGCAGTATAAAAGCTTTCTTTATATTATACGCATAGCTCCTCCCCCAAAACTTGATACTGTACCTTAAACGCGATTCCACAAGAGCATAGTACACAGAGACAAGCTGCTTCACTGTAATTTCATCACGAAGGCTCCGAAGAGCATAGTACGCAGAACTAATGCTACTTTCTATTGCTCTGAGTTCATCTTTCCAATTTAGGTCAGGGTCTATTTTTACGCCCAGAAACGTAACACAACTAGCCAGAGCCACATCTTTGCCATTTAATTTCGCATCCACGGTTTCTCTATGTCTAGAAGTAGCTCTGAAGAGTATGATTTGTGTTTTTATCATGTTCAGTTCCAGGTTGTTCGAGGTAAACCACATGTCAAATAGATAAAGGGCCTCATTTACCTTGCTATTTAAATTATCAATATTATTAGACGATATTATGGCGTTGGTGTCATCTGCAAAAACCACAAGATGTGTGTCCGGTGTTTGCTTTTTGATGAAGTCAATCAAATCATTCATGAACACAAGGAATAAAATGGGACCCAGAATGGAACCTTGTGGCACGCCTCTGTCAATTCTCCTCAACCTTGATCTATAAATAATTTCACTAGATCCCTCAATCATTTTGATTTCTACCAGTTGCTTTCTGTTTTGTAGGTAAGATTTTAAAAGCTGATGACTTTCTTTGACAGTTGGGTAGATCTTGGCATCTGCGCCGGAGTGCGACCTGCTTGTATGCCGATGGTCGGTTGTGTGTTATGAATGCATGAGTTTTTGTGAGGTGAAGGATGCTAAGCAATCGAGTGTCCCAATATAGTATAATGATTTTCACATAGCTTAATTTTGTTAATTTTTGTTTCATGGTGCATTAGTCTACCAACTGTAATACCATGTAAATATAGGGTAAAACACCTAGTAACTGGCCTCTAAAATACCAGTTACTGGCACCTAGTGTTTGTTGAATTATCGTCTCTATTACCTTATTTTAAAGTTCATGGGGCCAATAATCGGTGGGCGGCCAAGAATAGGTCCTTTTACCCTACTTTCTTATAAATAAATCACTAAATCACTAAATCATTGTGAGGATGCAAAACATACCTACTCCAATACTCGTAATAACACCATCTTTGTTTACTTCACATTACTTACCCAAATGTTTCCAAACGCGCCCCAGAAATCCTATACTGATAGCATTAACATCGCGCGGCGTGAGCGCATCAATGATTCATAGATTCATTTTTTAAACTCAATGCGGGTTTTTGCCGTTACACGGCGCTCCCGATTCGATATTTGAAAACAAACGGGCTGTTAACGATGGGTTTTTTGCTAGAAGGGATTATATTTGCTTGTTTTAGGTTGAAATTTAAAGGGAAAAGTATGGCTGCAATTTTTTTTAACGAAGTTATGTTTTTTTAACACCTTTTACAAGCTGTTGTTTAATAACGTAGCATACAATATCAACAAGTAAAGAAATCACAAATTGAATGTACGTTTTAAACAATGTGGGTATTATATCGAATTTCCAATTTGTTTATGTTTAGAGACGGTAAAACAAAAAATTTAAACCAATAATTAAAGTTACTTGGGTATCCGAATTTCCTTTCAATATGAAATCATTAAAAGCTTTATATTTGAACTTGTAGAGTTCGTATCCCTATAATAAATACCGGCCTCAGAAATAAGTAGGTAAAGAAGACATCCCTTTTTTATTATAAACAATTAGTCAAGACAAGTTAATTATGCCGTCCTTGTCTAGACTCAGCAACATACTGACATAAAGTCCTTAAGGATTATTAAACTTTGAGATACACAGTTATTATAGCACCCTGTATAATTTTTAAATCGATCACTCTATTTTCTACTTTCCACCCTCTCTTTGTAGCGAAAACAGCATGCCCTTAACAATCGATCAAACTATACTCGAAAATCTAATTCAAGACCAAAATCCTAACCTCAACGGGCGCACATTCGCTGTGATTATTGCATTTTGGTTTAAGTTTAGGTATTTTTATCAATAAAACTTACCCTTATATTACTGGTTACACGAGTTCTCATTCATTTTTTATGAATTAATGTTTAAATATCTTAATAATCAAGATGAGAACTGTTAGATTTTGGTCTTGAATTACATTTTCGAGTATATTCCTTCCAACACAGCCTTCAAATTATATTTTTACTAAACGGTAATCATACGAATGCAAAAGTACCCGCTCTCCTTAGGCTTATTCTCGCTTGATTCTCGCGAGATCCAACCGCATTATGAATTCATCGAGGCAGTTTCCAAATGGGCCGTGCGTCGAGTGCTAATCTGGTTCGTATTTAAATTGTTGCCATAACTTTGGCATTACTTTTTTTGTGTACAAAATATAAGTAAAGAAATAATTTGGGCTATAATTTAAACAGAATAAAGACTAGCTATAGTGAGACATTGAGTCGCAAAATAGCCGCAAGACGTTGGGACGTGGAATTCAGTACGCTATAAAATAAAATACAAACATAGAGGTAGTTAGTCATCGCAAAGTTTGCGAATGAATGGTTTGCGATCGTCTTATAATGCTTGCCTAAGCAAGATTCTTGACGCAAACGTAAAAGATTGTTGATAAGATAACTGGCAAAATGTATGGATTTGATATTTAAATACGCAGTCGATGCGATCCGACAGCTTATGTCAATCTTATATATATTTTCGATAGCTATAACGTTTTCGCAATACATCTTGTCTTGGTATGTACAGTCAAACTCATAATATATATCAATACGTTCCCAAGACGTCAAAAATGTCTACACGCCTCGACAATAAGGTTTGTGTACACATGTATTTATCGCGATAGGTGAATACTCCAAACACAGACAAAAATAGGTTTAGACTCCTAAATTTTAGTATTTTTTTTTGTACTTGCTAAGCTTTTATTTCACTTTGTCTTATTCCCTTTTGCTATTGTATTATGAGAGCTCTTATTATCTTTACAGTAAAGGCGGCCGAATCGTAAGCATTGCGATTGCAATAGGGGTAACAACACAGTGAAATAGAGGACCTAGGAGGTAGCTCTGCCCTTTTCTCTCAGCGTAAACTGAATTGCATAGCTATGTCATAATATTAACCCCCCTAATTATATTTCATGATTGCAGTATTTTTCTGCGTGTTTGTTAATTCCGTTTTAGTTTGAAAGCAGTCGAACATAGATATATGTCAAAACTTTCATAAATTATGATTTCTTTACCTGGTAGGTGCAAGATTTTTCAGTATCTAACTTACTGTAATGGTAGAGGTATAATTTCACGCTAACCTTAATTAAGTATTTATCTAACAAATTGCCGCACTCAGAGACGTCGATTAAATTTAACGCTTGTTTAGTGACGTGTTGTCTTATTCTATTGCTATAGCAAAGAAAGTGACAGCGGCTACTTTAATCAAGCATAAAATTTAATTGATGTCTCCCAGTGCAGCAGTAAATAATATTTATCGCCATTGACCACTAATATACAGCATACTCCCCCTATAATAAGTCAAGGCAGCAAGTTACAAAATGGCCGAACAGAAACCGCCACTGGTCCATATTAATGATAGGACGTGGAAGCCAGGATAATGTCTTTAGCTCCCGTCGCATTCAATATTCTGTTACTATTTATCCCGCTTTGACCTATTTCCTTGGAAACGGTAGTAAATGTCGTCCATCGATACTTTTATAACGGGTAAATGCCGCATACCCTTACTAACCTTTGAAGACTTAATGAAAGTGTGCAGAAATTATAATGTTTTTCTCATTTGAGTAAAGGACCCCGGAGACGATCAATTGCGATTGTTAATGTCTTACTTTATTGATAATGCCGATTGAAGTGCAATTGATGTAGTTTCAATCAACAGTTTAATGTTTTCGCCATCGGACGTCAAAGAGATCAGACGTTTTTATGTTCACACAGTGTTTGAAACGATTGTTAATGACTCGATAAAACGGTCAATTGCCTGTTTTAATGGCACCCGTCAATGACCATCAATCAAAATTATCATTATTTCCCTTCAATCACAAAGTTGCAAGTTCAATGGCGATTGACAATCCCGTAAAGTTGTCAAAACCGCAATTGATCGTCTCCGGGGGCCTTAACATAGAACTTGTTTAATAAATAAAGTGCAAGTCGAACTCGCATTTACAGGTTCTAATGTTAAAAACTTTAGACGAATTGTCCATGGACAAAGTCGTTAATAGAATCAATTATTTTACCTTCTCAAAGCCAGTTGTTTTACAAATAGGTAAACATAAACACGACCTAGTAAAATTGTGCTTACCCCGGACGCCTCCAGCGAGTTGCCAGGCAGGCCTTTTGGCTCTGAAAAGTAAATAACCGAAGTTTGCGCCGCGAGGTGACGACTTTGGGCGACTATTTATCTTCAAAACCGAGGCACACAATATTATAAGGACAGAAGGCCCACAACATAAAGAAGGTATAATACAAATAGACCACTAGATATAAGGTCGATTTGGTTTTGAGTACGCGATTCAATAGCTTGTATCTTAAGTTAAGCATTTGTCTAAAACAAAGATAAAAATAGTGATGTGAATTTAGTAAATAGAGCACTTTTCACGTAAAAATTTTGCAGCGCTAACCATGTAATCTTCCCTAAGAAGAATCGCCGTAAGAAACAAATCTGTAATTTGATAAATGTAATAATTAGGTAAATAAAGTAAGTAATTGCCGAAAAATATATTACGAAATTCTAATTCTAATCTTAATTCAGGCTTTCACTCCTGTAGAGGTGAATTTCACCAATATCGAGTTTTTTTATAGACCCTCCCGTGGATCCATGGAGTCCATGGATATCAGACGTGAGGACAAATGTTCGGTAAAATAGTATTTTCTCTTGTGGACTAAACAGAAGCACATGGGCATGAGCTCCACGTGCTTCTGTCAAGTCCCCAAAATATATAATATGTGTAAGGATTATAGTATAAGTAACTATAGCTTTGTTTATTCTCAACTTTCTTATTTGGCTAGCAAAATATTAACCTAATAAAATTCCTTTCAGAGTAAAACTCCTGTAAATGAAGTCACCTGAGACGAAACTTGGAGATTATCGTGTCGGTGCTTCGTCGAGTGGCTTCGTTAACAAGAAAAGAAAAGTCGTTTAAGGAACGTTATTTCTACGTTACAGTTACTACAGAAATATTTTAACTCTTGGGGAATATGAATGGATTTATAAATCGCATTTCACAACAAAATATGAAAATGTCGGAAAAGAGATCACCAAAAACGAAATTAAAATTGAAATCGGCCAAGAAATACGGATGATACAAGCATACTAGTTATTGTTTTTGTGAATCAGCGTTATGTAATTGAGTGTCTTTGTTCTTTTAAAAGAGTAAAAAATAAAACATAACATAACATATGTATTATCATTTAAAACTAAAAAATGAAGACACAATGACTAAGAAAAACTTCAAACGCTATACAAGGGCCCTAACATGCCTGCGTTTTTCGCGTGACAAAGTTTAGACAAGGCATCCGTCACCTTTTGACACGTAAATAAGTACGACAGTGACGGATGCTTTATCCACATTGACACACGATATAGACGCAACCATACTAGGCCCACAACACTCATAAAGCGAACCCTATGTATGAAGGTTTTTAACTCCCGAGGTCAAAAAATAGCATTATATTGGTGAAACACAGGAATGCTTCCTTATCGTAGATATTTGGTAGCATCCCATTTAACCCTACACCGATAAACAACCCGTCACTCGTTTCAGTCACAGGTCATTGAACTTCACGACTCGTATGCGTATTTTGTTATGTTCGACGGAGTTAAAATGTGTCTATAGTAATACATTATAGCATTAAAATGTTATTTTTACATTTATTTGTTTAACTTCACGTTTTTTTTGTCTTTTTAGAATGGACTCACCACCGGCTGAGATTTTAAATGTATACCTAATTTAAACTCGATTAAAATTAATTGTTATAGTGTTTAAGAACAGGGGGGTTATTATGACGTAGATATGCAGTTCAGTTTACGCTGAGAGTAAAGGACAGTGCTATATAACTGCTATAGCTCTGTCCTTTACGCTATAATATAGGTGGTAGTGACCCTGCCTATGAAGCTAGCGGTCCTGGGTTCAAATCCCGGTAAGGGCAGATATTTGTGTGATGAGCGCGAATATTTGTTTCTGAGTCATGGATGTTTTCTATGTATTTAAGTATATATTTCTCTATATAAGTATTTATATCGTTGCCTAAGTAGTACCCATAGTACAAGCCTGGAACTTAGTTTGGGACTAGGTCAATTGGTGTGACATGTCCTCTGATATTTATTTATTTATTTATTTATATAATTGATGGCTAATAGAAGTTGTCTAAGTAAATATCAACCATTATTATTTACAATTAAGGCTGGCGATCATTTCCAAAGACCTATGTCTAATAGTGGACTAATATAGGCTGATGATGATGATGATGATTAAATCGTACTTAAGGATAAATAAAACAACATTATAAATAAACTCATTAGTAAGAAGAAAGGTTAAAAATATCAACTCGTACTAAACACAAAAGTGTAACAAAACTACCGGTACGTTTTTTCCATCCGTCTACCAAGAAAACTTGCAAAAAATAGCTAAGTAATGCGGTCCCAACTCGTCCCAAGAGGAAATATACCTTACATGTATGTTTATATATACGGAACATAAGGAAAATCCTTTTGTTCCGCGCCTCACCCAAAAAGGTTAAGAAGTTAAGCCGATGATAATAGATCAATGACCTCAAAGGCGGAACGTAATCCTCGAAACAAGAGGCCAATAACGGTCGAAAAGGTTTAATGATGGACGAAAAATATTCACTTAGTCGAATTGGACTGAATTGAAGTACAAAATCAAATGACAATGCAATTATCCTAATTGGCAGCTCTGCCTGCTAAGCTTGCGGTTCCAGATTAGATTCCCCGTAAGGGAAACAACCGGTATATGTGGCTTATCTATGAAAAGGGACCTTGTTGTCGATGGCGCTTCCGCCATAATAAACGATGCTCCGATATAAATATAACGTTGCTTGACGAAGTGCGGCGGAAGCGCCATCGACAGTAAAGTCCCTTTTCATAGATAACGCCACATATTGTGTATTGGTTGTCTTCTATTTGTAGTATTTGCACATCTATATTGTGCTTTCAAAGCTAAAAAACTGTACTTTTTTTCCAGTTATTATTAAAAAAAATTCAAGCACAGCACGGCCCGTAATAGCAATCGGCAATATTAGTTTTTCTGTGACACACGGGATTACAAAGCTGTTACTGTACGTATATTGTTTTCTAGTACTTTTTTTACCTTTTTCATTTCTTTATTACAATTTTTTTACCTTTTTCATTTCTTGCCAGTTTTGTAAAACTTAGTACCAAGAACTGGTATGTAATAATTTTCTATACTATACATATAAATGTATGATAATAAATAGCAACAAATATCAATCAAGCTTCTAAAATTATTAACTTCACAGTACTGTCGACACAATTTCATATTACTAATATGAAATTTTCTCAGTGAATGAAAGTGACAAGGTACTAAAGTGTAAACATGTTTATGACGTCGACTGTACACGTATCTCATATTTTTTGACCTTGATGCAATCACGACGGGATTCTGATTCTCAATACAGATGTTCAGGCGAAGTAAAGAAAGATGTATCTTGATCACAGTGTCTTATGTTAAACAGTATCACATTGTTAATAATTACTGAGATACTTGGTTGCGGTGTAAAAAAACCCTATCGATCATCTGTACCAAATGCCATTATCTAGCGGTAAACAAGCTGTATTCTAAAAACAGAAAGGTAACTTAATATTGAAGTTATTTTGCATGGGCCATGGTGTACATGAAGACTTAACATTAAAAAGTTCAAGCGCCGTGTCAACAATAAATAAATTGAATAACCACACGGACAAATATATCTCAAATGAGTAGGTAAATCTAACTGAAAACTGTTCACTGCGTCGCGTTTAGGTATTACCGTGTATTTCCGTCACTTGCAAGATATCGCATGGCATTGTAATCCAACGGGGAACTGCACGGGTAGCACAAGTTTTGTTTTCTCGCTTCGCTCGGTCACTCATTACATCGTCGTCGCTCAGTGCATCTCTATCGTTACAGACTAGATAGAAAGGGAGATCCGACAGACAAACAAGTCGCGGACAGCATGTGTTAGCCGTGCTGATCATGACGTCGCATGGGGCTGCATTCAGATGGTAGAAATAGGATAATTTCTGACTCTTATATCTTGTTAACCGCGGTGTATATTGTGCTTTTGTTCTTTATTATTTCATTTTGCCTAACTGTCACTGACTAACAATCAGAGATTTTGCATTATTCAATCTTTACTTTGTCGAGATTTAGTAAAGATATGATAGTACATCTGTCTTTCATCATCAGTCTCAAGGGCAATAAGGATGCATAATAACTTTTACTGAGAGTTAATGATGTACTTAGATTGGATATTCATTTATTATTTATTTTATTACTTTATTGCACAAAATAAAAATAGTGTACAAAAGGCGAACTTAATGCAACAAGCATTCTCTACCAGTCAATATTCCTTCAATACAGTACCCCAAAGAATAAAAGCATCTGGGAAACATATATAAAATAATAATTATATATTCTTAATAACAAGAATAAATCCTCTTTCTTGATTTTATACAACGGCTGAAGGAGATATATATCTTCAGGAGATAGAAATCTTGGTCTTTCTTAGTTTTTACCATACCGATTTAAGGTGTAATCACAGTATAATACTGTTCACTGCGTCGCGTTTACTACGCGTATCTCCGTCACTTGCAAGATATCGCATGGCATTGTAATCCGACGGGGAACTGATCGACGGCGGCGCTCGCGGCTGAATACGGACGTCTTACCCAGATGATGGGGGCACGTCGCACGGGGCTGCATTCAGATGGTACAAATTTAATAATTTCTGTAGCTTATTTCTTGTAAGTCGTGTTCTATTAGTAGTTTATGTGACTGTTGCATAATAAGGGGCATTAAAATTCGAGTGAGTGTTTATGAAACGAGCCGAAGGCGAGTTTCATAATAGCATCTCACGAGTATTTTAATGCTTATTATGTACAGTTACATACACTGCTTTATCTACACACATATCATCAAAGCTCTCTATGATGTATTCAGAAATCGCATGTAATGACCGGCATTGCAGCATTGATTAGAGCTATTAGTAAAACAATAGGTACAAAAAATAAATGGGATAACAGAGACAATTATTTATTGTAATAATACTAATAATTATTATTTACAGTTTTAATTGTGCGGTGGTTCAATTCCACTTTTCCAGTTTTGATAGTAGAATCATGTTCGTGGATTTTGACGGCAACAACATATTTTCGACGCTCATTGCTTTATCCCTGATATCAGGTGGCGTCTCCGAAATATCGTGATCATGATCACTATCTTGATCACTCATTTTAAGTAGTCATACAATACAATAATTATTTACGAACAAAACAACACAACAAACTTATTTTTCCGACAAAATAAGTGTCGAATGTGGCGGCAAATCAAAATTTGACAAGTTGTTTTTTTTAATTCAGAGACAACTAGATTAAGCGTCAACTATCAAATCGTTCGATATCAAGTAACGTGCGAGATATGTCAAAGTTGTGTGAAATTGACATTTCATTTTCAATAAAATGTCATCTCGACTGATTTAGAATAGAGGTCTAATCAAAAATGCTTCGTTTTTCAGAGATGTTCGAAATTTGAATGTCATAAGAACATCGAAATTGATGTTCTTATGAATTCATAAGAAAACTGCCACAGATAAAAAAATTGCTCTAAGAACAGAGTTGATTATTATGCTGGTCATAATTTGCGGTTTCGCATCATAGAGGGTTTATGATATGAGTGTAGATAAAAATATTTCATTGATCATTGCGTCTTCTTTGATTAGAGATGATCTCTCACAGGGTATGGATAGTTGGTAAAGAACGGTTGAAGTTCCCGAACTGTAAGTAGATTTTTATGCTGCTGACGACGCCTGGTTTTCAATAAGTTATTTATATTTTTGAATCGGAAAATTCTAGATGGCGTCTGGTCTTGTGTCGATATCTCACTACCTACAAATAGGGAGTATTAGAGGGCTTTGGACACGGTTTAAATACATAAAGAATTAAGGATTAAGTAAAGGATCTAAAACACTGGGAGTTGGAATGCTGGACATTTTAATCTCATGAAATAATGTGCGAATTCATAATTTTATGAATTCAACGCTCAGAGACTGCGCTGTAGTGAAACCGTAGCTTAAGCTTTAAGCCCTTAATATACTTGAGAACCACAATGGACCACATTATGACAATAAGAACCGTGATTGAAAAAGTTACCGAGTATCAGACATCTCTCTGGGTAGCTTTTATTGACTACAAGAAAGCGTTTGATAGTGTGGAATCCTGGGCAGTTGTTGAAGCACTACAGAATGCCCGCATAGATCATGGGTACTCGAGGCTTATTGAAAACATCCAAAACAACGCTACCATGAGAGTTTCAATAGTCGACCAAACACAAAATATTAAAATCAAAAGAGGTGTAAGACAGGGGGACACTCTTTCACCAAAATTATTTACCTTGGTACTGGAGGATGTCTTCAAGAAACTTTCATGGGAAGAACGTGGTCTTAAATTACCGGGAGCCCGATTGAACAACCTAAGGTTCGCAGATGACATCGTTCTTCTAAGTGACAACCCTCACGAACTCCAAATCATGATCCATGAGTTGAACGAAGCCTCCCTAAATGTTGGTTTGGAAATGAATCTCAGCAAAACAAAAGTGATGTCTAATGATACCACACCTGTTACGATTAAAGTAAACCAAACCATCATCGAAAAGGTTGAGAAGTACGTTTATCTGGGCCAGGAAATAAGGATGGGAAAGGAAAATCAAGTGAACGAGATAGATAGACGCATACGTCTCATGTGGGCCGCCTACGCAAAGGTGGACTTTGCTCTGAAAATGAACATTACAGCGGAACAGAAAGCCAGGTTGTTTGACCAATGCATTTTACCAGTACTTACCTATGGAGCGGAAACCTGGGTCCTCACAAGAGAGAGTATCAACAAAATACAAGTCGCTCAGAGGAAAGTAGAGAGGAAGCTCGTGGGAAATACGCTGAGAGACCGTAAGACCAACACCTGGCTCAGAGAACAAAGTAAGGTCACCGACGCCATTCAACGAATAGCAACTCTGAAGTGGCAGTGGGCGGGACACATAGCTCGTAAACATGGCTCGTGGGGCAAAGCGGTCTTGGAATGGAGGCCCTGGGGAGAAAAGCGGCCTAGAGGAAGACCACAGATGCGATGGAAAGACGACGTCAAGAAAACTGCAGGGACGAGCTGGATAGAAGTGGCGCAAGACAGAGTTAGATGGCGCAATCTGAAGGAGGCCTACACCAATATGGTAGAGAACGGCTAAGAAGAAGAAGAGATACTTGAGAAATTAGATATTTAGAGAGATTCAAAAACGAATTCTAACAGCTAAAACCTGAAAGATAGAAAATAGCAGCCCAGAGGTTCAAAAACTTCGTTATAAATAGTAGTTCCAGGAGTTAGACCTAGAAGAAAGAGTATAGTAGCCTGATATATTTAGGGTTCAAAGACAATAGGGATCAAATTATATTAAAGCGAAAAAAAAATTCGTCGGTCTTAGGCAGGATTCGAACCTACATCTCCAACATCATAATTTCGTGGATCTTAAATAGGGTCTTGGTGGCATAATTGGTAATGCACCTGCATTGGCCCGGATTGCCAGAAGTGATGTAGGTTCGAATCCTGCCTAAGACCGACGAATTTTTTTTCGCTTGAATATATTTTGAATTACGTACAGACGTTTCTGTTAAAATTTAAAAATGTTTACAATAGGGATCATTCACGTTGCGACGGTCGTATTAATTAATACAGTCTCATTAACTTTCGTTGCATGCGAGTTCTTCGATGAATGGGTTGCTCGTTAAGTGAACCATACGATCATGTAGTGCAGTAGGTTCGTTAAATCTACCATCACACCTTGCGAAGTAGATCACTTAATTAGAGGGTTTAAAGTTCATAGGTTGGTGTGTGTGTCGAAACGTGAGTGGATTCTTCAACTCGGGTAGAAAATAGTGCATTCAAATCAGACTAATCAAGTGAAGTGTAGAACTACTAACCTACTTTTCCTGGACATGTACGCGATGGTTTTATTAGGTTTTATTTTTATGGAGTATCTCTCCCTACGAGTACACAAAGCATCTTATAGCAATGCTGCAAATGAGTGTTGAAATTGCAATCTTAAGATAATATTTTTTATTAATAGTTTTAGTTGGGAAACTAGTTGATTTGGGGTTTTTAATATTGCGTCAGGCTTTTTAAATTATGTTGAAAGTCAATAAAACATATAACGTAATGGCACCAGTGTTCGACACTTTAAGCTGACATGCACCAATGATCGACACTTGACTCTGAATTCAAAGATCATACGGTCATAAATTGAGTGTTACTAAGCAAATGAATGAAATGAATAACCCTTATATTCTGTGAAATAAGAATCAGTGTCGATCATTGGTCCTTGTCGATTACTGGTTCCATTACATTATAAGGTGCTTATATAATTACTTAAACACCCATTGCCCACCTAACAATAAAGTAGAGTTCGTATATTTTTGAGCAGGCACCTAATAATTATCTGATATTATTACATGTAGTTGATTACGATTATATCTATGTTATAATATGAACAATAGAATGGTTAAACAAATAAAAATAAATTAACTTCTCTGCCAAAGTCCTGTCAATTTATCTAGTTTTATGTCCACTTCACATTAAGAAATAAAATATGACGCTCGTAGAAGCATTCAACTGCCGCAGGCCATTTTATTTATTGAAATCGATGCCCCGAATTGATTGCCTAAAACATTGAAGGCTAACTAGAAAAACGTATGATAGGTACCTACCAAACGTCCATCCCCATAGTCCACAAAAGGCTTATTTGTTTTTCGAGGTACAGAATAAATAGACTAGTATTTGATGGTCTCATACGACTTTATTGAATTTAAAAAAGTGGCTTTAACCAGCAATTTTGTCTGTTGAAAGTTTGCTTTCCCTTTTTGTAACCCCTAGAAAAAGATGTTATAAGTTTTATAATTATGTGTATCGGTGTATGTGTTTGTCTGCGCTGTGTATGTCTATGTATCTGTGTATCTGCCTCAAGCATCGTAGTTCTCAAATGGATGGACCGATTTGGCAGCGGTTTTTTTAGAAGAAAGTTATTGGTTCACTAATGTTTCACCGAAATACGTTTGACCGAATGAGTCGTGTGGCAACTGCTTCATTTCCCAACCCGCTTATATTTCTGTAACTGTAAATATTTCAGTTTTTTTATAAAAATTAACCTAACCTAACCTATAGAGTCTACACAATGGTACAAGAAAAAATCCTGAAATATTTGCAGTTACAGAAATATAAGCGGGTTGGGAAATGAAACAGTTGCCAAACGACTCATTCGGCCAAACGTATTTCGGTCAAATGAAAGGACCCCCTTTCGGGCATATTCGAACAGATGATTTATCATCGGAAAAACCGAATATTCTCAATAAAAATCCATTTGAAAAGTATGAGCTTTAAAGTGCACATTTTCCCCACATAAAATATCGTAGACATCGTGGCACTTCGACTTTTCAATAACATCTGAACGGGGGCGTTTTCAAATATTATTCCAATGATATAAGTTCGCTGATATTTTTGCAGACTGGCTCCAGCTCATCTAATATTTTCTTAGATAAGGATTGTCGAGGTGTTTTTAAAAGTAGACGAGTGAAATAACATTATGAGATATTTCTACGTGGGAGTTATTGTATAGCCTTCAATCGTGTTAAAAAAGGAACATCTTAAAATTTGTAATAATATATTCCCAATTTTCACTTTTCCAAAATCTGATGCTGGAGCTTTCTTAGATAAAAAATTTATTGCTTTAATATAGGTTAGGTTGGATTACATTTATACCATACATAAAAAGAAAAAACCTTTGTCAGAAAATTGCGTCCGAATTTATAAAATTCGGGATTTAGTTCAATTCGGAATTATGCCTCCTCGGAATTCCATGATGTAGGTACCCGTTAATAAGAGAAAGAAAAAAAATTACTGATCCCACAGCCCCAATAGCTAACGTTAGAAACATCAAATTTGAGGAATAGCTTTTTATTGCAACGTGAAACGGTCCACTAATGAAGCATTTTTCAAAATCCAACCTCTACGGAAACTACCACTTTTACACGAACGGAATCGTGAGCATAAGCTCCTCAACGTATAGACATTTTAGTACCTCAAACTAGCTGTGGTTGACAGTTTTAATTGCGTTCAACTCGTTTTTCTCGCGGAATCTATGAAATTGTCCGGGATAAAAAGTATCTTATGTACCTATATACTAGGGTGACGAAACCAGTAATGGACAAGGCATCAATAAAATGGGCACTTGATTTTTATTTTACAGAAGATAAGGGTTATTCATTAAATTTGTTTAGCAACAATCAATTTAAGACCGTATGAAATTTGAATTAAGGGCCAGCCAGCTGCAGTTGATGTAACTGCATCAAAACTGCAAACCAACTGCGCAGTCCGCTTAGGCACGCCAACTGCAAGCGGTTCAAATCTGTACCGGCTGTACCGGCTGAAAAGAGTGAAGTGTGTGCCGTCACCCTACGTTTTGTTAAGTTAATTGAGGTTTGATGTGTCAGTGTTCTGCTTCTATGGGCTCACGAACTATAGATATCACGTGGGTGATTGTTTACATTTAGTTATAAACCACGATAGTATGTATGTATAAGTTTGGAGCCGGTAAAGATAAAGTCGGGTTCTTTTACCTCTTTGTCAGTTATCGCAAAAAGCATTACCCAATC
This sequence comes from Acleris cristana, assembly GCA_948252455.1. Taxonomy (NCBI): domain Eukaryota; kingdom Metazoa; phylum Arthropoda; class Insecta; order Lepidoptera; family Tortricidae; genus Acleris; species Acleris cristana. The sequence goes on along the minus strand of OX411783.1, from coordinate 3,779,496 downwards.
AACCGGCTAAAACCGCTATCCAGAGATGAGTTAACCGCACAGTTATTGAACTTAATGAACCTGACTCAATTAAAAGTTGGACCCACCGAACGTCGGATTTCACCTCATTTCCTTTCACGATTTTATTAACTGCGAGTTTAATATACATGTAGTTTTAAAATGGAATTTCTGTTATTACGACTCATAGTGTCTTTGCGGTTAATGTTGCAATGGATTTAATAGTTACATGATCATTAGTGCAGATTTTATCACCGTTACTTGAGTAATGATTACTACTTGACACTAAATCTTCGACATAAATATAAAACTCTTCCGCGACTAATAGCTGATTTACATTGGTCCAGCAGAAGCATGACAGTAGAAGTACATTGAAAAGTTGGTTTTCACGTTTGAGGCGAGAGCTATTGCAATGACGCAATGCACTTCTACTGGCATGCTTTTACTGGACCAATGTAAATCAGCCATAACTGACAGATAAGTCAGTCAGTCTAACACACTAATAACAGTTTAATCGTCACACTAATAATTGCAAATACCTGGAATAGAACCTGGGATCGCTAGCTTCGTAGGCAGGGTCTACCAACTAAGACAACACGCGTCGCCAAAATGATTAAAAACCAATTCAAGAAGAAGAAGAGCGGACGCGTGTCTTGACATGATTTTAAGATGCCCTTTTGCCGACGTATTCTCACGTCTATTAGGAAGCAACCCTGCATACTTTAATTAAAAGCTTATAACGACGGGTTTAAATATAAAATATAAAATCAAACTGTAGTTCCCGTACAATTCCAGTTTCACTCGTAAATACATATTTTGCCGGGCAATGAGCGGCAAAGTTGCTCTTTATGGCACCAATTTTAATACGAGTTGTAAATATTAATTTGTTGGGAAAACTCGACGGATTTTATTAGCTCGGAACTGGAACATGGAAAATGTATTTGGGCGCAGTGTTTTGGTGACTTTTAATAAAATTAAAACGACTTGCTTTTGTTGAGAAGTTGAGAGCAAGAAACTGTTTCATGTTTTGCTGAAATTTTAATTAATGCGCGAACTGTGTATTTTATTTTGTGTTTATTTTGATGGAAAGAAAGCATTAGGTAAAGCAAAAATACCTATCGTTATCTTTTTCTGTGAGTATTACAAAGTATTAAACATAGTCGCTTCCCGCCGTTTGTCCCCTGTATGTACGCTTAGATCTTTCAAACTACGCAACGGATTTTAATGCGGTTTTCATCAATACATAGAATGATTAAAAAGGAAGGTTTATGTAGGAGTGTAAAAGAAAATTTAAGTATGTTCTTTTTTGAGGGTTTCTACTAAGGTCTGACCAAGGTAATACTTACTATTAACTATTTGGGCGTTGTTTAATATAATATATATTTTCCAGTTACTCCGTACCTAGGTGCATCTCACTTAAATGTTGCATCTACATTAAATTACAAATCACGCCTGTTTTCCAGAGCGGTAGGTAGAGACCAATTTTTTTTCAACCTGATACGATCCTGACAAATCTCTTTTGGTTCTTCCACATTCATAGGTACTTTGAGTCATGCATACACGTCCGTTTCTAGAATTTGTAGATTATATTTGGTTTATAAATAATATAATAAAAATATTATGAGGCAGGAGTCACCTAGACAACAATAAACATACTTATCATATGAAAAAAAATCCATGTGCATCGAAAACACCAAAGACTCAGAAACGAAGTCACACTTAACATACAAACATTTGCCTCTACCGGAATTCGTACAAGGATGGCTAGCTTCTTAGATAGTCACTACGAAATAGACTAACCACGTCGTAATGGCTTTATCTTGCTTTTATAATATCGTTCCATTCGTAGAAAAACTATTATCAAATAAATTCAATTTCCCCCATATTAAAATGCCTACTAATTTCCAACTTGCATATGCATCCAGGACTCAAATGTCTGCAAAATACGTTGGAGATCCAAACGAGCAAATACAATCGGCGAGTTATTAGAGTCGTACAAAGGAAGTCTGGATCACTAGATGCATCCATGCAGCCCCAGATCTATATGGATCTATCTAAGGCTTACGTAGGAATATGTGCATGAGGCTAGTTATTGTGCGATTTGGAGTATTTGGATCAATCCTTTTGCCAATAAAATTCAATAAAGAGTTAAGATGGTTCGATGTTGAAAAATTTCGACAGGTTAGCTGTGTTTACGTTTTGTTTTGTAGATAATTATTTTCTTAATTCTTTATTTAGCATAGCACATAATTTGTATACATATACAATCTTTAATGCATGCATTCGCGTCAATTGTTCTGGATCATTCGCAAATTTGAAGTTATCCTGTACTTTGCAAAAAATACTATCAATTAAGAGCTGATTTTTCAATCCACAGATAAAGCTATCCGGAAGGTAAATTTTAGCGCTGTCCTTTTCTTTCATATGAGTTCAGAAAAGGATAGTAATACATTTAACTGACGGATAGTTTTATCTGGGGATTGAAAAATCAGCCCTAAGAATATGGATGGTAAACGAAAGGCGTCAAGATGTTTTAACTAAAAAATATTTGAAAAATGCAAGCTTTTTTTGACGTAGCAAATAGGTTTGCGAGGTTACGTAAAAAGAAAGAAAGAAATACATTTTTTCACTACACAGAAGATACACAAATACACAAAAAAAAACAATAAATGTGATAGGAACAGCACAAGGGACGTAAAAATTTAAAGAGTTTAACGCCATGCTTTTGCTTTTACTAAACCCAATATAGACTGATTTGGCCGCATCCTGACAGAACTGTCATAGGCAGCATCTGAACAAAACCAAGTATAATGTAGAGTTTTATAAAAAACCAAAGTTATTATAACACGGGTCGGGGTGGGATGCCGCGAGTCAATATTCTACGTGGACGCGCGCCCGGCCGCGGGGCTGATTCACTTGTGACCAGCAAACGTGCAACTTGCAGAACAAAATTATGAAAATATTTCATGAAATACCGAGTCAGTTTTGATTTTTTTTTGAGCATAAATAGATAAAACGTATATTTGAGTAGGTACTATAGAGGGTTTAGTCAAGATACGATTAACGATTTTCTAAAATCGATATATTGCGTCAACCTCTTATGTCAACTTTATACTTTTTGAGTCGATATAAAACAGAAATGGTAGCAACGGTAACTGTAACGTTTTTCTTTCTATCGCTTAAAATGTATTGGACGACAGGTTGGCCTCGTGGTTTACGAGAATGTCATTCCATACATTTTTAACGACAGAAAAGAAAAACATAAGTAGCGTTAGCATTTTGGCTAGGTCCCCAGATCGCTAATCAAATTGACTTTTGAACAAATAACGACACTTAAATTACAAATAAGTTAGCAAAAGAATGTGTAGGTACAGTCAAGGACTTTAATTGTTATGCCACTATGGAACCCTGTCATAATGACAGCGTCAAACCACATGAAAGAAATTACGCCAAAATGTATGATTAACGTTATGCGACAGGGTTCCATAGTGGCATAACAATAAAAGTCCTTGACAGAAGGTGCGTTCCAGCAGAACAGAAGGGCAACAGCTCAGCGTATACTCATACTTTTGCTTTGAACATAATATAAACAAAACACTGGTATTATGCCACAATTCTGAAGAACGACTATTAGCACAAAATCTAGAATCGTTAGAAAAAAAATTGTAATCCTTCCTTCTAATGCAGCAATATCTTCTTTAGTCTTAGCGGTTCCTGCATGCCAATTATGGTCATCGTTATGAATATATGTGGATAAAGCACCCGTCACTCTTGCACCTACATAAGGGTCAGAAAGTGACGGGTTCAATCCACGTTCATCTACATTATGCTGGAGAAATAACAAGGTTGAAGGAACAGGAAAGAGTACACCGTCCCCGAGGTAAACGACAGGCACGGACAAGTTTGAATATTAGCGTGTTCCTTTTTATTATTATAATATACATAATAATGTAGCTACTACAGAAGGAAATAAATGAATTCCTTAATGTAACATTCATGTTTACAATGTTATTTAATATAAAAAAACACATTTTGCAACTTTTATATTATTAAATATGTTTTGAATAAAATATAATAATTCATTAGTTGTTTGAGTTTAATATATAAACTCACGCCTTCGTTCCCAGAGTGAGGTAGACAGTGCTTCAGAATTACCTACAACTTTAAAAACTTGTTGATAATTCAGTAACCACATTTTGCACAATTAGGCTAAGATGTTTACCAGCGTGACTGGTTGCAAGCCCATCGCCTAACTACAAGCCTTTATTCCCTTAGTCGCCTCAAACGACATCAACGGAAAGACATGGAGTGGCACTATTCCAACTCGGCAACTACACGGGGCTATAATAATAACTATCAGATAGATATAAAACACTTGATTAACAAAATTGACATAGCGGTCAAAGTAATATCACAGATAAATGAATAGCGGAGGCTTGATAAAAGGGATCCGGAACCTTAAAAAGGAATTAATAATCAATTTACCTTTTAATCCATTGCAAAGTTTACACCTTCAAATTATACTGTGGTGGTATAATCATAGCTCCCTAACCACAAACGCATGCATCGCAAATCCGACAGGCTACATGCGCCCGCAGGCTTGCTCGGTGAAGGTAAACCGGAATATTGATCCTTTCGGGAAAACCCGGTAATGCCGGGAAATACCGCGCGATGAGTGATGGAAACAGTATCGTTGTTATGATTGTTATGAAAGATCGTAATGATAAAATATGGTTTGACTAGGTTTAGGATATATCCGGGTACGTATGCCACAATATATTTATCTTGTAATTTATCAGGATAAAATAAATCTGCCAGCAAATGATATCAAAAATGAATCTTTATTTTAGTTTGAGAGGCTAGGCAACTTACTCGTTATTTATCTTGTCGTTTATTTAAGATGTCTGTCTTAAGGTGAAAAGTGTTTTTCTCTTTACTCATACTCATATTATTATCGATTGTTAAAATCTTGAACAAAATGACAAATATATAGAGAGAAATTAATACTTAAAAACCGAAAACACCCAAGGCTCCGAAACAAATACTCGCGCTCATCACACAAATGTTTGTCCATACCGGGAATCGAACCCGAAACCCCTAGCTTTGATGGAAGGGCCACCCAAACAAGTCGTCAAAAGTCGTCGTTAGGTATTGACCACAAATTCTAAAGAACGATATCTTCGCGATAAATTCGATAAAGTATACAGGTGTAACTTTTCTTTTTCATTTTTCTCGGTAATCCGCAACGAGGTACGTTAGTACAAAAAACTTTTTTGCCTGCAGTTACCTCGTTTCGAATTCCGTCTACCGAAGACAGACCAGGCAGCACAAATCCGTACTTGAAAGCACTAACTTACTTTGAGATATTTTTACCGCATCAGCGTGCCCATCTTCGCGAGTCAAAGTAAATTCTTCTTCATATTTACGAATCACTGTAAGGCATTAAGTAAATAATAATAAAAAAAACTATTTAAAAACAATAAATTATTTTTATTACGCTTTAAAGTAATAGCGGGTAAATTTTCACTTTGTAGAGCAATTTCTCATACAGTGACTCTTAACTCTTGATCGTCAGTATAGATTGGAGCGATTGATCAGACTCTTATCACGTCAAATATATTTCAAAAAGTTTGTCAAATATTTAGAAGATCTAGAAATATACGTCTTAAATTGAAGATTCAATTCAGTTGCTATTTAATAAGTTAAAAATCAATAACGTTTAATGACGGTTTACCCTGGTCTTAAATAGCTTTTGGTTTGATTCTCGCAATGCTTTGCTTTGTGTAAAAAGTCTTGGATTTTAAGACTTAACAAATCGTGTAAGTGTTAAGAAAGCTAAGTAATTGATCAGACTGATTGACATAATTATCAAGTGTTTCAAAAAGTATTTAAAAATCCAGAAAGTCACGTCTAAAATTAACGTAAGTAGCTATTCAATAAGTAAAAAAATATTACCATTTTAATGACTGTTTGACTTAATCTTTGTTTGCTCTTACTTTGATTTTTGGACTGTTGTGCTATGTTGACACAGTCTTGATACCTTAAGACTAAACGAAACGAGTGAGTGTATAAAAACAAATGTAATAAGTAAACTCATACGAAATAAAATGCTCACGTTAACACCTTATACTTACGAACGAGTTCGTAGTAAATTGTAAACTCTTTTACAAGTATGTTACTATAAGGTTGAGCAAAGGCCTTTCTGCCGTTCTAAGGAAAAAGGTCGCAACAGATTTAATACCTTTTATTAATATCTAACCTTATTCACAACCTCAGAAGGATGACTTTTTCAGTTTTAAAATTGTTTACGTAGGTAACCTAGTAGCTATAGTAACAGCAGTTTGGAGCTGGCATAGAGCCATGATCGCACAATACGAACTGAAACAACAATGCTGTATTGTTTGCCTTGTTCTGACAATTTGCAGGTGCTTCTGCGGAATTTCTAGCGTTCGGGTCACCTATAGTTAGCTAAATTGACAAAAATAATTAACATCATCATCATCACGTCGTAGGGCCATAAAATCATACACAAACGCAAAGGAATTATTAGAGAAGGATAAAAAAGGATTGCATATTTTTTTTATAAATTTAACGCAGTTTTGCATCCATTGCATTATTGCAACCTTTCCATTTATATTATATAGCCCTGATAGAATTTTTGTCGTATTATTTTCATATTACGACCTCACGTTCCGCCACCAAATTATTGTAAAATTAAAAAGATTTGGGGCGCGCCTCTGTGGATTCATTTACCTACTTAAGTTTCGCCTCGAAAAGAGCACAACTACTTATAAGATATTAAAAATTCCTCACGACCATAAAAATCCGTGTTTTTTACAGTTTTTTTACGTTTCCTTTTTTATTATATGGGGAAGGCGTACGAGCACACAGGCCACCTGATGGTTACTGTGATCTGTAACTCATAGACATTTACATTCTCAAGACTACAATCTTAAGATTGCAATCCTGAGACCGCAAATATGTTGCCAACCCTGAGAACTAAAATGCGATGCCTTTTCGCTAGTAATTTCACCGGTTGTCTTATCCCCATACCGGAACACAACAATGCGAACACTGCTGGTTGAAAGTTAAGATGGTGATAGCGATCCAGATGGATCTTGCGCAACTTCCAACCACCACAAAATCAGTATTTTAACTATTAATTACAGCATAATATTTTTGGTTTCCCCAATCAACGATAACCAGGGCCTGTATTCAACATGCTAAAAACCATATCGTTTTTATTCTGTTATCGCATTGTCAACGTTTTGATAGCTCTTATTTACGTGACAGTAATGGCGTCTGAGTTAAAAACAATACCATAACAGGTGAAATACGATATGCTTTTTACAGCCTAGAATACCGGCCCAGCACTAGCTTACTTTTAAAAGCTATATTCTCTTCTCAACGAAAACGTCTATCAATAACAATGTCGAATTCCAATTCCCTAAGCGTGTTCACACCGAGCAGGTCAACACGTATCGCTGCGACACGGAGGTAATTGTAAAATTCCCTTTCCGTGTATCGCTCGCTTTAATTCGCCGAGTCGGCCAATTTCCGCTGTTCATTGCTCCGCTTCCGCTTCAGTGTGACGAATTGGCGTAAGGTATAAGCGGGAGCGGGAAGCTTGGAAGTCTTGGAATATTAATAATGTGTAGGGGCTTGAAATGTACGGTAAAAAGATGAGTTAGTTGATAAATGGTTTAATATAGTTCGATCGTCAAAAAGGTCATGGCTCAGCTTATAGCATTACTCTAGTGAGCGAAACACTGGTATTCTAATACAACCCCGGGATACGAAAAAGCCATTATGTTGCATAGAAAGGAATACCTCAGTCATAAAATATAAGTAATTATATCCGAAAAAAAAAGCATTAAAATAAGGTATGTATGGAAGAAGGTTAACAATACAAAAAATATACCTAGTACTTTTAGTCCATGAAAAGTTACACAGCCGACAACCACTGAGTACTTTGAACTGCCTCAAATGACAGAGACAATATTTACATGCTCATTTCGACTCATAAAATAATAATCATCATCATCATCATGTCGTCCAAGCCGTATCCGGCGACGGCGACTCCTATATCATCAAGGCCAGTTATTGTGGTGGGCTCTGATGTGGCTAGCGAAACCGAGCTTAAGCGGGACATAGAGCGACCATCACCAGGGTAGTGATTCTTTCAAAAGCAAAGGTGAGCGAACGCAGGAGTGAATGTCCAAGTGGCGAGTTTAAGTAGTCCCGTCAGAGCGAGCAAAACGCATTTTAGCGCGTGCATTCTCAATGAAGAATCGCTGCTTGGACATTCACTCCTGCATTTGCTCATTTTTGCTTTTGAGACCTAGGAAACCGTCTACGTGCAGGTGCCAACTAAGGTTCTGACACACCATATCCTCCCCCCACCATCAGCTCATCATCGCCTTAGGTCTTGCACTCGTTTAGCAAATTCACAATAAATAGTTAAATAATATAAGTAGGTAGCTCAGTCAGCGGACCTAGTTGCCTTCTACAAAAGCTAGCGATTATACAAATCTGTCGAAATCTAAAGAATTGCAGGCGAACGCATGACAGTTAACGTCAATTCTATACAAACATCTTGATTATTACAGTTGTTAAAGTTTACGAAATTCTAGACGCAAAGCTACAACTACACCGGCTTCGGATGGGAAGCACGGGGTAGACACGTTTGACCTATCAATACGCTAAAGGGGCTTCTAAATGGGCCATAATTTCACTCCAATATGTGGCCGGCAACTATGGGTGTCTTTCTCTAACATACGAGTAAGAGAGGGACACCAATAGTTGCCGGACACATATTGCAGTGAAAATATGGCCCGTTTAGAAGCCCCTTAAGAAAGCGCTGGGTAGTGATTCTTTCAAAAGCAAAGTTGAGCGAACGCAGGAGTGATGTCCTAGCGGCGAGTTTAAGTAGTCCCGTCAAAGCAAACAAAACACATTTCAGTGCATGTATCGGGTGTACCAGAAAGTATAAGCACAGATTTGCAGTGCTACTATTTTTTTCATAATAATGATTAAAAAAAAGTTTGAATGTAGTTTTTCTGTTTCAATGGTTACCAACAAATTTTGTTATTATTTGGTGTTTATTTCTGCAAAATACGCAAAATACGAGGCATTTATCCAGAAAAACGTAAAGAGATCGTGCACAAATGGTGTACGATTCCTAACATAACTCTTAAAGAGTTGGCAAAAACGGTAGGTGTCAGCATCGGAGCCGTACGTACAGCTACTCGGAAGTAAGGTGAGGAATTTCCCTTTTATGATGCACTGAAAAGAGGCCCTTAAACTGGACCTGTAACCGAAACTTGGACCGGAAAATCGCTCATGCGTTTAGAAGAAAACCAGACCTGTCTGTCAGGGATGTGGCCAAAAACTACGAATATCGGCAAGTAATGTCCACCGAGCCAAAGCACAAATTGGTCTTAAAACATACAAAAAATAGAAGAAACCTAAACGAAGTGATAAGCAGACCGCATGCGTGAAACCAAGAGCTCGAAAGTTTTACGACAATCTCTTGTGCCAAAAATCAGCATGTATTATTATGGACGATGAGACATGCATAAATTTTGATTACAAAATGCTATCGGGTGATTCATTTTATACCGTACAAGAGAGCCAGGATATCAGTGATGCCAAAAAATCCATTTACACTAAAAAGTTTAGTAAAAAAGTAATGGTGTGGCAAGCTATTTGTGAGTTCGGCAAGTTATCTAAGCCATTTGTCACTACGCAAACAATGAAGGTCGATACTTACATCACCGAGTGCTTAAATCGTCGCCTACTGCCTATGATCCGCAAGCCTGATGGACCTGTTCTATGTTGGCCGGATTTGGCATCCGTGCACTAGTCGAAGACGACGTTAGCTTGGTATAAAAACAACAGAGTCGAATACGTGCCTAAGGATATGAATCCTCCGAACTGCTCAGAAGCCAGGCCTATTGAAACTTTTTGGGCACTTACCAAAGCATATCTTTGGAAAAATACTAAGACAGTGGATTCCATTGAGACCTTTAAAAGAAATTGGTTGAAAGCCTCCAAAGTCGTGGGGAACCGTTCTGTGCTGAAACGTATGTCTAGTGTCAGGTCCAAGGTCCGGTCTTTGGCATACCATTAATGGTGTTAAAAAAATTGTACATCATATCATTAGATAATAAGTTGAATGTTTAATTATTTAAAAAAATATGTGTAAAAATTTAAATTGCAACATTTTATTTTAAATAGAACTCGTGCTTATACTTTCTGGTACACCCGATATTCAATTTGGCAGCATGACTTCTCGAACGTATAAGGCTGCCTAATTGAGAATGCACGCGCTAATATGTGTTTTGCTCGCTCTGACGGGACTAGGTACTTAAACTCGCCGCTTGGACTTTACTCCTGCATTCGCTCACCTCTGCTTTTGAGCGAATCACTACCCTGTACTTGTGTCATTATTATATTCTGTAAGCCAACAGTTTATAAATTGGACATCATCCAAACTCGAAGCCAAAGCTCGGTCCGCAAGAAATCGAAGCGCTCCGCCCAGGCGATCCGATCGGACACGCCGCTAACTACCGACTGCTCTCTCTGACGTGCTGCCAATTTACTTTGAAAGAAACGCTAAATACAAACCGAAGTTTAAGAGCACCCTTTATTTTTGCCTGTTATTTTGGTTTCTTTACAAGCTACCTATTTGAGTAGGTAGAGGTTTGAAAAACTTGAGAAAAATATGCAAAAACAGCTGTTTTCAATTTATTAAAAGCAGGTTATTAGCTATCTTGGCCTCTATTATGCGTTGTTCAAACACTGAAAAAAAAAATGGGTCTTTTATTTCAAGATTGTGATTATTGTTCATAGGCGTCTTGATTCCATACGAGCCTGACAAGACATGTGATACATCAACTAAGATGTAAATTGAATCACTAAAGAACTTGCTGCTGTTACTATCAGCTTTGGTTGATATAGCTAATATCTTAACTATTGTATTCATTTTATGTCAACTAAGGCAAAATCTCTCTTGGTTGGCTCACATTTTTTTGAGTGTACCCTATTGCAATCGCATTATATTTTTTTTTATTTTTTTTTTAATCGCCTGAAGGGCCAAAGACAAAAGTCCTTGCTTTTATTTACTGTTTTTAAAACATTACTTTAGAGAAAAAGAAAAAGGGCAGAGGTGAAAATCCCTTCCGGAGACCTGGGAATGGAGGGCCCAGGTACTGCCGGGGTCGCACCGGCTAAAAACACCAATGCCCCTATTACCAACAAGAATTTAGACTCCCGCGGATACTACCCCAGCCAGTGCTGAAAGGCCGGAGGAGAAAGTCCTTCCTCCGTTTACTTATCCGCGGGGTTTTTCCAAAAAGGGGGGATAGGAGTGGGGGTTGGGATGGGGGGAGACTATATCTATGTGAGTCGCGGAGTGGGAATCCTGACGCATGCATGCTTATGGACTACGGGCTTCCTTTCTTTTGCCCGACAATGGAAGGGTTGGGTCGGAGATCTTTTCAGGACCGCTTGTGTGGCTGTGGACACCATCTTTATGGGTGGGGCTACCCTTTTTTGAGGCTTGGTCTTTTGCCTGGAGATACTATTTTTGCGCGTGTCTCCTTGCGCTACCCTCTTTTGTGACCTCTTCCATTGCAATTTAGCCTAAACATCTGCTATAATTAAGGGGGGAGGGGCAGGTGTCAGTTTGACGAGGGACCAGTGAATCGCGAGCGGAGCCTTACCCCAGCCAGTGCTGAAGGGCCGGGAGAGAAAATCATTCTCCCGTTTAGGAGGCCGCAGGATTCCCCATCCCCCGTCCTACCAACACCCCTTAGGTGTTCGGGTGGTGCGTGCGTCAGGAGGTTGCTTATGTTAACATAGGTACACTTAAGGTCAGAGTTAGCTAGGGTTTAAACAAAGAGATTGTACAGAGGTGCTTAGGGAATGGGGTGTATTTTATATTATTGCATCATCCTACAAGATTAGGGGTGCAAGGGGGGAGAAGAAAATTGGGTTTTCTTGGAGGGGGTGGGGGACAGAATTGGGGGGATACGGGGAAGGTTGGGGGAGGTCTGTGGGGGTTGTTTCGGCGTGGAATCCTGCCCGGGTCCTGTGCCCGAGGGGTTTGCGTGGTGTCAAATTTCAGCGTAGCGTTTTCCAGAATAGTCCGGGTACCGAACTATTTGTTCCTTAAACACGCTACGCGTACCACTTTTTCTATAAAACCCTTCGTGCTTTCGCGGTTGGCTTCTGTTCCCAGCAGGGCTTTCCAGCTTGAGCTATCCGGAGAAACTTTGACCCCGGTCTTTTGCTCAAGGTCGAGCCTTTCCATGCCGAAACGCGGGCAATCGCAGACAACGTGCCAGATGTCCTCGTCAAGGGTCGGGTCGCAGACACACGAGGGTGTGTCTTTGATCTTAAAACGGTGGAGATAGGCGGCGAAGCCTCCGTGACCAGTAAACGCTTGAACCAAGAAGTTTGTGAGTTTGAGTTTCTTTAATATGCTGTTCGCATCTCTCACAGTTGTAAAAAACTTCTTGGTTGTCGCACCTGTCCCGGATGCCCCGTAGCGAACCTGCCACTGTTCGACCGTGTTTTGTCTTATCGACCTCTTGGCGTAGGACACCGGCACCATGTCGTATTGGGGGGCGGTCTTCTTCCTAAGGGCTGCTTGCTTTGCCAGTTCGTCTGCTCTCTCATTTCCTGGCGTTCCAACGTGAGCTCGCAGCCAATAGAACCTTAGGTCGGTCCCCATTGCTCTTGTTTGGGTTGCGGCGTTTTTGATCTCTTGGACCAAGGGGTGTGTCGTGTCCGGTGATTTGAGCATCGCATTATATTGACTCAGCCACCTTTACTGTCTTAGTTAATAAGAGCTAGTACTATAGCAATACGTACGACAACAATACTATAGCAATAAGGCTAAATACAATGTAGAAATAGATGCCCTGACTGACTGTCTTTCTAGCCGACTAGTTAAGTTCTACATTTTACTACTACTGACTGTCTTTACCCTTGAATCACAGACACTCATTTCATAGAATTTTTCACTCCACCGAATTTTTATTTCATCGACAGGCATTGTCACGTGCAGGAGTTATAGTATTTTGTTGGTCACAGGTCTTACCTAAGCTAAGCTACGTCAGCCATGCTTAAGATAACCTAAAATCAATGAGGTTTCAGCAGTAATTAAGTACGGTAAAACTACACAACTGTGGTCCTGGCCTACAACAATAATCCAATTTTACTTATCAGATTATTTTAAAAATATGATAGCTTTAGCTACCTATAGCTAGAGTTTAGAGCAATTGATTTTAGGGCAAACAATACATATACCCAGCAATAATAGCAGTAAGGTATTATATTTTAGAATAATGTAACGAGGAAAATTGTTGTGTAGTTTTACGGTAGCTTTCGGTAAAATGAAATTCTATAAATTGATACATTGATTCAAGGGGATCCCGCAGCTCAGTCAATACCTAATATTTTCAATCCATGACAGTTTTACTGCCATGGCGGTTTTATATTCGCTCTCACTTATCTTAAGACAGGAATCTCAGACAAGATCAGTTTATTAACGCGGCCTTTAAACTGATGCCCGTCACAAGATACGTCAAGTTTATTAATACGACTCTAACTGCCGCACTCAGAGACGTCAATTAAATTTAATGCTTGGTTAGTGACGTGTTGTCTTATTCTATTGCTGTAGCAAAGATAGTGACAGCAACAACTTTAATCAAGCATTAAATTAATTTGACGTCTCTGAGTGCGGCAGTAAGAGATCATAAATCAAGAGAAAAACTGTACTTCACGGACAAAGACTTAATGTTTAAAAGAAATAATTGTACAGTCACGAGATTAAATTTGGTACCCACCTTAGGTCCAAAGTCAATCTGACATTCTACAACAATAAGGTTGAGTTTCCTAAAAGTTACAAATGGCTTGACATCTCTAATGACATTGACGACTTTAAGCATATTTTTCTTGAAATGGGTCCCAAATTAACGCTCGTGACCGTACATCATAGTAAAACCGCCGTTATTATTAAGTGCACCTTGGTAATTTAAGTCATGTTTATTTTATCACCAAACAGGCTGCTTCACTATAAACAGCCACACAAAATCACGTAAACCCATCCTATTATTTATAAACAGCCTGTATTTCTATGAAAATAAATACATAAAATTAATATATTTCCGCTACATTTGATGCACACCTAGTTCAATATAGAAACTATAGACAACACTCCCACCGCGAGTTAAGCGGATCACGATATTAATTATTCGGACACCGTTCGAGCCTCCAAACGCAGTCAATTCATCTAGCCCACCTGTCTTTGTTCATTTGCCAGCGCCCCAAACATGTGAATCTTTTGATTCAAAATGTAAAAGCCATTTTCAAAGCATAGTTACAAAAGGGGTCCTAGCTTTGTCCCGGACGAAACTCAAAGTGTATTCATACTACACGAGACAGACGCTTTCACGTAGGCTGATGGAATGTAGGGTGTTCAAACTTTTGGTATGCGGGGGACGCTTATTGTTATGAGTAATGTTGCGCAATAAAACGTTAGGAATACTTTTTGAATTGCGTTCTGTCGGCATTTCACATTCTGGATTATTCTCGAAGTAGTTTTTTTATTGGAGCATGACGCGTGATGGTGAGCGAAAAGAGGAAGTTATTCAAAAGCGGGATCAGTTTCTCGATAGCAACTCTCTTTTTATTTCATCTATGGATTATAAAACAGCGAGTAGAGAGCATTTTAACATCAATATTTTGAACCGGCAACGCGTTTTTTTTTAAAGAAAGCAAGTTTTATTAGTCGAGATTTTTGATGGTTAGGTTTCATGAAACGGTTGCGCCGTATAAGAAATATCAGAATTCAAAATATTTAGTCAGTAAATTGGCCACACATTGGTTTACACGTCGGTAATATAGAGTGAATCCACCAGCGCTTCGGGATAGACCATCTTTGCGGAGAAGAAGATTCACTACTCTTAGAATTATCGTTGGTAAATGATTTACTCTCTATTAACTGGCGATTTATTCTGAGAGTAACCTTTGTTCTCTTTTGGTCGAATCCGCCCTAAGTAGTACAAATAAGCTAAGTAAAATGTGGTAAACGCCTAACAGATACAATGACCGGAAAAAGGTAAACATGATCTAATGGGCAGAAGGCCAATTGGCAGTGATTTGCGAGAAAGAGATCTAAAAGACTACATTGTTTAGTTATCCGTTATGTATTTAATCGGGGCTTTCAATAAACCTACGGGCCTGTTTCACAATCGACGAGTAAATTTATCTGCGATTTAAAGTTAGCTCTCTCCTTGTCTTTTTTTAAGTGTAAGAAAGAGAAAGGGTCAAATATGTTTTACTTGTCGAGTGTGAAACAGGCGGTTAGTAATATTGTTTTCGGCAGGGGTTTTATTCTACTCGGTAAAAATATATTACTTTTGACATCGCATCGTATTGTTTTTAACTTGACTGCCATTACTGTCAAGTAAATAAGAGATACCGTAACGTTGACGATACGATAATATTATGTCAAATCAATATGGTTTACGATTTGGCTGCCTTTATTGACAATGTTATAATAGCAATCGTAATGTTCAAAATATTATTTTAGTTTGTCTCAGTACCTACCTAAGTAATTAACTGAATGTCATGTGACTCATTGTTCTGGCCAATTAAGACAGACCACAGACGCAAAAAGGTTGTCTTTATTGGTTCGTTGTTTATATTTTGTATCTGTAGCCTATCTTGATTGATTAAAATACTACGTCTTGTGGTATTGTTTGTATAGGGAAACAATAATGTAGATTAGAAGCTAAACAAGGCTGTTGCTTTACCAAGAAAGGGGAGAAACAAAACCTACAGTATTTATAGACTTTTTTTTATACTCCTTCAAGTACCTAAACTCATATGCATGTTGGCAACACCTAGTGTGCGCCACCAGCAACGGTTGAGATGAAGTTTCCGGCGACAGTGGCGCCACCAAGAATGCATAAAAGCCGGTGCACGACCTTGTTCGGGCTCTTCTTCTCTTGGCTGGCACTCTTGTTAATAGCTTGAAATATTACATTGCTAAATTGTTATAATAAACCGATTAATTGTCTTAGAGGCTTGTTATTTAGAGTAAAGTTATCATGCATAATAACTACATGTTTTTTTATCTCTTTACAAGTACTAGATTAAATAATATTGATTTTGAAGTAAATAAGCTTTGTTTTCCCCTAAAGCCAAATTATAAACAAAATGCTAAAAAATACAGTTTCCTTTTAAACATTTTTTAGGTTACAAAGAGTGAATGTTCAAACGTTTATTACAATTCATGTTTAAAACCGTTCACCACTAAATCTGTGGACGGTCTGGCGAGTTTGAATACGTTGAAACCAAAACGAAGCTTTAGAACGAATGAAAAGGTGGAGGGATTGCGTGATAGGCTCTTGTTTTTATCCGACTCCGGCGAAGCAAAAAGGAGGGTTATTTGCTTTAGGTACTAGCTGGGAAGTAGTGCAAAAATACATTAGTAATATTAAGAGCACACACATACATACACATAGCTTCTACCTGCGACTTCGTCTATGTAGGATAAGTAATTTTGCCATCCCACGGAAACAGCGACTTATTTCGGGATTAAAATATAGCCTACGTGTTAATCTAAGGTATAAGCTAGATCCATTCTACATTTCATCCAATTCCCTTTAGCCGTTTTAGCGTGAAGGAGAAACGAACATTTAAACTCAGACACACAAATTTTCTTATTTATAGTATTACCCTCTTATTTATCATCATCATCATCATCGTCATCATCATCATCATCATCATGATCATCATCATCATCATCATCGTCATAATCATCATCACCATCAGCCTATATTAGTCCACTGCTGGACATATGCTTCTCCCATTGCACGCCAATGAGCAGGATTCTTGGGCACTCTCATCCAGCTCTTGCCAGCACACTTGCGAAGTCCTTATTCATAAACGCAAAATAGCTAAAGTATGCTTAGAGTATGCTTTATCTTTCATTGTAACGTTTGGATTTGATAGAAAGTGACAAAGCGTAGTTTAACTAAAATAGGTTTGTACGTTTGTACGTATGTGATTACATACCATTTGATTACCTACTTACCTAATACAAACTATTGGAAGAAAGTAAACAACGCCTATGCCTTTTAAAACAATATTAGTTTCCGTTCAGAGGGCTTATTGTCTAACGCACTCGCAATCGCAACCGGTTTCAAAGTGGAGCAATTGTTTTCAATTTGTATGCAGACATGCCTTTGATTTTCAAAATGAAAACGATCGTGATTGCGAGTGCATTAGACAATAAGCCCACTGGCCCGCTTGTGGCGCCACCTAACTCCACTTCAAGGTATAGCTCTGTCAACGTAATTACTTGCACTTTTTCAATAAATTGTTTTAATTAATATACCTACTGTATTAATCGTATTATTTCTACACAAATGTTTTGTTTTAAATTCCATTTTTGAAAATAGTAGTGTTGTGCATGTCGCGGCAGTAGGCACAAGGTAGTTACAGTATGTGGGTAAGGTAGATTGCAGCTAATGGTAGCTCATGAATACATTGGACAGACGAAGCGCACTATCGCTGAAAGATTCAAGGAGCATATTGCAGTTTTCAAGAACTGTCAGGTTAGCAAGTCTGCTATAGCGGAGCCCTTGTTGGAGTGAGGACCAAACCATTGGAGAGAACTTGTTTATCCCAAAATTCTCTCTTCGGAACTAATTTTCTACGTACGTAAAGCGGTAGCAATCCGAGAATGCAAATATTTCAACTGAGATAAAGATAAAGATAAAGACATTTATTCAGTAAGTAGGCTGCACGGGCACTTTTACACGTCAAGAATCTACCACTGGACGCTGTAAGTATTGTGTGTTGGTCGATGGGTATTCCGATAAAACAAAATCCAGCCCAAGTGCGGGTAGTTTGAAAAACTCGCACGCAACATAAATAAACACTAGCCCTCTTCAGTCTGCTCGTGACCACGACCGTTGCAGCACGATCGAGACATCGAGGTTCGTTTTTACACGATTTATACACTTTATTTGATTAATAATAGAAATATTAAATAACTAAACACTGAAGTAAACAAAAAATCGAAGCATTCCATCCAGTTAATTCAACCAAAAGGGCGGTAAAATGCCAAGCAAAGTGAAGGCGACGCAACTCAAGGAGTAAACAACCTCTCAAAAAAGACAATCCAAGTTTGGCAGCAAAAGTTTTTTAATATTCTCACCGCTCAATGTAATCCGGCCCTCAGAAATTTCTATTCGCAGGGCTTTCCGAATGTAATTTTGCATGAAAGAAATCACGAAGTTTCATGCAAGTTAGTGAATATCTTTCGATGTCTGTATTGCGATCGAATTTGGTTTGTTATTAGGATTTTGGAACAAAGTTTTGTTCTTATCGAGTATTGCAGGATTTCATTATTGTTTTACAGAGAGAATATTATGTGCAATTATGGTTTTAAGAGATAGATCATACTTAATAAAACCTTGCCATCAAATGTCAGTATCATTATTAAACCCCATTAAATCCTTAGCGGCCGTCTCAGTATTTAGTCCTATTTTCTTAATATAATTTTACTATTTAGATATGACTCAGATCAGTCTTATGACAGAAATTGATTCTGTCATAAGACTTTGCCAATTATAATAAGTTTCTTTAAGTTGAACTAAAATTATTGCTAAAGTCAACCCAAGCCAAAGAACCTATTTTATCTACTTGTTTCAGTATGATTACATTTATTTCATAATAAGATTTCATTTCGGATCCTTTTTAACAATGGACTCTACAAATACAATAGCATTTAAATTGTATTTTATTTCAAACAACTTGCTCTAAGGCACTTATAACACTTCTAGATTTACCTGACATTTCAAGAACCATTTGACTCCAACCGTCTAGACATTCTCGCTTTCGAAGTACCATCTTCGCATCCACTTTTAATACTTCAAATGATGCTCGAAAAACTCTTAAAGATACTTACAGCCCTTCGGTTAGTCGTTATTTGGGACACAAAAAGTCTTAATTCCACTCATTAAAGGGAAGCTGTGAGGCACGAGGCATTTACTAGGGGTGTTATTATGTCTAGAAACAAGACGCTGACGAGCTAGTGACAAGCTTAACTTGATCCGCGAATGTGTAAGAACTACGTGTCTATGTGGGTCTTGTGATTGGTTCAAACGACGCTCAATGCCATAGTTGTAGACATACACCACGATGTAATTCGTACGCGCTTAGAGATCAATTTAATCTAGTTTTGCGTACTAGACCATTCACGTAACGGTCCTTTGAAAATCAAAGTTCGAATTTACGTCAGCTTTCTTTCGCTCGTTTATTTAGTTTTTAAAAGTAAGTGAAAGGAATGGGACATCCGAAGTCTCAAATTTAGTGCTTCGTGGTAACCATCCTGGCCACAAATATGTGGGGTGAGTGGCAACATACTAATAAACAAAAATGTATGAGGCGTGCCACGAGCCAGCGGTGGTGGTGATGATGCAATTTTTCTGCATTTTGTTTCCAACGTCTGCTGCTCATCACCAAGAGCTAATAGCCTCTTTCCCAATATATTTTAGCCCATCCTGCTTCTATATTGTAATAACCTCTTGTAATGACTGGTAGTTCTTACTGCTAAGTAATTAACTGAATTTAAAACAACATCACCTGACTCATTGTCCTGGCCAATCAAGACAGACCACAGACATAAAAGGTTATCCCTATTGGTGCGTTCAATGTATTTTGTATCTGTAGCGTATCTTGATTGGTTAGCATACCATGTCACACGATGTTGTTTGTTTTCATTAAGTTAATTAACTACTCCGACATAAACTATAGATACGATATAAAAGACGCGTTTAAGAAAAATATGGAAAAGAAGCCCTAGCCGTAAGGGAATAACACCCTAGCCTAGGGGTTTTTGAGGGGGGGTAATCCGACAAGCACAATACCTCATAAGCGAAGGAACTTCCGCCGTGAATTAGGGACGTATGTTTCCGGACATGCATGGGGTAAAAAACGAGAGAATTTCTCGTTGCGGATAAATTTTTTGGAGCACGTTTAAATGTAATTTGGAGATGGTTATTTAAGGGTTATTATGTGGTTATTTGGAGTTGAAATGTTGAAGTCAGAAGCATCTCAACTTCATGCGTGAATGTTGCTGCTAAATTATATAGATCATTTAGTTATAACAAACCTATAAAAACCTTAAAAAAATTAACTTTACTGTGGGAGGCCCGCAGTGCCGGCTCCCTTTTTTTTGTTTCACCAGTGAATAAATATACGTTATGACTTATACTTTCGTTTTTTTTTTTACTGACTATCATTAATATAAAAATACAACTACTCGGTAAAACATAAGCGACTGACGTTGTTCTCACAAACAGAATAACTCCTTTTTTTTTTAAACTATATCGAATATTACTGACGTAATAGCCAGCCAGTAAAACTTAGATGCAGCCAGCACGCTACAAGTAGCGAACCTTCACATCTACATATAATAGGCAAACCTAACTTACTGACTTATATATATCAACGCACAGCTGAAACTACTATACCTAGAAACTTGAAATTTGGTACAGGGGTTCCTTTCATGATGCAAGTGAGCACTAAGAAAGGATTCGAAAATCGACCCCCAACGGGAAGAAATGGTGGGAGTAGCAGAAAACTAATTCTACGCGTACGAAGTCGCGGGCGTCCTCTAGTTACCTATAAAGTTTTAATATAAGACTTATCTTAAGCGTAAAAACTCTATTAAAAATCCCTAAAAGGCCGTAACAACAAACTGATCAAGTAAACAAATTAAAAACATTATTTACCTTAACTGTTAAATAATGACTCGGATAAACCCGAGACCTGCGTAGGCCGTAAACCCAAACTGCGTTGACCAACGTCAATAAACCTTTCAAGTAAATGTTTACGCGTGGCTACGCTCGCTTTCCAACTTTCGCTTCTTTAAATAAAACCCTCCCTTGAAGGATGAGGGTGCGGCTGGTGTGAGGTAGGATTTAGTAGGAAACATTTTTTGTAACTTTGAGATTGTTAACGGAATAGTTATTGTTTGGATTCCTTTAGCGGAATCATTGCAAATAATGATAGTCTAAGGCCCGGTTTTATAAAGGTCCGTTAGTAAATATGTCAGATCAAATTTTAGTAACTTCATACAAGTATTGACATTCGTGACCGAAAAGCTTAAGGCTGGGTTTTATAAAGATCCGTTAGATCTCGGTTAGGAATGTCAAAACTTGTATGAAGTTACTAAAATTTGATCTGACATATTTACTAACGGACCTTTATAAAACCGTTAGTTATAAAAACGTGCTCCTCCAATGACGACTTATGAAAAGAAACGTCGTTATTTCATTTTAGACAATATTCTCACCGGGGGTCTTTAGGAAAGGTGTTTTTAAATGCTGGAGAATACTTTTGGGAAAGGTATCTATAGGTAAGCTAAGTTGTGGACAAATACATAGTGTTGCGCCGGGGGTTATGTTGGTGATGAACTTAAACCATGCGTTTTTAATACGTGTGTAAACATGTTCAAATAGTTACTACGGAGACGTAGGAGCTTCTTTTATGTTTTGCATCAACGTGTTTTAACACTACTTTAAATATGGTAGATAAATTTATTGTAGGATGATGTTACGTAACTTTATTTTCATTGGGATAGTATAACCTCCCATAGACTATAGTTTCGAAGTTTTAGGCTTTGCCCAGTGTGTAGGATTAACGTAAGCTTTCGGATTATCGCGTCAAGCGCTTATATAAATTCCATAAATTTCGACAGTTTTCAATAATTATTTACGTTAGCGTTATGCAGCTTGTCTTGGTTATAGAAAGTGGACACTTTAATAGACGTCGTAAAATATTGCTTGATAATTAATTGTCTAAAAAGGTGATTAATCATTTAAATTTACTGGACATCGTCGCAAGGTTTTTATTTATGTAGTATTTACGAATACTAAAAAAAAACTAGTTAAATACGTGTTTATAATGTACCTACTGTCACAGGAATCATGCTAGATAGACCTAAATATAGTTACCTACACATACATACCTTCACGCCGGTAACTTTATAAATTTTAAACATCAAACCTGATTTTTAAAACTTCCTGTGAAGTTTTTTTTTAAATTATAGGTACTTCTAAACTAGTTAAACTCCGTATACCTGCTTCTACGTCACACTTGACAGCCCAAAGGCCTTGGAGTATAAAGAGCAGTCGAACTTTGTCTGTCACCCGTTGTCGAGCCACAGTAAAACTCCCCCAGGCATGGTTCGCCTCATTTTTATGATGAAAAATGACCGCTCTTCCCTATGATTGTAAAATGGTGAAAACATTTGTTCATTAACCGCTTGAGCTCACTTTATGGCTCTGAAGTCCTCGTTTACATAGCGTTTGTATTTGCTGATTGTATTTATTGCGTTTGGGTGGGGATTGTTCCTACATTTCTTTAAGTGGGTATTTTTTAACATTGTCTTTGTCTAAATGATATACGACTTTTGGTCAATGATTTATCACTTCAAGCTCTTGTAGCTGTCTTCCTAATGTCATCGTTGCTTTTCGTATTATTTATAGCTTGTGCTGTCCTACCGCTGGCCAAAAGACTCTCTTACACGCTTCTGTTGCCATAACAGCAATTATTGGGATTGTTCATATTTTTACAATTACTTTAATTCGAAAACCACTTCGAGGAATAGGGTTTTAAAGCCGTTCTGCATTGTTAAGTTTTTGAAACATTGATCTATTTCGGATATTTAGACAAAAGTATATTTAACCTTTGTTTGACTTTCGTTTTCGGCTTGAAGCCCTCCTAGGTGTATCTTACGGGTTAGGCGAAAATCGCTTGAAATAGTATGTTTTAATACACTATTACAACCACTTTTTATGATTATATATCCTTTAATTGTTGTAAGTTATTAGAAAATGCCAACCCAAATTTAAAATAATCATGTCATCCATAAAATGCCTGCTAAATAAATAAAGATATTAAAACAAAACTATTGGGTCAAATACAAAATTAATGAAATTGGTCTCTTAAAATTACCTATTCTTTCGAATTAGAGTGTAATAACCGTGAGTTATTTTTTTTGGTCTATCCAAATTGATCAATCCTTTCGAAAAGCGTCACCTTCATCTCGCCATCTCCGTCGAGGCTTGCCTCATCGCCGAACTCTGTTCTTTAGGGTGGTAGTGGTTTTCTTAGCGTCGTCGACGAGCTAACTCCTACTTTAGCCTAATTGTCAACGACTTTATCGATCATTACAAGAGAGCAACAACACTGTTCGTGTGCGTGTCATGTTTATCGTCACAAACAAGAGTGATGCTTATGTTGTTTATGTACAAAGTTTACACATAACAGTTAATATTACGCTTTGCCATTAGCCGGAGTTTTGCGTGCCCCAGTTATACTTTGTTGGAACTTTTTGCCATTATTTCTTTGAAATCTGTGTACGCTTCTTTTTGGACGATATTTTATAATGATTCGTTTTGGGACCAAGTTAGCAACTTTCTATACAATGAAGACTTTTTTTGCATTAATATAGGTTTCAACCATCTTTTTGCTATCAGTATTTTGTTGAAACTTCTTTTCTCGGAGTAATTCATCGAAAATTACATTTTTTGAGAATCACGCCACGAAATCACATAATAAAGTAAAAATATTTTGCGAATGTAATGAATGAAAACTTAATCCTAAAAACCTCTTACTGCGGCACTCAGAGATGTCAATTAAGTTTTATGCTTGTTTAGATCACTAAACAAGCATAAAACTTAATTGACATCTCTGAGTGCCGCAGTAAGAGGTTTTTAGGATTAAGTTTTCATTCATAGCAATAGAATAAGACAACACATCAGTGTTGTCTTATTCTATTGCTATAGCAAAGAAAGTGGCAGCAGCTACTTTAATCATACATTAAATTTAATTGACGTCTCTGAGTGCGGCAGTTAGTTAACATTTTAAAACACTCCTTTAAAAAGAACAACTGACATCCTTCATTTAGTTTTTGCCGCAGCCAACCTAACACCATTATGCTAAAACGTTCAACTTCCAAAATGTTGTTTCAAACCTTTTCCTAATTAGTGTGAAAGTCTCATATAATTACCATCTCGATGTCGCCAAGTGGGTGTCAGAAAGCTAATTGACAGCCAAGTTGCCTACGGAGCGGATTTTATTGTGTTACAACCATACAGCCTTCTACTTTACCTCGTATATGTACAACATAATCATCAAAGAAGATTGAACTCTTCACTGCTAAGAATAAGCTCGCAAATGCAATACGATTTCCGTTATAGTTGTGCCGTTTTATCCAGAGAGAAGCTTAGATCCACGTAGCAACTTATTAACTCTAATCAAATCAATTGGCACCTTAACCCAAGTGGTGGAAGACTGATATTAGATTACAACCGGCGAGAGGTGAAGCGGAATGTAACATCCTCCGGAATGAGTTCAAGAGGAATTTAACGATATTTTATTTGTTTCTTAGAAGTTGATAATTAAGATGTACTGAGATTACGGTACAATGCGAATTGGAAGCGATTAAAACAATTAAGTTTACTTTTAAACAATTAGTAATGAGTTATTAAATTTATTCAGTAAATTTACTTTTGTTGTGGTGACAGTTTTTTTACCAGGTACCACGCAGCGTTGTTTCTTTTTCATTCAATTGAAGATCTTATCTTTTAGAAATTCGACAAACGAAATAGTTTTCATAGCATACAGGATTTTTTAAATTACTTTAAACCATATTGCACTTAAAAACGTTTAAATTTTATTTATTTATTTCTTTTCATTTACTACTCGAGGTTTGTAGTTCGTTCCGCACACAACTGTAACACCCCTAGCCATCAAGATGCATTACGCTGACTAGCCTTTCCATTCGTTTCATTTATAAACCAATCGCGTCACTAGTAGATGACGTGATCTATAATTATACCAAAGTCGCGATTGGTTTAAAAACGAAATGAATAGAAACGCTTGTTAGCGTATTGCATCTTGGCTAGGGCCTCAACTCTTCAGGGATTCTATTCTACTCGGGCTAAACCTAATTGCTTTTGACATGTTATGTTATCATAACTTCGTCACGTGTCAACGTTATGATGAGAACTCTTATAAACTTGATCGTAATGGCAGCCGAGTTAAAAACAATACGTGTCAAGACAAAGGGAATAAGGACCCAGTTCTATTTTTGAATAAGATTAAGATAATCCATGTCGCCAGTTTGATCCAATTATTTAAATAGAGAATGCTTCGTTTACTTGGAATTGCGAACAACTTGTAGCGGTAATTGATTTCGGCTCTTTGTTGTTGAATTAATTTTAAAACGTAAACATTTCTTCTTATGTCAATAGTTTTTTTTTAATGTTACGAATAAAGCAATGACCACACAAAACCACCACCTGGCCACCTGATGGTAAGTAAGCTCTAAGACCCATATTTCGCTATTTTTGTAGTCTTATAGGCAGGTTCTTCTTAATCTTCTTCGCGTCTGTTTTCACGTAGCGTTTTCAAAGTTACCCAAAAACTAACCCTCATTTCAAAAACGCCATAAGAATCAACAAAATTTCCGATGTCCCCAATGATCGGAAATCCAATTTAAAACTTCTATTTACAAAGCACCCCCTTGCGTACCAAATTACAGCAGACGTTTGCATTTTCCTGGAGCATGCTTAAATGCGTAGCCAAATGTAATTATCTTTGGATGGATGTCGCCCCTTCGATGGCTGCTCGCTGATTTAATCAGTCAAATTTAAAGTCTGCTGGAATGTTAGTAATGGTATTTAATCATGCGACTACTCCTTTTGATGGGGTTACGTTGTTTGTCGAGTCTGTTGGAATTTAAACGAAAGTTTTAACGTCTTTAAGGTAAGTAGTCATGTTTACGTAATGAGAATTTGCTTTGTTTCACGTAATTGGGATTGTTCATATTTTTACAATTACTCTAATTAGAAAACCATTTCGAGGAATAGGGTTTTAAAGCCGTTCTGCATTATTAAGTTTTTGAAATATTTATCTGTATCGGATATTTCAACAAAAGTATATTTTAATCTTTGTTTGACTTTCGTTTTCGGCTTGAAACCCTCCTAGGTGTATCTTACAAGGTATATTATATCTTATCTTACTTGTAAAGATACATTACTGACTTGTTGCTTTTGAGGTCCTAAATTATTTCCCTGTGTAGATATGGTTAGCGGTTGGTGGTTGGTGGTTGGTGGTTGGTGGTTTGGTTTAGCTTTTTCTTAGGGAAGTATGCAATTTGTCGGAAAGAAAGTATTCCGCATTCAGACCCAAAACTTAAATATTTTCCAAATTAAATCTATCGACTAGTTTGATGCTAAAGGAAATTTTATGTTTGTTACTTAGTTCCCACACTTGATAAGCTTGGCATAAAGAACTTAGGGTAAAAACAGGACGCGGTTTGGAGTGTAGGTACCTATTGGCAACCATATCCAATTTTTATCACTCTTTAATGTGGTTTTACCACTTAAAAACGTATAACCTCCACCCGTCATTATATCGTACTTTAATAATTTCCCAGTTAATTTGACAACCGCGTATTTTATTTCTAGTACCTCATTAAAACTTCTATTTAATATAAAAACATAATTAAAGTGTGAATGCAGCAAATCCCTTAATTTGCTCGCCTTATCCCAGCAGTAAGGGGATAAACCGGGGCACGTCAACAATTTACATGAGCTTACATGGGGCATGGTGGGTAAGGAACCGCCCTAGAATTAACTGACTTAATTTGATTTACCATTATTTGTCTTATGAAGTAAGTCAACAAGATTCTAACCTAAAAATAGACCTTTTCGAAACAGTATTTTACTACTACTTTTTTTGTCCATAAACTTGTTAGTCCCAGATAGAACAAGTAAAAATGAGTACGTTTTTTTTTCCTCAAACTTAAAGCTGGTTTAACGATGTCTATTTAGTTATTATTTATTTATTTAAAATATACCCTAATCGTATTTACACAATTAAGATATAAAAAACATTCCTATAATATAACAAGCCTGTGGGAAAGTTTATACAGCACTCTTACAATTTAATTATCACGTTTAAAATAACTTTGAAGGTAACTTGTAGCTTGCACAATTTAACATTAAACGATACAATATAATACTACACCGATTTCCATGTTTGTTTACTTTTTGTAAAGCTTAGATTACAAGAAACATTATTTCATTTCAATATTTCAGAAAGAAAAACCGGTTGATAAATATAATGGGCGGACATGACAAAATGCAAAATGATGCAATTGTTTTACTGGCGAGTATATATCAATAGGAAGTCAGTAAAATTTGCCATTTTCTAGCCCCCGTGTAAGAGATGTTCTAGCAAAACAAACTCGCTGCGGAGGATATCAACGTTTTTCCACAAGATTAATCCCATCGCCGGGGAGGGCCGCGCAGGGCGGATGAGCGCAGAAGTTCTATTTTGAGGTAAATTATAAAATAGTTGTTCCTTTTTTGAAATAATGGGTTTTCTGTTATATGTTTAAGGCTTTTTACAAAAGCTAAGCTTGCTAGGCCGTTTTTTTAGTTTTTCAAATATTAATAAACAGACAAAATATTGCAACACGCACACATTTTATTACACCAGACGTTGCTACATGTAAGAAGTTTCATTAATTTTACTTCAACAATCAAGAAAAATTTAAACACGCGACTAAGCGTCTGCAGTACTCCGGTTGCCCTAAGAGCCCTTTTAAGATATTATAATAAAAGTGTTACGATGGATTTTATTTCATGAATACTTTAATACTCAAACGAAGGTATTAAGTATAACATAAAAAACAATTGAAGACTAAACAGTAACGTCTAATTTTTAAACGAATTCAAACAAAAAAACATACCGAAGGTAGTATTTTGTATGTCAACACTTTATTGTTCTAACAAAACAGTTAACTATTATAAAATAGGCAAAAAATAGCAGGGAACTTATCCCGTTAAGGGAACTCTCCCAGATATCCTTTGAGCGATTGAAAAATAATGAACGGATAACCAAAAATGGACTATAGTAGTGTAGTTTTATTAAACTAGCATGTATCAACTGGCTAAAATGTCTCACCATGTCAATATATTGAACGCATTCAGCCGTTCCAGTTTATTAGGATTCCATTTGGCATCTGCAGCGAGTGCGATCTCATATGAAGTTTTAACGGAGTTCAGTCGAGCAATTTCCAATAAAACTTGTCAAATACGGCGTGTAAGTTATGAGATATTTGCTACCTACCTATTATTTAGTAAGTCAGGCAAAGAACTAGATAAAAATAAATGAAAATATCTAGACTTTTTCATGGCGTGTAAAAGGTACAGGCTACCAGATAGTACAAGTAAGTGAACATTGAGGCCTTTAAACATTTCCAATCTAAAAATTTGGATCCCCAGACTGCAATCCTAAGATTTTCTCTAAGATTAACATTGTCTACATTATTACATAATTACTACATAACTGTTTGCTATTTTTGAGTGACGTTGTAAATATGCAAACACAAAATGGACGCAATTTAATATCTCAGAAACAATAATATTAAGTAAGACGATGAAAAATTAATCACACACTGGTAAATAGTTAATAACTCATCTAATGTCAACTACTTTATGTAACATACTTTAGGTTACTGCCTATTTCAATACTGTCGCGCTAATGCTGCGTCTACACATAGGCATAAAGAACCGAATAATTAACCGTACATAATGCGATTTAGTGCGGCACGCAATAAACCCAGTGTGCCGTGAACGATAACGGTCCGGCCGGTGGATTAAAGGACGAAGAAACAGCGCTAAATCAATGCTGGCAACTTCAAAAGGTTCCAAATTTAAATTTGATTGAGTTCTTTGTGAAGGCACGTGGAGAGAAGTTATGCGTTGGTGCACATTCGAAATTCGAAATTTACGAAAGAAATTAGATTCGGTTGTTTTGGCAATAAGAAGGATGTTGTTAAACAAGGAATTTAAATTATTTGTTAAGTATTTTGCGTATTTATCTTCTGGCCGCATTATTCTGACAATCCATACTTTGTTTGTTGAAATCACTACACAGATTTTAATGAAAATTGGTATGGAGATAGCTTGAATCCCATAGAAGGACAGGGTACTTAAATCCAGGAAAATAGGACAGTTTCAGAGTCAATAGCAATAGACGACTCCTACGCGGACGGAGTCGCGGGCAAAAGCGTGTAATTTTATAAACTTGTAATATTTATTTTTCTACTCTTTTAGTTAGGTTTGACTACATAACAAAGTTTAACGATTATAATTTTTTTATTCAAAATCGAAACGTCAGTTAAAAGTGCTGAATTTTGTCTAATTCTGACTGAAACCGCATATGCACTTAGCAAATTGCGGGTAGTACACGACTGCCACCTAATTCTGTAAAAGGCAGGACCGAGGGTGCATCTCTAATACAGGGTGCTCCGGAAATTCCGCGAAGTTACGATTTGGAAAGCGGCAAATTGGTTGAGAGAATTGAATGCGGTACTAGTTTAGTGAACACACTGTATAAGGTTTGACTTAGTTTAGCTTGCTAGTTTTCATGAAAGATTTTAGTAAAATATTTAATAAAATATTTTTAGTCATAAATGCAAGTCTTAGTATTTGAGTTATTATAATAATTATTGTCATGGTTTTAAGTATCTTCTTTAAAAAGTGTAAAGTAATAAAAAGCAAGCTTTAAAAAACCCAAATGCTGTTTGGATAATGTTACTTATTATGTTTTTTTTTATGTCGCCAATTTCACATTTAAATAATTTTTATATAGCCTATGACACTCTAGTGGTCAAGAGGAATCTAACCTTGTTTATTTTATTAAAATCGGTTTAGATGTTTAGTAACATATGAGCAATAAGAACTTTGTCACTGTACTGCGTTATACATTTGCATTCTCAAAACTACAATCTTAAGACTGCAATCCTAAGACCCCAAATTCGTTGCCCGAATGTTGTAGTAATTCCTAGCATAGAGGCATCCCATCTTAGTTTTCAGGGTTGGAAAGCCATTTCGTCGGTGAAAATGCAATGCAAAAGCGCGTAAGTTACATTTTTAATAAGGAGCAAAATTCACCTTTTTAATAAGACGGTAAGGTTAATTTTGCTCTATTATAAATTTGTTGTTATGCGGTTTTGCAGTATCACCGACGATTTGCAGTCTTAGTGGTGTTGAGAATGAAACTGTCTGTGGGTTTCAGATCGCAGGCACAGGTAAGTACTCATCATGTTGTCGTTAGACGAGTATTAACAAAAAAATAGCAATAATAGAGCTGTAAAAAACTGTATAATGTAGTCATTATTTTGTAACAATTGCAAAACTTTTTTAAAAATTGCAGAAAACATTAGCGAAAATATTCAACTTAACACTCGAGTGCTAAAATAAACTCATTAAAACTCCTACAAACATCTTTTGAATGCGTAACTTACACACTTAAGGCGGATATTAAAGGTTATACTCGTTATAAACTCGATATTATACACCTCGCCGTAAAAGCGAGTATTTCAATATCAACTCCAATAACTTTGTACTTCCAAGGCAAAAGGAATCCGGAGTCACGCACTTTTACGTTCGCTATAAAAAGGTAGCACTGAAATAAAATAAATAATTGAATCCAGAGGGGATGATGTCGATTCTAAGAGCTTCATCAAAGTGAAAAGAAGAAATAAAAATGTAATTCTGTGAGATCACGGCACTCTGTACAGGTATGCTCAGGTTATATTGGGTTTGATGTTGTGCACATGTTTTTGGAATTATTGGTATTCCGTTTATTACCTTTCAAATAAGTAGCTCAATTAACCTTCTTTCCGTTTATATCGAAAATCTAAAAAAAAACACATTTGCCGCCACCTAACCTCCAAGTATATGAAATTATAATATACCCAGGCGTGTGCTTTATATTTGTTTTTAAGGCACGCAAATAAGCACCCGACGATAAGTGGGCTTTATGACCCATATACATTATCCATTCTTAAGATTTCAAACGTAAGACTGCAATTTTAAAACCGTAAAAACGTTGCCAACCTAGGGATCAAGATGGAATGCTTCTATGCTAGCCAATTTAGTAAGTAAAAATAAGTAAGTAAGTAAGTAAAACATTTATTCACAACAATAACACACAGACAAGAACAAAAAATAAAAAAATAAAGGAAAAGAGATGACATGTAGTGCTAGTGTTGCGAAACGGTCCTAACTCAGCATGTGCTGGCTGTGAAGCCAACGCTGGTCTTCCAATTCAATTCAAGTCAATTTAGTGGCTGTCTTATCTCCACACCGGAACACAACAATGCGAAAACTGCCGCCAACTGCTGCCTATTGCCAAACTTTGTCATCCGTACTGTATTTGAGTTTCGGTAAGCATAGAAAAAAATACATTCTTTATGTGACTGTAAGTACCCATTTATTTATTTAAACTTCTTTGCACAATACAAATAATGTAAAAAGTATAAATGGCGAACTTAATGCCTAAAGGCGCTCTGTACCAGTCAACCACATGGTGAACTGAGAATAACCACAATACATTTAATAATCTCCCTACATAAATAGAAAGCCGTAATCATTAAATATCAGCATCAAAAATTAATAGGATGCGATAAACACCGCCAAATTAATAATCGTTACGTTCCACCCACGGTCTAAAGTAAAGCGATAAAGTGTACCTTAAAAAGATTTTTCACCGCTCACGCTCGTCAAAATCCATCCAGAAATAGATGCCTAACCATTTCCGAGGCGCCATCACTCAAAACGTTATTTCCAAACGTCCAATTACTTTTCTTTATAACACCGAGGATGATAACGAATTTCCCAACGAACTTTCGCAGTCTTAAATTTCGAACAATGTAAAAAACTTCCAACTCTTACGGTTAATTGACGTTGTTTTTGTTGGTAACAACAAAAGGTTCATTATTTGGAACAACTTTTTTCTTCGCCCGGAGTTTTGGTCGCTAATCAGTACGGAAGGGTTCTTCTGAAGTTTTTCTGTTATATTTCCGGACTAATCAATCAGTTTTGGCCTTGCTAATTCTTGTGGTGGTTTTGTTAACATTACAGGGTTACTTACATTAATTAGAAATTTTTGATTCCATCAATTATTTCTGTAAATATTTTATCTCTTAGTTTTTTCAGTACATATAGTTAGGTATATTTTCTCAATTTAAGGCTAGTATTTTGTTTGACCTGGACAGACAAATAATGCTTCAATCCGAAACTTGCAAACATCTGACTGGGCGATTTCCTTTTCGTATTGTAAATATCCCTATTAGACTTCCACTTACACGTTCTTATAAGTCTAACTGTAGTTCGCTCCCAATATCGGGGTAGTGATTCTCTCAAAAGCAAAGGTGAGCGAATGCAGGAGTGAATGTCCAAGCGGCGAGTTTAAGTAGTCTCGTCAGAGCGAACAAAACACATTTTAGCGCGTGCATTCTCAATTAGGCAGCCTTATACGTTCGAGAAGCCATGCTGTCAAATTGAATACACGACCCAGGAGAAAATCAGACACAAATTGACCTAGTCCCAAATTAAACTCAAGGCTTTTACTATAGGAACAAAACAAAGATAAACATAGTTAAATATTAACTTACATACAAAGACAACAACTACGCGCTCATCAGACAAATATTTTCTCTTACCGGGAATGCATACACTTCATAATTATAATCTCCTTCTTGCTTCCTCCTTTTGGCTTCACGCTTTTGGCTATAAATAATCATATGGATTCTCTAATAAACACAGAGAATTGTAAAGAGTTTATCAAAACATGATTACGCCTCATCCTATGTACAATCTGACTCCGAACCGTAAAACAGAATGCTAGAAAACTTTTAGTTACAAAGCATTCGGTTCTCCGCTAATGGCTTTGACACATTAAACGCCTGACTCCCCATTCTCCATTCAAATCTGACGCCATTTCGAGTTCTTGGCAAAGAATATTGTTAAGCGCGCGGACAGACAGAAAAAGCCTCGATAATAGCCAGCTCAGAACGAGCCCGAAAACGAACAAATGGCACCCTTTAGTGGGGTTATTCCTAAACGTGATGCCTCCGACAAGCCTTTGTATTGTTGACTTTTTAATGACTTCATCGAGAAAGTTTATAGAATTAGAATTTCAATAATACCAGTTCTCTTGGCTTGACAATAAAGGGCGTTCGCTGGAGAATATGGAAACCTTGACCTATTTTTACCTAATTGCAGCAGCTTAGGACCGTAAAAATACACGGATCTTAAGTTACATGCGCAACTTAAGCCGCGTATGATATTACTGTTTTCTATGCTTTTGCTAGTAAAATGCCGTTATTACTGTTCTTTCACACGCAATTATCACGCAATATTCACGAACTTCATGGTTGTGCCATGTGTTAGGATTGGTTTCTTATCCACCTACTACTATAGTTCAAGTATAAAAAGACCATAAGGTGGTGTTTTCCACTTGAAATGTCAAACACGCCAACTAGCAAAAAACACCATCTGTTTGAACAACAAGCAAAATTAATATAGGCATTTTCCCAGCCAAAAAAAAATGTTGGGAGAATTATATTTTTAAAGCAACTAAATGAATAGAATTATAGATTCCAGGGAATTCTTAAGAAGGAGACATTTTCATTCCAACTTGCAAATAATGCCAAAAGGCATGAATGAAATACACCCGTTCGCTACTCCATCTTCAATTACGCACATTGGTTGCAAATTCAAGCAAAAACATGTTTCCATAAATAATAACAACACAGACTTTTCCTAATTAATTCACATGAGTAAGCAAGCCGATAATACGCAGGTTTCTTTTGAAAGTTGCCAAACTTATCTTGTTATAACTTTAGGTTATTTATCATTATCACAAGCAATCTGAGTAAGGTTGCATGTAAGAGTATCGATGTACACTGAAGGGAAATGAAAACGGGTCACTGTACGTACGAGTTCACGTATATTATGACCCACTTCATTTCGTTTTCATTTATCTTCAATGTAATATCTAGGATAAACAGACTGTAAATTTATATGCGTCATTAATTTATTGCTGTTTCGAAGATTGAAATACTTTTAATCATGTAGAAAGCGATCGTGGGAAGTGAGTTCTGAAGCCCATGGATATTTAAAAACCAAAGGAAAAAGCACTTTCATTTGCAAATACATTTATAACCCTGGGGACTAAATATGAAATACCTTTATGCTGATAAGTAAGTAATTTCATTTTATTTGGGATGGTACCTAGCTGTTTTAGTAGGTAGGTATATCCTGCATGAAGTTTAACAACCCGCAAAACAGCGTTTATATCTTCATTTTGAATTTCATCCAAGTTCGTCTAGCTATTTCAGCGTAAAGGAGTAAACAAACAGACACACAAACTTTTGCATTCAAAATATTAGTTGGAAATCATGCCGTCGTAGAGTGTGAAGTACCTACAATTTATAATGGTCTAAGATCCGAATAGGAGACGATTTGCACCGGGCTGCTTATTCGATCAAAAGTATTTTATATCAAATTTGATACGCTAAATAATATGTGGCGAATAGGTTGGCAGAATTTTTTTATACTTATATAATAATCGAGAAACAGCCAAGTTAATGCTGTATTCCACATTGCACCTCGATCTCATTGAGTACGAAAATCCAATCTCAAATGTTATCCTTTTCCTACACTCTATTTGCACTTAATTCCAAAGGTAGCCACCGATTCTAAGCTCTATATCTTCTAATCCTATAACCCTATTTCTTCTTAACCGTCTAAATCGTTATTTAGGGTTGTTGCA
Source organism: Acleris cristana (assembly GCA_948252455.1). Taxonomy (NCBI): domain Eukaryota; kingdom Metazoa; phylum Arthropoda; class Insecta; order Lepidoptera; family Tortricidae; genus Acleris; species Acleris cristana. The sequence continues at coordinate 3,744,762 of OX411783.1, read as the reverse complement.
GCTGCGTTCCTTTTCGCTGCATTTCTTTATATACTTCCACCTCTACTATTTATATTATCGCCAAGTCAGCTATAACCATAAACACTTCGGCATTTCGCTTTTATTTTCGCAAGGTGGGCTTTATCTATATACATATAATAAAGTTGTAGAAGGGAAAAAATCTGTACATTCGAGATATTTACTCAAAAATACTATAGGGGCCCTCAGAATGAGCAGCAGAACACGTTTCTACAATTTTTAGAGTTGGTGTCTGTTTGTCTGTTTGTCTGTTTGTCTGTTTGTCTGTTTGTCTGTTTGTCTGTTTGTCTGTTTGTCTGCTTAATTTTGTTTCTCCTCGCATCAATTGAAAACCACTGAACCAATTTTAATGCGGTTTTCACTAAAACATTTCAGTAAACGGTGACCAGGTTTATATATAATAAAAAATTAAGATATGACAATCAAAGTGGGGGAAAAGAGGGGTTAAAGTTAGTATGGAAAAAAGTTACTGGATTGAGCTGGTTACTTGAAACTTTGTATAATTACTCTTCGTAACAAATTAAACAAGACCTGTTTCAGGATTTCTCGATTAAAGTTAAAACAACGAGGAAATTATCAAATTAGGCCAATTACATGTATTTCTTTAAAACCCTGTTCGAGGGCCGTCGATCACTTTACGTGATTACAAATATCAACATTTTATTCTCCGTTTATTACATAGAAACTAAATTCAAGGATTTTTTATAATTCAATGTACAAAATGTTATAAAAAGACAAAACAAATTATTCCAATACGTTGTTGTAACAAATGAGACGCCATGATGACGTGCATCAAAGAAAAGGACAACCATATCCCTCCCATAACTGGAGAGATCAAGACAGAAAAGCACGCGATCATAGATAAACGTTATAGAAGCGAAGTTGTGATTGAAATTTACATTGTCGCGTTGATGCTTGAAAACATTGTTTTAATGCGTAATAACGAAAGATCAAGTTCGAATACATATTTAAGACAATATTTGGACAACCAAACTCCTATTTTTAACCGCCGGAAAAAAAGGAGGAGATTATACGTTCCACTATATGTAAATTTTTTTATGTATGTTCAACGATTTCTCCGTCAATTATGGTCCGATTTCAAAAATTCTTTTTTGTTTATAGAATATACTTCCGAAGTGGTCTCATTGTCACCAAATTGTAATCTGATGAGGGGATCCATGAGGAATTGAGGGAACTCCTCAAATATTATAGGTAGTATTTTTACTAACAAGTCCAGCATTTGCATTAAGATAATATCATTTGGTGAACTGAAACTGATGATGAAGACTACAGATGGTCAACGGAACTCATCAATGGTACCTATTTCAAGGGTGGCGATAGTTAAGATATCTCGATTAAGATAGTTGAGCGACTATAACGTAGAACATTTAATTGTTGAAATATGACTATGACTTTCCCGTGGCTTTATTTGCGGTGAACTTGAAATGTCTTAAAGTTTCATATCAACTAAAACGTTTTAAAAAATACAAAACCACCTTCAAAAACGCATAAAATATCTTCTTTTAAAATGGTAGGTAACGTATAGGTCAGTGACTCACAATATTTTTAACCAAAAGCCGACTTCAGTTTGACTGACCTATATGTACCTACCATTTTAAAAGAAGTTATTTTTTGCGTTTTTGAAGGTGGTTTTTTTATTAACTTAGCATGGGTTTAACAATTTCGATCATTAATTATTATCTTCTTTGGGTTCCGCAGCATTATAGCGAAAAGAGAAACCGTACAATTTCGTCATGTTCATGTTTATCTAAAACATATATGTCACATATACCTACATTTTTTTGGTTATAAACATTAGTTGTATACCAATCATGAAATAAAAAAAAAATTCGTTAGTAGTAAAAAAATAGTAGGTACCTACTGAATAAACTAACTCTAATAGCGCAAACATGCAATGCATTTATTTCAGGATCATAGAGTTCCATAGATTATTAGTGACATTAAATCTTATTCTCTATTAGTAATTATTTGTCAAAAATGTACAATTGATTAATTTATTTTCTCCTATGGCTTCTGCCACCCAGTGCAACCCATGTTGTACATTCTGTTTTGTTAGTCTATGTCAAAATGAGCGATGTCAGATTGACGTTGACATATCCGGATTTTATAATTTTTTCCGCCATTTTCAAGACTTCGTCTCCTGACATTGGTGGAATCATCGATAGTATCGATGGAGCTACAAACGAAAAATTGAATAGAAAATTGTCCGGACTTCGTCAAGTCAAGGCTTCTCAATATACCATTTTTACAGTACTCCTTCTTCTTAGTAGCTCTGGGCCGGTTATGGCTATCACACTTGCATCTGACAATATGTTTGTCAATTTTTTTTATAGAAAAACGAAGATTGCCGAGTGCTATTAAGAAACTGGTCGTACCGTACACAGTTGTTATTTAAATATTGGGGCGGTTAATATGATCATTTGATTTTTTTACGGGTAGTCACATAATTTTTGGCGGTTGATTAACTAATGTGCTACTATGAAAAATATGAGGGTAGTTTTGCGTGCGGAAATTAGCGTTAGTTTTAGTTATAGGTTTAAACGATTACACGTTGTAAAATCAAGTTTTAAGGAAACGAGCCGGGGGGTGCGGGGGCAAAGTGATAAATAGGGGGCTCGGAGGCGCAGCCCCCGCCTTAAAGAAAGGACCTTACCGACATCCTTAATAAGATAGGTAAGTTTTTTAGTTTTCATGTTTCCTCTAGAGAAGATAATAGGAGCTCTCATGATTTTTCGTTCGTATCGTTTTGCGTGCGGAAATCAGCGTTAATTTGAGTTAAGTATTCGAGTCTAAACGAATAGATAGGTATTACATTAGGCATTGTGAATATTAGGTAAAGTCAAGGCAAAAGTTTACACAGGAGGGGCTCGAGGCCGTAGCCCCTTCCTTTAGAAATACACCGTACCGACATATTTATATGTTACTAGAGGACGCCCGCAACTTCGTATGCGTAGAATTAGTTTCCCGCTACTCCCCCCATTTCTTCCCGTTGGGGGTCGATTTTCGGGAAATCCTTTCTTAGTGCTCACTTACATCATGAAAGGAACCCCTGTACCAAATTTCAAGTTTCTAGGTACAGTAGTTTCGGCTGTGCGTTGATATATAAGTCAGTCAGGTTTGCCTTTATATATATAGAAGATAGAAGATAGATAAGATAGGTAGATTTGAGCTTTCTTTTGTCTTTCAAAGTAGAAAATAGGAGTTCCGTTGAGTTGTCTTTAGAACACTTAATTGGGTTTGACGGATCTTACCATAATATTATAAACTGGCCAGAGCCACGACTTCGTCTGCGTTGATTTCGATTATCGTTATTCCCTCGGGAACTTTTAAATTTTCCGGGATAAAAAGTAGTCTGTGTTTTAATCCATTGTATAAGCCATCTCCATTCCAAATTTCATCCAATTCGGTCCAGCTGTTGCAAGAGTGCATAATGTACACATACTTACTATGAATTTCGCGCTTAAAATTATTAGTAAGGATGAGAAAGTTTGGAAGTTTGTTAATTACGCTTCAACCACTTAACGTATCCAGATTAAACTTGGCACACATATAGGTTAGGTTCTGGAATAGGTCTTAGGATAGTTTTTATCCAATAAAACATCTCATTCCTACGGGAAATCAAATTAATCGTTAAAAGATGTGAATTTGCTCACAAAGTTTACATGGACGAGTATAAAAATTAAAAAGGTGAAATCTCAGGTAGCCATGTGTGAGTAGTGTGTTTTTATTTCTGTTTACGTTCGTCATCCTGTAATCCTTTCAGTTGTATCCACTGATGTGTGCGTACACGGAAGTTACTAAAGAAACACACTTTTAGTATATGGATACGAACTAGATGGCGCTAGCTGGGTATCGAATTGTTACTCTGGTGTGGTCAAAGTCGCTGCCCGGGGTGGTTGAGCGATTTTCCCTATACAGCGCAATTATAAGCTTTATGGTTAAACTAAACTTATATTATTCATCCTGGTAACATCAAATTCTGAAGTCCACGCAGACGAAGTCGCGGGCAGAAGCTAGTTTCTTAATAAACTAAACGTTCCAGGTAGTACGAAAGGATTTGGACTTTTTTCTAACTAATTGCAATTATAAATAAACAGGGAAGGATCTTACACCAATTGTTCAAGTCCCAAACTAAGCTCTGTGTTTTAGATTTAGATATAGATTTAGATTTATTTATTTCATAATATAAGTTACAGTTATATGTTTTTATATAATAATATAGGTACTGGACAACGATAAACGTACTTAAATACGTACATAAGGGAACATCAAATATTTAGGATTCATGATACCTGCGCTCAACACAAACCTTTGTCAATACCCGGTATAAGTAAATATTTGTGTGAGCAGGAGTATTTTTTACTGAGTCTTGGATGTCTGTATTTAAGTATTTATTACTTTACAGATGTATTTATATAGTTCTCTATTACCCATAGTACAAGTCTAGAGTTTAGTTTCGGACTAGGTAAATGTGTGAGATGGTCCCCTGTTCGTTGATACTGGGATCGAATCCGGAATATGGAAAATAATAGTGGTCAAAAATAGCTTCGTAGGCAGGGTCACAGGCTTCGGCACACCAAACGCGTGTGCGGCGCGTCTGCAGCGCGCGAGACGCGCGTCTCGGTGTGCCGGGGTTCCATTTGTTTTGTTGTTTTACAACTTCCTGACGCCACGCGACGCTACGCGCTGCTGCTGCCACGCGTTTGGTTTGCTGGAGCCTTAACAATAAGGCTGTTTCGTGTCATAGCGAATACGATGGTAAGTGCAATGGCCCCATGTTGCTATCAAAACTCTGATGAGATGCAATAAACAGTAAACGACAAAGATGTTAACATTCTTGCACCTTATTTCAATACAATCAATGAGGTAAATAGTAAGGTAAGGTTTGCCGTGTGGTTGCCGGCTCAGAATAATACCACTCCATGTCTTTCCGTGGATGTCGTAAGAGGCGACTAAGGGAATAAAGGCTTGTAATATTGTTACGCGATGGGCTTGCAACCTATCACTAATACACATGGAAATCATCTTAGCCTGATTGTGCAAAATGTGGTTACAGAATTAACACCAAGTTTTTAGAGTTGTTGTTAAGTCTGTAGCTCTGCCTACTCCACTATGGGAATAAAGGTGTGATGATATGTATGTATATAATGTAGTTATGTATGTATAAGGTAAAGTAAACAAAAACATAATTTTGACGTAGACCGTAATAACTGTAAATGTGCCTTGATGAATATGTTAAATTAATTTTAGATTTGACATGTCTTATTATTCTAATCTCATTAGTATAGTTAACTTGTTATGAATATTTTACAAAATATTTGCGAGTTTTAAACCACTTAGTAAAACAAAACGTAAATGTTGGATCTTACCTCGTTTTCTTGCGATATAAACAAAGTTATATTAACGAGTTCGTAAACAAAAGTTCTTAGATATTGTCAAAGCGTATGTTTGTTCAAAACGTATGCTTGGGAAGACAAAGAGAAACGATGCAGGAGTTGTTTACTAGTTCTTAGGGTTCCCGATCATAAGAGAAAAACCGTGACTCGATTATTTAAATCTTTAAACAATCAGTTGTAAAGATACCTTAAAATTATTTTTGTTTCTTCTCTCACAGCAGAATTTACTTAATAGACCAGAGGACTTATTGTCTAACGCACTCGCAATCATGATCGTTTTCATTTTGAAAATCGAAGGCTTGTGTGCATACAAAATGAAAACAATTGCTCCACTTTGAAGCCGGTTGCGATTGCGAGTGCGTTTAGACAATAAGCTCTCGGGGGCCCGTTTATCGAACGCTTGTAACTTGTATTACGAGCGGAAATCTCTTTTCAACAATATGCATTAAAAAGAGACTTCCCTTGTAATACAAGTTACAAGCGTTCATGAAATGGGCCCCTGCGCGGCTAGCACAAGTTGCCCGCCACTTGGTTGTCGCTCGGATCTTGGTTGTCAGTTTGATTATATATATTATAATATATTATTCAGCCCGACTCGGTCTTAGCCAGTTCTTCTTTAATCATGTCTCGGCGGAGTCTTAAGTTTACTTTCGCAGAATATAAACAAGGGTATGTTCATTTACCTATTGTTCATGTTGTGCGTCTTTGTTTGAGTAAGTGAATTTAGGTACAACATACACGAACATAAGTGTCTTACAGTGTTCAGGTTCGGGAGTATTAAACTTTAGCGTAACTAGATTTTGTTTTCGACTTCGTTCGCGCTGCAGAAGTCGTTCATCGCTGTTTTTACTCTACTGCCGAAATAGGAGGGTATTGGGTTTATCAGCCTATATGTATATGTATGTTTGTTCCTTCGTGGCGCTCTAGAAACTAAACGCGTGGACCGATTTTGATGATTCTTATGTCAATCGATTTGTATTCATTTTGTTAATGTCACTAAACATATTATTAATATTATATTTTTATTATTTATTTCTAATTAGCGACCCACCCTCACTTCGCGTCCGTTTATGTGAGTTTCCTGTTACAACTGTACAGAAACCAAATTTTTATACATAAAAACTTTTCGTGAAAAATTATCTAACTGATATGGAAACCGCATGAAAATCCGTTTAGTCGTTTTTGAGGTTATTGCGAACATACAGACAGACGCGGCGGGAGATTTTATATATTTTAATTATGTACTGATAGTGCCAGCTTAGCGTATTTCCCAGTTAGTCTATAAGGAGCACGCTTGTAGGTATACATTTACAAAGTAATATAATCTCTACTGAACTGCAGTTAACCAATGTAAGAGCAACTTAATGTTTGCACGGCTAGTTTCGAGCAAATTTGCCACAACTCTGGGCAAGCCGGCGTCTTAGAGCAAATAGAGAAATACGGGGGTCACGTGGCCCTGGGCTCAATGGGACCAATTAGAGAGGACCCATGAAAGGGAACGGCGGGACGCCTGATTCTGAAACGACCGGGGTTTTTCCGAATGTAGTGATTTAAAAAAATCTAAAAAAGCTAGCTTTAAAATTTAACTCTTTAATAGGACAAACGTAGTCTCTGTTATTATTAGTATAAGTAGAAGTTACTGTTAGTATTGTTTTTAACTGGGCCGCCATTACTGTCAATAAAATAAAAAAGTTATCATATCGTTGACAATACAGTAACATCAAAAGCAATATTGTTTTATGTCTTACCGAGTAGAATTAACCCTAAGAAAATAATATAATAAAATAACCCTCCTTTTCGGACAGTCGGGTAAAAAGAAACAAAATCACAAAAGGTCCGTTCCTACAAAGGCGAACTTAAAAATAAAAGTATTAAGCTTTAGTAAGTGTTAATTTTGTGTAACTTATCATGTTGATACATGATTGTATGCATTTTGGAAACGTGGTTTAAAGTTCTTTGTTTCCATATTAGAGTGCCGGCACCAATGATGGACATTTTTAGCTGACAGACACCAGTAATGGACACTTCACTCTTAATATATTTCATACGGTCCTTTACTGATTGTTGCAAAACAAATGAATAACCCTTATCTTCTGTAAAATAAGAATCAAGTGTCCATCATTGGGATCTTGTCCAATACTGGTTCTACCGCTGTCACAGGATATTTTTTTCAGATACCCATTATGTATTAGGTTTAAAAATATGTAAAAAATACCTAGTAACATTTGGGACCCTTATACGAATCTAACGACAGCTCGTTTGTCAAAATTGGGCTTTCCTTCGGGCCAAAGGTAGGTATACATACAAATAAACATACACAATTAAAGGTCATAAACATAACCCTCTTTCTTGAACAGTCTGGTAGAATAACACTACACTTCTTCAAAATTTAGATTAAAAAAAGTCAGATTTAAAATTCGAATTAAGTGCGGCTGCCAAATTATTTTATTACTTTACAACGGACCCAGCTTACTCTATAACTACTCGAAACTCGAATTCAAGACCAAAATCCTAACCTCAACGGGCGCACATTCGCTGTGATTACTGCATTTTGGTTTAAGTGTAGGTATTTTTATCAATAAAAGTTACCCTAATATTACTGGTTACACGAGTTCTCATTCATGTTTTTATGAAATAATGTTAAAATAACTAAATAATCAAGATGGGAACTGTCAGATTTTGGTCTTGAATTCGACTTTCGAGTATAGAATAGGGCTACGGCATTTTTTTTAATCTTTGGGGTCGACTAACGAGGACGTTCCTAATACATTATGCACTGAGACGTCTTTTGAAGCACCCTGAAGATACATTTAGTCATGAAACTGTCTGGTTTGTTTTGTAACTCTATTCCTAATTAGCTTAGACCATATTTTTACAATCTATGGTCATTTAAAATCCATTTCGAGGAAAAGGTATACTTTTCCTCATTCTATTTTCAGCTATTGAATTTTTGATTTTTTCAAAAGTATATTCTTGATTTTGTGTTGACGTTTGTTTGACCTAAACCAGAAAAAAAAGTCATTGCAATGCAAAACAAGCGAAATTAATTCGCGTTGACGCTAGACGTCGCGTATAACGTTTCACGGGATATATTATTTGTTTAGTACCAAAAAAACTAAAAAGCATGTGGCACTTACATGTCGGCCCACCAGATTTTATTTACCAATATAAATACATAGGTATTAGAAATGTATAATGTTGTACAAGTCTAGGGTTTAGTTTGGGCATAAATCTAATTGTATAAAGGAGTGTCCCCAATGAGAGAATCGGCGTCAAATATTCGAGTGGTGAGGACGTTGAGCCGAGCGTTACAAAGCTTACACACCTCTCGATGTTCGCGCCGAACGCTCATTACACGCGAATGCTCTCAGTGGGGACGCTCCTTAAGATTGTTACCTGAGGGCCCTGCCATGATGCACTACGCTAACTAGCGTATCTATTCGTTTCGATTTTAAACCAATCGCGTCACTGGCAGGTCACGTGACTTTTCGTATCACGTTATCTACCAGTGACGAGATTGGTTTAAAAACGAAACGAATAGAAACGCTAGTTAGCGTAGTACATCTTGGCAGGGCCCTCTGGAATATCTTTGCCAAACGAAACCAAACTATGGCATTAGCAAAATCCGCTTTCCCTTTTCATGTCGCGGTTAGAATTTGAATTGAATTTTTCCGAGGCTCCCAAGGCTTGTCTGTACGAGTACATCTAAGCGTGTTTCCCCTACGCATTGCAGATCCTAAAGTACTATAGGTTAAATGACTTTCCACAAATATTTTAAAATTGCTTTCCTATTGGATAAGATAGCAATAGCTGGGAGAAAAGTGTCGCGTTATAAACACCCGCGTCGGCTTTTAAAGTGGAATACGAAAATATAACCGCACAATTGCTGCTATCCGGGAAGACGGGCGTTATTACCTACGTATTTCCCTCCTTTCACAGTAAACAGAAAAAAACAGCAGTTTAAAATAATGACAATAAAAGTTATTTTTTCTTTTCTTTTAGATACCTAGAACTCAGTCTTTATTATGTGCCTAGTTCTGTACCTCATTTTTTTAAATACCTACGTAATTATTATGAGGGTAGTTCTACTAGCGTTTCAACCGCTTTCACTACCCTGTCGCATTTTTAACCATTTCCCTGTACCTGTACCATTTTCTGTTATTTTCTAGGAGTCCAGGCATTCTTCAAAATAACCGAAAATGGTTAACCTACTCGTACAGGGAAATGGTTAAAAATGCAACAGGGAAGTGAAACCGGTTGAAACGCTAGTAGAACTACCCATGAAGCTTATTTAAAAATCTTAATACTCTTCTAAAAATGCGCATATATAAATAAAACATTGGTAGTTAGTCAGGTTTTTAAAGCTTGCAATAAGATATTAAAGAGGTACAGACTTATATATCTATACTAACACGCGAGGAGTATTCCATTGCAGGACAAAGTTTTCTGCGCTTGTTCTCAATGGATCCCTATTTGGTGCTTCTTCAGACAGAGAGGGCTGAGATTGTACATGGTAAAACCTTATTGCTTTTGACTTTTTTCCGTATTGTCAAGGTTTTGATAGCTCTAATTTACTTGAAAGTAATGGCGATAATAAATATTATTGCCCTTGAAGTGTTATCGGATTGTTTTTAACTCGGTTATTATGTTTTACCTTATAGAATAGAGGCCGAGGTGTACAGTCGAGTTCATAAATATGTATACACTTTAGTACCTTGTCACTTTAAACACGGTGATGATTCGTACATGGCAGTTTGAACATGACATTAAATAGACAAGGTGTATACATATGAACTCGACTGTCCACAGACAGACATAGACGTTAAACTTATAGCACCCGTCACGTCAGGGGTTAAAAAATATTTACTATATTCATGGTGATGTTACTGTTTTTAAGTTGTGTGCTAGCTCTACCCTTCTGCGATCGTTAAAGAGTGCCCGGGTTCGGATGTCGGTACGGATATACTCCTAGAAAGTCTTCTTAAAGATTTCTTTCAATAGTTGCGTGAAATTCTCATTCTTTTGGGAATTGTCTATCTATGTTCCTCCCTGTAGGTCGAGGTAGAAAGGTTTGGACCGTTGTTTGAGGTTAGGAATACAGAGACCCGAGAGTCCAATTTGAAAGGGAATGTTTATTTTACCCATTTTGTTAAGTTTAATAATTGTTCTAGAAAAAACATACCCAGTGGCTATTGTAGCAATTAATTAACCAACCAACTAACATGAGTGTCCGTTTTTGCATGTTAACCTAATTCTTAGGTGTATGTAGGTTGCCTTTAAGTTTAAAGTTGTTAAAATGTTTGCAAAATGTATTTGTATATTTCTTTAATATGGGTTGTTTAATGCTTATAATATGATGCAAAATACGAGTAGGACTTCCTAATCCGTCAGACAACTTTGACAACTCATTCCTCACTTCACGTTAGTAAATTACTAGTGATATAATTGCTGTGAAGATAGCCCTGCACGGTTAGCACAAGTTGTGTTTTCTCGGTTGTCGCCCAGTGCGTCTCTATCGTTACTGACTAGATAGAAAGTGAGATCCGAGCGACAAACAAGTCGCGGGCAACTTGTGCTAATCGTGCTGGTAACCCTTGATACGTCAAAGTTGTCACGCGGATTATGGTTTCGACTTTAGCATTATTTCAACTGGCATTCCACGATCACTCGGCACCTTATTGGTTGATTATTAAGTGCCAATTATCGGGTAATTCAATCAATTCAATGGAGACTGCCCAAGATAGGGCTAGGTTAAAGGAAGGGAGGGAGGCCTTTACCCAGCGAGTAGGACATTACAAGCTTTTTTTTATTGCCATCGATGGACAAACAGGCAGAAACCCCATCTGAAGGGAAGTGGTCACCTCCGCCTAAGGACATTTGCAACGCCGGAGGCGTCACCAATGCGTTGCCGGTCTCGAAGAAATTTAATGATAAGTACCCTTTTTAAAAAGCTTCATATTCTAGCGCGTTGAGAAAGTCTCGGCAAACATTGTTTAGGACGCCCTCAAACTAGGTGGAGCGACGATCTTCGCAAGGTAGCTGGCAAGAGCTGGATGAGAGTGCCCACGAATTGTGCTCGTTGGCGTGCAATGGGAGAGGCCTATGTCCAGCAGTGGACTAATATAGGCTGATGATGATGATGATGATGATGATGATGATGATGATGATGATGATGATGATGATGATGATGATGATGATGATGATGATGATGATGATAATGAGAAAGTCTCAGTAGGAAGTTCATTCCAAATTTCTACAGTGCGCGCCAGGAACGTTCTAGAGAACCGGGGGTGTTAAATAATAAAAAATCGGTTAATTTACTTCATTCACTTAAAAATACAACACACATTAACATAAACAAAAATACTGAAACCAAAGAACACCTTATAAAAGACCCCGAAATACTCTTCCAATGAAACTTCAAGTTTTAAAGATGCTCGCAAGTTTAATCGTGCATAAGTGTCTGGAGTGTCTGCCGAGAGCGCTCCACGTGCAAATTGCGGGGACATGTTTGGTGTCTGAGAGCTGTTGCGGCTAACTCCGGAGTGTATGATTTAATGATACAATTTTTCTTTTACACTGTGGTCTTTAAGGATATAGGTTTGTCTGAGTATGTTTGACTTTATCATAAAAATAAGGTCTATTCTATAACACAACATGCATGTTATTTGTCACTTTTGACATGGGGAATTTATGTTGGTTAAGATTGATTGAGACGGCATGGCTGAATACATTTAAGCGCGTGCGTTTCAATTAGGCAGCTTTATACGTTCGATCTTATCGACAGAAGCCCTGCTGCCTAATTGAGAATGCACGCATTAAAATGTGTTTTGTCGCTCTGACTGGACTACTTAAACTCGCCGGTTTATATTAGCTGCGACGCGTTCACTTTTTCACTCGTTCGACGGACCGAACGCCGTTTTTAAGCGAATAACACCCCTGGACCAGAATCGCCGCATCAAGGACGTACAAAAATACAGTCTTCTATACTAGGTTTGGATGATGATTTATCCTCGTTTTTTTTGTAGAATCAAAATATGGCCCAGTGTTCATTTCCCTACAACATTAACAACTTCAAAAACCCTAACCCGATGAAATCGTGCATGTCTCAAGTGCTCTCTTGCAAATTGCGGACATGTTTGTCTGCCCGGGTCATATTCGAGGCTTTTGGGGTTAAGTAGCACTCCACTGGCTTTACGCCTAATTACGCCCTGGTCCTCCGTCTTTGAGAGCATGTTAATTCGATTCCGCTGTGACCTTCATGTTGGGTTTTTGCCTTTGTAGATTATTTTTAGAGCGGAAAATATGATTTATATTTTACATATCGTGGGTCTAAATGTGACTTTTACCTAAAATTGTTTTGTAAAATATATTTTTTATGCAGAAAGTTTCAAATGGTATTTCTGTATACCCTTACCATGAGTTACAATTACCATACTCGAATGCTCTGTGGCCCTATCCAAGATTTATTACGCTAACTAACGTTTCTACTCATTTTGTTTTTAAACCAGTCGCGTCACTGTTTGATCACGTGACTCTTCGTATCACGTCAGCTACCAGTGACACGATTGGTACACAGTATTCTTATAGAGTGCAAGGGACAGAGTATTCGACTCGCTAGCGAGTACGGTAATTGTAACTCATGGTAATGGTTTTATGGTTTTAACTGGTAAATATCTCCTAATTTTCAAAAAAGGTGTCACAGCTATGCCAACGATATGTGGTTTTGTGAAAACGTACAGGTAGGTACAGGTAGGTTGGATACTTCAAAAGTAAAAAATGTAGAATCGATATTCAGGGCATCTATTTTATACAATAGCATGACAAAAGTAACATGGTTTTACCTAGTAGAATAGAGCCCTAGTTAGGTGATTCTCTTAAACAACTTTTGAATTCGACGACAAAATAATTAATCAACAAACCTTAACATCTTAATGCGTGTATTTTTTATCGTAGGTTTCGCCGTCGGATCAGCTCAGCCAAAGCGATAATACCGCCTTACATGCCTACGAGTACACGGTAACTTTATATTGTCAGTTAATACTTCAACGTCCTTATTAAAGCCTTTACATTCCAAAATTCTACCTTTCAAGCAAAAATTAATTACATTCATGACTACCTCAAACGCGGCAAGTTCTCTAAGTTCCCCCAAACTTCGTGTAATTACCACACGATGAAACACAAACAGGGCATCACTAGTTCATTGTTGTCGATCCCCGAGGCACAACACTATCCGTACGCTCTCAATTTATATTAAACGGCCGTACCCTTGTTGATTTGATTACAAACGATTAATTAAAACCCTTCGCCACAGCATTCGAACATCATCCGTCCTTTACAAAACACACCAATATAAAAAGAGCTAGCTGCTATTCTTACACTTTTCAATCCTATGCAGCTAAACAAAGACGAAATTGAATCCCATTGTGATTTCAAACCCGCTAAGAATCTGGAAGGTGAACGAACCTTGTTCATTTGTTTTTGACGATATTAATTTACTAGCATTAAGAATTGGTATCTGAAGGAAACAATTGTTTGGCGAGGAAGTCCTTTAATTCTAAAAAGGTTCTGTCTTACTTCGAACGTAGTCACGACTTAAGACTTTTCAGTTTTGAGGATTTAATTTTGACTGAAGGGCTTTATGCGAACTAAGTTCAGTACTAGGGTAAAACTTGAAAACCCTTATTGGTAATTGTCGACGTTGCTCTTCAATTTGAACTTCTATTCTATTGATTTAGCATTAATTAACTTGCTTGTTCAGGAATAGGTAATTGGTAAAGGCGAATGAAGTTGAGGTTTGAGTTGAATCTCGGACGAATGATTGTTTTCTTGTCCATGTAGTTGTTTTTTTATCTTTTCTCTTAATGTTGTTTTTTTTTTGTTAAGTGTGTCACTTTCCGTCTCTTCACCAAGCGGTTCCAACGGAAGACCAGTGCTGGCTTTACGGCTAGCGAATGCTGAGTTGGGACCCTTTCACAACAATTTCTCTGTGTCTTGTTCTTTTTGTATCTACTTAATGTAATCTTGTATTGTTGTGAATAAATGTTGTTATCTTAATTACGACTGTTTGACTCGTATTTCTTTGTAGGTTAAGTTTTTTTTTTATCTCAAATGTTGAAATATTATCACCTAACTAGTTGTTGATTGATGTTTTGTTGTACTATCTGCCCAATGGAACGCTGACCCACCATAGAACTGCGTCGAATTGACATTATGATTGAAGTCTTAAGAAGTGTCAAATAAATTGTTTTATAATCTCACTGTGACACCGTTCTATGGTAGGCAAGAGTTCCATTGCATTGAGCTGATATTACAGTCAAGGACTTTAATTGTTATGCCACTATGGAACCCTGTCATAATGACAGCGTCAAACCACACGAAAGAAATTACGCCACAATTAATGATTGACGTTATGCGACAGGGTTCCATAGTGGCATAACAATTAAAGTCATTGACTATACATAAAGCCAAATTTTCACAGGGCAAAAAATCTCTTTACTGTTGTTAACCTCAATTACCCGTATACTTTGACAGCTTTTATAAAGAAGAACATGTTAATAAAAAGTGTTAAGTAGTTATTTATAAATACAAATAAATATAGGGGGATTATCTTACACAACCAAACTAAGCTCTAAGCTAGTACTATGGGTACTAGACGACGATAATCATACTTATAAAGAGAAGTTCATACTTTGCAAAGAAAACATCCAAGACTCAGGAAGAAATACAAATACTGCCCTTACTGGGATTTGTACCCGGGACCGCTAGCTTCGTAGGCAGGGTCACTACCAAATAGACTAACGTATCGTCACTATGCTTAGTACCAAGCTGAATTTTAACTTAATTTGGTTTGAAAAGATATACACATAATTAATAATCAAAAAGCTAATTATTTTAATTGGGGTAGGTATACTTATACACAAAAATATGACAACCCCAAAATGTTATAATGCATTTTTAAGGGGAAAATATTTTAATCCTCGGAGCGGGAAAATGTCGTAATTAACTTAATGAATTGCGATGAAGATAAAGTTTTAGGTGAAATGTGAAAACTGGGGTAATATTTTAGGCGTTTCTACGTATTCGTTTTTCTACTAGCGCGTCAGAGCATTAGTAAAATAAGTTTTATTGCAAAAATAAACATTAGGGGATGATTTCTCTCAAATCGATCTAGTCCCAAACTAAGCTCTAAGTTTTGTATTGCTATACCTATACATATAATCAGTGATCGGAATAGGTAGTACATTTTTGGGTGAATTACCTTAAACATTATACTTAATATGGATAAGACTCTGAATTCCGGGACTCGTGCTTTTTCACAGAATATTTTTTGTCATGTTCTTAATTAAAGTTACGCTGCCTATCAATGATAGAGGCATAACTCAAAAAAGCATTTTTTTCAGGAGAGCCATTTAAAAAAAAACACAAAAACATTTTGAAATAACTTTTGACCTTTATAAGATAAAAAGATACTTGTTTTTGTCGTAATATTATCACCTCCCAGTTAATTTATGAAACCAAAAATCAAATACAAGAGACGCAAGTCTAATTTAATATCTTTACAAATTGTAGATCTATTCGACATGCTTCTCAAAACCTTTGTCGTGGTTATGTGCAATAAGGACTCAAATAGTGAAACTACAAAATTATACGTGTAATCTTTTGGACAACAACGATGCTTTCGTGTTAAGCCCTAGTATTTTTTTCTTTTTTTGATGGCTAATGATGCATATCGTTTTATACCTAAAAAAATATCAATAAATCATGGACAAAACCGAATAAATACGAATTATGTCTATAAAAATATTAATTCTTTGTCATAAATAAGGGCATATTTTGTGATCGTACACCTCTTTTATTACATTACAAAGTTATGATTTACCGTATTTGACGTGTGAGACCTTAGAAAACGCCTTGGTCGAGCATAATAAACCCTGAATTGTTTTGCTAACATAATATCTAAGACAAACTGGCGATCAGAGGTTCAACGATGCGGTTAGCCTAGTTGGTAGTGACCCTGCCTACGAGGCTAGCGGTCCAGGGCTCGATTCCCGGTAAGGGAAAATATTTGTGAGCTGAGCGCAAGTATTTTTTCCTAGTCTTTGAAGTTTCCTATGTATTTAAGCATTTATTTCTCTATTTAAGTATGTTTATCGTAGTCTAGTACCCATTGTACCAAGCCTAGGACGTAGTTTGGGACAAGGTCAATTTGTGTGAGATTGTCCCATCGATCGATCCTGACCGATTTCGGCCACAGCGACTGGGATCCGACTATTTAGAGCGTCGCTCGTGAGCTCTATGATGATTGACATAGCTGATTCTTGCATCAAAAGTTCGACCACATTCGATGCAAGTCATCCCTCCAATACAATAGGGTATTCTTAATGTTTTATTAGTATTTAAATTGAAACTTTTTTACCTTCCGAATAGCCTAATTTAAATAGTTTTTTAATATCTTTAAAAATACAAATATATGTTGTATGTTGATATATTATCCAAATTAATATATGAAATGTAATATCAGGCAAATAAATACCCTATTGTAGTGAATAACCGCAGGTGTACGGGCCTTGAGCTTTTCTCGCTTAACATCGAGCACCTCACGTCTCTTCCTTTCGAACTCGGACACCTTAGTGCTCACTGTATGCCTCCAAGACGGCCGGTCTGCTGCCATTGCCTCCCATGGTGACCGGTCCACGTCACACCGCTTCATATATCGCTCAAGCACATGTTTGTACCGCAGGAATTGGCCGCCTTGTTTCCGCTTGCCATCCTGTAGTTCTGAGTAGAAGATGCGCTTTGCCTCTCTGTCATCTGACATGCGGGAAACATGGCCGCCCCACCGCAGCTGTCGTCGCATTAGATAGGCCTCTATTCCATCGACATTAACTCTTCGTAGGACTTCTATTTTACGAACACCAGTGCCGGATTAGCTACGTAGCAAGAGTAGCAAATGCTGGGCCCCGCGCATTGAGAAGCCCCGCGCACTCACATCTCCCTGACATGGATTTCTACCATTTCTGTTTTATTTAGCACCCTAGATTTAAGAAATAACCTAAAACAAACCAAGGGTCTCTTTATATATAGAACTTACTACGGGCCCCGCGCTGGCTTAATCCGGCACTGACGAACACGGTCAGACCAAAGAATGTTCATAATGTCGCGTAGGCATTCTAGTTGGAATCTATCTTATGTTCGAATATGCTTGCGGTAGAACTATCGCCATGTAAACAGCTATTTTCTTAGAGCTTTTATGTAGTGTGAGCGAAACACCTTGGAAAGAAGTTTGCCGAAGGCTGCGGCAGCTGCTCCAATTCTGCCGTTGACTTCGTTCTCAAGGCACCGCGATATTATGGTGCTACCCAGATATTTGAACTTATCTATCTGCTTCAGCGAGTTATCACCGAGTTTGATGTCAACCTGGGCCCCATTTAGCGTGTCAAGAACCAATACTTTGGTCTTTTTCACACTGATTTTCAGGCCAAATTTGCGACATCACTCATCGAGCCTCGTCATAAGCCTTTTTAGATCCTCTGGGGATTCCGCCACAAAACCTCATAAATAGCATAGATCAACTCCGTAATAGTTCCGTGAGACACCTTGGTGCCAGCTTTTAGTACCTATTGCAAGGTTGAAGACTCCGCCACCAGCGGTACGGAAAGGAATACGAATGCCCCCTAGTTATTCTACCTAGATAGGATACTGATATATTTTATAACTTTAATTTTATTTTTTGAACGTTCTAAATTGAAATGATTTTTTTGCCACAAAACATCGAATTGCTGAATATGCAATGGCAAGATGTGACACAAAACGCAATATAAGCCTCACAAGTACACACTGTATCCACATGTAAAAAATAAGCGACTTTAGAGTTTTTGTAATTTATGACCTCAAAACATGCCAGCGCCCCGCCGGACTAATTCGCTACCTATATTATAAACTAGTTTTTGCCCGACTCCACCCGCGTAGAAGTCGTCTATCGCTGCTCCCGCAATTATACAGTATCCTATGTCATTTCTCGAGACTCAAGCAATCTCCATACCAAATTTCATCGAAATCGGCTTAGCGGTTTGGCCGTAACGTAAGCGGTTTTGAAAGCGTATCAAACAGACACACTTTCGCATTTATAATATTAGTAATATTATAATAGTAGTAATTTGTATTTCATCCCATTTAAATAACGGAAACTGGTTATATAAATGCCTAGCAATGTTGCTAGGCATTTTATAATAATATGCTTAAATACTAACATACAAGTTAACTAAATAAAGGGCCTTTATAAATTAGTTTCATGCGCAAATAATCTTTTTGAAATACTTTTAATCTACTTCTTATTTAGATTTTTTCACTAACAAGGTAACATTTGGTTTCCGATCAAATTATCTATATATATAAAAGGCTAAACTGACTGACTGACATATCAACGCACAGCCGAAACTACTGTACCTAGAAACTTGAAATTTGGTACATGGGTTCCTTTCATGATGTAAGTGAGCAGTAAGAAAGGATTTTCCGAAAATCGACCCCCAACGGGAAGAAATGGGGGGAGTAGCGGGAAACTAATTCTACGCGTACGAAGTCGCGGGCGTCCTCTAGTTTTTCATAAAATGTATCGAAATGTATCGTGCATAAAGATTTTTTAAGTTATAGGTCATAATTTTATTTACATATAAATATTGAATATAGGCATATACCGAAAACATTATGTACCTTAACGACTATTTTTTCATGACTAAGAGCTTATTTTGACATGTTACAAAAAAAAATTACTTACTTTCTGTATGATAAAGTTGCAACTAAAAATTAATCACTATTGCACAAACTATTTTGTAATGTATCAATGTTACAAATATAATCAGCATTTTTTTCTGAATTATTTTGGGGTGTGCCTGTAGTCATGATAAAAATTTAGCTTGTTTGTTGGTAGTTGCGGCTCAACTGGCTTACCTACGCTGTTGCCCACAATATGGCGTCACAATTGGACCAATGGCATAAGGGCACAGTGCTGCCACGTGGCTGTTTTTGGAGATAATGCAATGGGTGTCTTAGTCATCATAAACTTTTGAATATTTCACGCGTCGTGTTATACTTATCTCAAAAACGTAGTATTTCGTGTTATGACACTATCATCGATAAGCAGCGTTATATGCGAATAATAAAAGTTTTTGGTTATTGTAAACAAAAGAAAGTTAGAAAGGGCGAATTAGGTAAAGATAATTTAGGAATGCTTTTTGATAAACAACACGTGGATGCCAAAAGATAAGACGAACGGTTTGAGAACAAATAAGTGATAAATAAATACAAAATTGATTTTATGTTTGCATGAAAAGCAATAATAAAGTGTCTACATATTTCATCAATGCGATATTCTATACTAGGAAAATAATTGTTAAAATTATAATTTTATAACATTTCTGAACACAAACCTTAAAACTTTGCATATGAAATTCCGGGGTTACAAGCTATATCCATACTATGCTCACGCAGTGAAGTCTCGCGAAATTGCAATACCTATTCCGATCATTGCATAATTATATATTTTTGTATACTGATTAATAATTGTACTAAATGAAATTAAAGTTTTTGTTGTTATAATAATTAAGTACTACTTATCTAAAGTTTGTTAAATCTTATGAACGTTTTTAATATGAAATTTTATAAAACGTTGTTATACCTATGTTATGAGACACACCAAAAATGGTTAGGCCGTTTAAAATATATCAGTCCTATAGGCAGACGGACGAATAATACGTCAGGGTTGTTTAAACTTGTAACGTCTTCTAAACAAATTTATATGATTTATCTGGTAGTTTCACATTTACCAGAGCTAGCATTAAATCTAACCGTCTTCTAAGTCTTAGAAATAATTCCTATTTCTTACAAGCTCAGCCTGTTGTTCGAAACTTTCTCACGATAGTAACACCAGTGCTTACACATTGTGGAAAGAAAATTGTACTGAAGCCTTGGAAATAAATGAGTAACGAATAAGTAGTTCGTTCACAGGCTTCCCTAGAGGGCGCTAGTGCGCTGAAATATTAGTTTGTTTTAACCCAATAAAGGTTCAGAAAGTCAGACGGTGTCAATACCCGATCTACCCTGGGTATTTTTTTTTATGTATGTTTAGTCAACCAAGACATTTTTTTTGCACTTTTGGCCTTGTACTATTTTCCCAGCATCATGGTTGCAGTACTACTGTTACTAAATTCGGTATAATAATTATGTTAGTACCTGGAAGCATAAAGTTCGGTCTGTCAAGTTGACAGCCCGATTTTTCGCCGCCGTAAGCACCCATATTGTAAATTTCATCGACGTCGTTCGAGCCATTTTCGATAACGTGATTGCAAATACATATATATGCAGTGGGCCTCTGATCTTGGGGCTTTAAATGCAACGATCGATTCTACACTAGGGAATGCAATTTAACCGGTTATTAACCGTTTTTGTATGAAAATAACCGGTTAAAACCGGTTATAACCGGTTATTTGCATTCCTTATTCTACACGTAAAACTGAACAACTTTTGTTCTGCAACATTAAAAAATAACTTAAGTTTAGGTAACTAATTGATGTTAAAGTCTGATTGTAAAATCAGTGTATTAAATAATGGCCATATAATCATTGTCTCATGGTCACGTGGGCGACATTTCCTTGGTACGAGGGCTAAAGGAAAATGGAGAATTGGATTGCGTACCTACATTGAAAATTACAGATACCTTGTATGGAAAAATTAAAATTTAAGTTGGACATATTTTTAACAACTTACAGATCAAAAGAAGTTTAGTTTAAGGAGTAGAAACGATCCATGCATTTAAAGCCCCAAGGTCAGAGGCACCCTATATATATATATATACACATTTATACATATACATATATAATTACTGCTTTTATTTTATGCCAGTCGGTAAAACTTTCCCCCGCCTTGCCTTCTTAATCTTCTTTCCTTTGACCTTTGCCGTTTTAAGGATGTATTTGACTCGGCCACTATTACTGTCAAGTAGGTACCTAAATATGAACTATCGTAACGTTGAAAATACGATAATATTTATGCTAAAAGCAATACGCTGTTATCGTGCAGAATAAAGTTCCATTTTACCGATTGCGCCAACATTGGTATAATGACTGGTCAGTTGCCTGTACTAGTTACACTCAATTATTCTATAAATAATTAGGTAACGTTAACATTAATTGTATCCTAAAATAGCTTAACGTTGAATGGAGCTATTGAAATGGAACCCCGGCCTTTAGTTCATTGGTAGAGTGTATTAGCAGAACAAATACCACTTTGTTAGCTCGTTCAGTGCCCGCATGCCTGAATACCATACTAAACGAACGCGATGGTGAAATAACGGCACTGAGCATGTCAACCATTGTTAAAATAAATTGAAAGGTACCTTTAATGGGGTATGGATTACTGTCCTATAAATAAAGACGCATTGTGTCATGAGTTATTTTAGATTACATTTAGAATGTTTAATGAATGAAAGGAGAAAAAGTCAAATTATATTGTAGACAGTTCATTATTGTACACAACCTGGGCCTCTGTTCCCGGCGGTAAAAACCATAATAGGATATTATCGTATTTAACCTGTTAAGGTATTGTTTTGACGTCAGCTGCCATTACTGTCAAGTAAATAAGAGCTATCAAAACGTTGACAATACGATAATAGATCAAACACGATATGATTTTTAGCGCCTAGAATACCGGCTCTGCTAATTTCAGCCTATCTGAGGAGTTATTATGACATAGCTATGCAGTTTCGATTATGCTGCGAGAAAGGGACAGAACTACATAACTACTATATCTCAGTCCTTTTCGCTCGCCGTAAAATGAACTGCGCCTCTATTCTAGACGGTATAAACGATATCGTAGTTTACCTGTTAAGGTATTGTTATGACGTCAGCCGCCATTACAGTCAAGAAAATAAGAGCTATCAAAACGTTGACAAAACGATAACAGGAAAAAAACGATCTTGTTTTTACCGTGTTGAATAGAGGCGCTGCATTGCCATGTCGTAATAACCGCCCAGAGGGCTTATTGTCTAACGCACTCGCAATAGCAGCCGGTTTCAAAGCGGAGCAATTGTTTTCAGTTTGTATGCAGACCAGCCTTCGATTTTCAAAATGAAAACGATCGTGATTGCGAGTGCGTTAGACAATAAGCCCTCAGGTCAGGCTTTTATTTAAGTTAGCTTTTTGTCTGACGAGGAGAAGGCAAACGAGCACACAAGCCCCGTTACATGATAATAAGTGGAATCTGAGAACCAAAGACGATCGTATTCTAGAGACTACAATCTTAAGACTGCATACGTGTTGCCAACGGGTCCATATTAATACTCATAATAATTCTTACTCATAAAGTGTTTAAGTCATACTCATAATCATCGGAATTCATAACGTGTTTTTTTTAATTGTTACTTTTTCAGGATTTTTATAAATCGAAGCTAACCTAACCAAGCCTTATCTACACGTTGAATATTTAAGAACTTTTGAATAGTTTACGGTTCCAACTATACTAAAATTATGAATAACAATTTTATGAACACAAAATGATTATGAACAAAAAAGTTACCTAGGTATGTGAAAAAAAAACATTCGTTAAAAAACGGCTAAAAATCACGTTTGTTGTATGGGACCCCCCTTAAATTTAAAACTTAAAACTTAAAACTGCAACAGAATACATCATCTGTAAAAAATTTAACTGTCTAGTTCGTGAGATACAGCCTGGTGACAGACAGACAGACGGGCAGACGGACAGACGGACGGACAGCGGAGTCTTAGTTATAGGGTCATGTTGTTGAACCCTAAAAAAGTGCTCCTGTTGTTCAGCCCTGAGGACTGAGATGGAATGCCTCTATGTTAGTAATGTCACTTCGTTCTCTTATCCCCAAACAGAAACACAACAATGCAAACTTTGCTGCTTGTCGGTAGGTTAATGGATAAAACTGTGGTAGCAATCCAGACGAAACCGGAATAAAGACCACCACCTTACCGTTTATGTAAGTACGCTTCGTCTTGTATCTCACTAACAATATCGAGTATTGTGGTATCAACACGAAACTATTTATAGCGCGTAACGCAAGTCGAGCAAGCTAAGATTTGCTTATAATAAATTCATTATTCAAGGCCCGTGGCACGAGCCTATTTATCACTTTCGGATAAATGAACATTCGGGCGCTAGCGCGCTTCCCCTACGATGCTAGCGCGGGAGCTGGGGTGTTATTTTTGAAAAACGCAATTTTGGCAACATCATCTTCATCGTGTATCTTCACAGCTGCATATTAAGATGGAACACGTAAGCTAGCCTTAAAGATCCAGCTGCCCTCATCAACCGTTGTCAGATCCTTACTACCACCAATCACAAGCAAATGCTAACTAAACTAGCACGCTTAAAAAATACGTTTTATCAACAAAAATATTCTTTCGTTTTCATTTTTACGTACATAATACGTTGTCCATGTAGGGTCTTTAGTACTAGTCTAGGACTATTTCATTATCAGCCGAAACACATCCAGTGCTGGACATAGGCCTTCCCCAAGGATCTCGGCCGGTTTTGTGCTACTTGCATCCAATGGCTTCCCTCGATCTTCACCAAATCGTAGAACTAGTTTGGTGCTAAGTAATTCATGTAATGTTTCCTGTGATATTTTATGCAAGTTTAATATTATATTAGGTAAGCTCCCGCTCCACAATGATGTGCGGTGTCTGGCTGCAAGCTATCAGTCAGCGAGCAACCGTCGTACCGACTAGATGATACTCATACAAACATACATACACATACTCCAGGAAATCGATAAGTCGTTGAGTGTAGGTATATCATAGTTTCGACTACGTACTCTCGGAATATCATGCTATCGAATGTTCGTTGGCTCGACTGTTATTGTAATGAATATTCGCTAGATCGAAATACTTGTGGCTGCAACATGTACAATCGACAAAACGTAATATAGAATTGTATAGTTTCGATCAGTGGTGTATCGAAAATTCATTGGCTCGACTGTTATTGTAATGAATATTCGCTGGATCGAAATACTTGTGGCCGAAATATGTACAATCGACAAAACGTAATCTAGAATTATATGTTTATGGTTATTAAACCTCAATTTCGATTTGACGATTTATCGTTTCTACGCTTTTTGTACCCAGCGAATATTCGATCCAGTACCTAACAGTCGAGCCAACAAACATTCGATAGCATGATATTCCGAGAGTACGTAGTCGAAACTATGATATACACTCCGTGTGGGCACCCTGATTCATACAGGATCGGTGTCTGCGGATATGATTGTCAATTGTTTGCGCGAGGGAGGGAATTGGTAAATATTGATGATGCTAATTGCATCCTTTGAAAACAACGGCATTCAGTATTGCCAGGTTCCTATAGAATTTGGCTGGGTTTTGCTATCTATCTATTTTGCAATCGCAACTGGTAGTATATTTGTTACTCATGTTTTATAGATAAATAAAGATGGCCGATAGCTATTTAGGAACTGGTAATACTTTTGGTCTATTTCGAGTGGCATTATCATTGTCGGTCCTAATGTTATGTTTGATCGAAAATCGACAATTTGGTTTTTTTTTATTTACTATGAAAGTAACCTAACCTAATTTAACTAATTTAACTTATCTAAATAATAGATAATTAAATTAATAAGACAAATATCAGAGGAAAATCTTACACAAAATTGACCTAGGTTTGCCCCAAACTAAGTTCTCTAGGCTTGTACTATGCAATGATAAATACTTATACAAAGAAATAAATACATAGAAACTACACAAGAAAAAAATCAAAGACTCGCGCTCATCACACAAATATTTGCCTATACCGGGAATCGAACCCGGGACCGCTAGGTTTGTAAGCAGGGTTACTACTAACTAGGGCAATTCAGAGGGATATCTAATACTGTATGTATGATGCCGTTCAAGAGATATCAGCTCAGAGGGCCCTGCCAAGAGGCACTACGCTAACTAGCGTTTCTATTCGTTTCGTTTTTAACCAATCGCGTCACTGGTAGATCACGTGACTTTTCGTATCACGCCATCTATCAGTGACGCGATTGGTTTAAACACGAAACGAATAGAAACGATAGTTAGCGTAGTGCATCTTGGCAGGGCCCTCTGAAAGCAGGAGTTGGGAAAGTTTTAATCTTGCTCTTAAATACTATTTGACATACGAGGCAATAGAATTGACTTGCTATCTTTATAAGTGTCAAGTCGTGCGAGGAGCGCCATCGCTATAAAATGCCATACCTAATAAATGCAGAGCCTAAGAGAGATAGGTATACGAAGCTTTGGATTCAATACCTCGTAACTCAGTAAGAGCGTCGTTGCATTATATTATCCAGGAACGAATTTTCGCTTTAATTTAAAATAAATAAGGTATTTGAATTCTTGGATATGTCAACCCTATTTGTTTATCGTTTGTAGAGTCTTCATAAAAGCAATTTGTACAGTCGCCATCAATTATATATCAGACCTTGCTTAAAAATATTTTGCTGTAGTAGCAAATGCATACTAATAATTTTTTTTGACGACGCGATGGCCTAGTTGGTAGTGACCCTGCCTACGAAGCTAGCGGTCCTGGGATCAAATCCCGGTGAGGGCAGATATTTGTGTGATGAGCGCGAATATTTGTTCCTGAGTCATGGATGTTTTCTATGTATTTAAGTATTATATTTCTCCATATAAGTATTAATATCGTTGTCTAGTACCCATAGTACAAGCCTAGAGCTTAGTATGGGACTATTTCAATTTGTGTGACATCGTCCCTTGATATTTATTTATTTATTTTAAATCCTAAATAGCGTTTCTAAAATAGGTAACTACTTATAATAGCAGAAGAAAGACAGTAGTTAAAATAGTGTCTCAATAGACTCTTAGTAATTTAAATAATAATCTTTCTTCAAATATTTCTTATCTTAACTTGACGCTTCCTCCAATACATCCGAGAAGCAAATTGTCGATGCAAATGTCTTCACGCGCGGGTAAACCCGCGGGCGAAATATAGGTAATGCGATACAGGAGGTCACGTGTCAAACCTGAGCCAGTCAACTGTGGAACTGATAGACGTCGCGCGATATGAGAAATAGGTACATCCTGTATATGTAGGTACATATATACAGGGTGTAAGGGGACGATTTCCGTCTGAAATTCAATATATTTTTATTTGTTAAACTAAATAATATGAACAGTTTAGTTTTTCCGAATTCGATTTCTGTATATTGTGTTTTTAATACATTCATTTAACTTGTATAAACGTGAAAAAAACACTTAATGTCAGTACATAAATTTTAAAGAGACATATTATATTATGTCAGTTTTCAATAGATCCCTTTCACCCTGTTATGTATACTATTTATGTTTGTATATCTACTCAAGCAGGCTGTTCTATACCAGCGTTTCAAGCGAAGAACAGTGTTCTAATATTTAACGTGACCTATGGCTAGTGCAATGCGATACACTATATTGATTTTATCTACACTTCTGAATTACTTTCAATCCCCATCGTTATTCAATGAAGTTAATGATTTTAACTAGGCCATCATATTAATTAGGGATGTTACGAACATTCGCATTCGCATTCGCATATGCGAATGATTCGCATCATTTTAAACATTCGCATCGACATTCGCATTCGCAATAATCGATGCGAATGTTTAGCGAATGCGAATGTGTGCAGATCATGTCATGATGGAGACACTATAAGCTATCAAATCAAAGCTCAATTGAACAATTGTTCAGTGCAGCCGGCCTTATAATACGAGCCCCTTAGAAATCGCCTCATGGGAGAAAAGACCGTAAAATTGCTTTTCCTGATATATGTGAAATAAATAAACGAAAATTAAAAAAAAAATGAAAATGAAAAATGTTTATTTTTGTTAAAAATTCAGGTTACTAAAATTGTATATAGGTTGAGATCTCCTAGTAAGTATAGCAATACCTGTGACAGGAGGCCTCGCTCTTCTATAACAAAAAAATATGATAAATGAATATTTAAATAAATGTACTGTTCCATGTTTTGTTTTTCCGGGGTTCAATAAAGAGTATTTGTATTGTATTGTATAATATGCCTCTTTTGAACTTCGACTGTTAAATCACTTAACTACGAGTAAGTATAACAATACACTTACTGTATAAGAATTGATAAGTTGTTTTTTTTTTTTCATTTAAACGACGACTTAAGTTGACTAAAGTTTTTTTTTAAAATGTGATTCCTTAACATTCGCATTCGCATTCGCATTCGCACATTCACACTTTGAACATTCGCATTCGCATTCGCATTCGCGAATGTGAAAAATATGACATTCGTAACATCCCTAATATTAATAGCTAAACAAGAAATTAGACTTCTGTCGTTACCAAAAATATACATCGAAATACAAATTATTTTGTTATATCATAAACTTGCTCAAACACAAGTAACGTTCCTACCTATACAATACAATACAATACAATACAAAACACTTTATTGTACACGAAATAAAAACATAACAGAGAAACAGCAAAATTAAAATAATACAGGTAAACAACAGGCAGCTGTCTTATCGCTAAAGATTTAACTAGTAGAGGATCCGAATAGGAGACGATTTGCACCGGGCTGTTTATTCGATAAAAAGTGTTTTATATCAAATTTAATATGCTAAGTAATATATTATATTTTATGGCGAATAGGTAGGCTGAAAAATTCAGTCCAGTATTTTTTTTTTAAATTAACTTTGTTTTCGTAAATTGCAATTGCTTGTTTAATAGACTAATTACATACCAATCGAAAGTATGAAGCCTATAGAATATGCAAACGTTAGGTTCACTATTTTTTTCCCGTCAAACTATTGGGTAGGCAGGTATACCTAAACAGGTAAGTCGGTACTAATAATTTGCACCAAACCTAACGTTTGCATATTCTATAGGCTTAATACTTTCGATTAGTATATAATTTGTCTATTAAATAAGCATTGTTCATATTTTTTTTATTTTTTTTATGATATATATTTTGGACTGAAAATGTTCAGCCTACCTATTCGCCACTTATTATTTAGCGTATTAAGTTAAATATAAAATACTTTTCATCGAATAAACAGCCCTGTAAAAATCTTCTATTCGGATAACCATAATAATATTAGGAATCGTGAGTAACTATATCTAATTGTAATTAATATTGCGTTAATGTCACGCTAAGGACGTTGATTATCTTAGTGTCTATTTGGCTTTGGTTAGGAATCCGCTTTGACCAAGCATGCATAAGTCAGTCGCATTGAATCAGATATTCCGAGACAGTATCTATTGAATAAATAGTCGCTTCGGTGGGTAACCGAGAGACCGTAAATTGTCCATTTACGATTTAGTTTCTGTTTAGCATTCCAGAGGAATTATTATAAATGAAAGAATGAATAAATAATATATTAAAACGAATGAAAAGACTTTTCGGTTTTCAAAAAAGAGCTGCAATTATTTTGATTTTCGTAAATGGATTGAGTTAAAGATGGCGTCTCATGACACATTGGATCTATACTCAACATTATCTAAGCCATTTTTGTATATCACTGTTTTTTCTAACTCTTGTTATTCCAAAAAAGGAGGATAAAGATGAAGTGAAAAAATAGAACAAAGAAAACAATTGAAAATACAAGTAAAAGGTACGATCCTATTGCTTTCCCTATTATTTTAATATCGACGGTACTCAGTTTTGACAATAGGGTGTATCTTCAATTCATTTTTGATTGACAACATCAAATAAAACTTAAAATAAAGCTACACGACGATGTCATGGTAACACCCCAGGATGTAAACTTATTTGACTTGACATTTGAATTCCAAACTTTTAAAACAAAACATCACCCCTTACGTTCCAACCCTCTCAATGGTTTCCTTCTACCGAAATTCGTCATAATTAGCATTTATTTCGCTTTTCTTAGCGTTAACTTTGAATTAATTATGATTTACGGTTTATGAATTATGTGAGCGTTCAAGTAGTGATAAATGGAAGGTAAAATAATGTTCCTTATTAATGGGTTTTATTAAAGTATGAAGAGGCAACTTGCAATTTTAATTCGTAACAGATTTCACACTTAAAAGAGGATTGTGATGTCGTAAGTCTAAAAAGGCTTTTATTATTAGTTTTAAGGCACGGAGAAAGAAAGCGAGTTTAAGTTTGCAGGTCATCTGCTTGATATCGAATGAAAACTAAATGTCAAAATAAATGCGATTTGTAAAAGTCTTTCTTAAAACTAAATTGCAAGATTGCATTTGTGTTTAAAAAATATGAAAAATGTAATTCATACTTAAAATAAACCTTAATTAGTTTCAGCGTAGAGAGTGATGTCTATTACAAGTACATAAATCACACTCGTCGTTTGCCAAGTTTTCTGAACACCTTTTAGCTTAGTGACTAATTGAAATAGTTAAGTGAGCATAAAAAAATCAGTCCTAAAAGGATGTCGTGCTCTTCATGTTTTACAACCTCTCACTTACTCCAGACAGCTTAATACTTAACGCCCTGTTTACACGAGTTTAGTTCATCTTTATTTATTGAACAATACTTAATTACTTATATCCACAAGCTTCGAAATACTCAATATTATAAGAATATATCTGTTTATTAGAGATCGGAGTAGGTAGCTACAGGGATGTTTCTTTCACGCGTTAATGAAAAATATAAATTGTACAAATGAAAATATATTTCTTTATTAGCCACGTCAAGTACTTAGCAGCTAATAAGTGAAAGTAAAAATAAAACTAACTCATTTATTAAACAAAATGAATTACAAGTACTTCCACATCGTTGTCACTAAGCATTTTCCTCTTGTCGTATCGTTGGAACTGCGTGTAGAGTAGTGTAGTGTTAAGTATACAGTCCGATTAAATTTTCACTTAGCATTTTTACTAGTCTAATTTCAGCATAATAGAAATCATATATTGAAACAAAAATAAAACTCTTTGTATACAAACTACCAGGAGGTAAAACTAGAAAAATAAAAATAGTTTCGCGTTACCTTTCCTTGGCATCTCCCATTCAATACTTGTTTATCTGCGTCGATGTACATAATTTATCTGACTGCCCACGATTTACCTACCTCCATATATCTTCGCATTACGTGTCAAAGAAGTATCCGCTCGCAATTCAGACCGAACCCTTTCATTTACAATTTAAAGCGTGTTTTTGAAAGCACGCGCGGGTCTCAGGTGTAGTCCGGAGTGAATAGAAATGATAATGAACTCGTTTCTTTCACCCCCTGTATATAAATGTACCTATAGGTGACATCTCTTTGGGTTGAATACGGGTGGATTAAACTGGTCCCAATTAGAACGCACTTGTTTGGACTGCCTGTCTGTGTGGGTCTTAATGAGGAGATTTGAGACTAAACTATAAATGTTTTGAAAAAATATACGAAGAAAGACTTAAAAGGTTTTATTCAAAATTACTCGGATTTGTAGGCACCTTGTTTATATTTTTCCTTTTTTGCTGGATGTTTTACAACGCGTACCGAATTATGAAATAAAATAAGATAATATATCTTTCTTTATTATTTATCTTATCGTATCTTAGGTTATAGATCGGTGGGCAAACCATCAGCTCTCTGATGACATTTGGCAGACAGTTTGGTAAAAAAAAGGCGTTAGCCCGAGACCGGGCAAGTTGTGAAAATGAAGTAGCCTTTACCCTTGCAATGGGTAGATGTGACCCTAAATGATAATGATGCATATCTTAAAGGTAGCTCTATCTATCTATCTATATATATAAAAGGCTAAACTGACTGACTGATGTATCAACGCACAGCCGAAACTACTATACCTAGAAACTTGAAATTTGGTACAGGGGTTCCTTTAATGATGTAAGTGAGCACTAAGAAAGGATTTTCCGAAAATCGACCCCCAACGGTAAAAAATGGGGGGAGTAGCGGGAAACTAATTCTACGCGTACGAAGTCGCGGGCGTCCTCTAGTCATATATAATTTGTGTTGGGGGGATAAAAAACAGAAAAAACAGAAAAACAAGCATGATTCAAAAACTGATTTCTTAACATTACTTAGCTGATTTTAATGAAATTTGGTACCTACGTAGATAGCTTGAATCCCGGGAAAGGACATGGGGTCCTTTTTCATAACGGAAATTTGGAAATTTCCCAAAGGATAAACAATCAATGACTACTACATGGACGGAGTCGCAGGCAATTTAAAAGGTGTACCTTTTCCCGGTATTTCTACGTTTTCCCTCACCTTTTTAAACACCCTGTACAAACTTTACAAATTAAACAAACAAATTTGATGCAACTTTCACAATACCGTGACAACCTGTAATCCAAGATAATTTATAACGGCAAATCCACTTCAAATTTCAACTCGGGCAAAAAGATCCTCAAGGGCCTGTCACGAGAACAACGGGACGGACATTTCCATACAAAAGCTGTGAGTTTTGTTCGCGAGGACATAAATCTTGGAGCTGACAGCCCTCCAGGTGTGCCCCTCGCTGAATACAAATGATAATGAACACTGGATCCCGCACGCTGAGGCACACTGGGGCTTAAAACGCTGCGTTTGTTAGTCTTTTGGCAAAAAACTTCACCGATTTTTTTGTATGGTTTTCTTAATTTGTATGAAAAGTTGAGTGAGCACGATGTATTTCCATCTCACTCTAACGTGTAGTCGCATCCTACAATGTTTCCAGCAAACATCAAACATGTGTTTCCAGCATAAGTGGTAATGCCATAAGGCAAGGATTCCAACGCAAGGTAAAGCGGACTACTCACAGACCTGCCGTGGGGGCAATCTCGGAATTTATACATTGCTTCCTTCATAGTGATGCATATAGGCAAGCAGGTGCAGGGGTAGGCCGCTTAACAGATCCTAAACAAGGTCCTATCACCAGCTTATTGCCCGTTATCTACTGTCAAGTTAGAAAACAAATCTAATGGTGCTTATAGATGTTAACATTTACTGGAGTGATCGCGATTGTTCAGTACAAAGAACAGTAGAAGAAAATAGTTTCAGTTAAAACTTGATGAAGCAATGGCATAGTATAAATAAAAACATAAATACGCTCGACAAACATAACCCTTCTTCTGACGCAGTCGGGTAAAAGGTAGTTCGTCTCCGACCCTTTAGAAGTTCATGTTACCTATTTCCAATTGAGTGCTAGGGTTGCGTCGATGCGCGTCGCTCAATAATTAATACGCACGCAACCGATTGGCAGCCCGGCCCCGACTTAACCAGCTCGGTCCATCCTGATGAATGCGCTTGTGATGGCTTGCAGTGCGTACGGCCGAGGCACGCACACATGCAAGCGGCGTGATATAACTTTGTTTGGACAATAACTACTGTTTGTTCTGTGGCAATAGCTTCGTTTCAGTTAATAACTTGATAAAAGCGAGAAACCCGATAATAGACCTTTGATATGTCATTTTTATTTGATTCTTGAATTTGCAAGTCAGCAGCAGCTAAAGAAATCAATTTAGTATCAAGCTGTAAGTTACGTACAGTACGACAGCTATAGAAGGTGCTTCGACTTGTCTCTCACTCGCTCTCATAATATGCTCTTATTCAGGCGAGTAAGAGATAATTACAAACCTGAAGCACCTTCTAAGTGCTCACAGACTACTCACGTTGCTTTTGAGATCACCTCAGCGTTTTTTGCTTCAAAAACCGCTGCGTCTCCACACACAGTGCGTACTTTCAACTTTCATGTTTATATTAATGTTTTCGGGAAACGAAAATATATCCTAATGAAGTATCGCGCGACGCATGCAGATGAGCTCGCCACGTGAATGGGACGAATGTAAGATAAATTATTATAATCTGCGACTTGTGCCGGTGGAATTGAATGGATGCCGTTAGGCTGTGGCTTTTTGGGATGATATCTACTTATAATAAACCTAGGTAATGACATTTATTTCAAAACAACTGAAAAATTAAATTACAATGGTGCATGGGAATGTATTTCACTTAAGTGAAAATAAGGATTTTACTTTTTTTTTACATTAAATGTAAAAAAAAATGAGTAAAAAACCCCCTAAAATAATGGCAACCCCTACTTTCACAGCGAATGCCGCCTAAACGGCTCAGCCGATTTTCGTGAAATCTAGTTTTTACGATCCCTATGCTTTCTTACTGAAAAATCGCATTTGAATTGGTTCATCCGTTTACAGACACGCATGTTAAACTTAGTACCTCTTTTGCGTTTGGGGGTTAAAAATCAGCGTTAGGAAACCCACACGTGTCTGTATCAAGGTAATGTATCCCTAATTGACCTGTTACTTTAATTATGCATATTATTAAAACTGTTAATGTAACGGCTTTACTCAGCAATTTTATAAAAATAAATCCAGCTGAATAACTTTTTTCCCTAACTGATTAACACGCACTTACAGACAAACGAAACACTAAAGCATTTTGTATAGCAAAGTGTGATAAAAACTGGCCGTAGCGCATTTTCGAAAGATGTTACAAGGTTTACCTTTTTATATCGACTTTCGACGGCCATTATCATTCACTATTCCAGTGTTAACGTGATACAAGGACTAGCAAACAAGAATATGACAGCCAAAACCAAACGTATAAACAACTCCTTTGGACAGGTGCACAATGTTGCCAACACTTCAAAAGCAAAAAACTAACCTAAACTCGTCCTTATTCTAAAAACAAAAGGGTTTCTATTGTTGTTTCACAACGGTAAATAAAAGGACTTGATGGAAGGTAAGCCTCTTTTGATTTGTTACCATGAACAAGACGCTGTATTTATGGTTTCCTGAAGAACACAAAAGAATAATGTCGCACATAAAGTATCTAGACTCACGTTTATGTGCTATTTTTAGCGCATTGAAATGCAACCGGCGCATACGACGATCGTTATTTATTAAGGAGCGTGTGAGGTTTCGCTTTTTGCGAACGTTTTGTTCGCTCGCGCTTTGATATTTATTTTTTGTGTGTGGTATCACTGAGTCGACTATACCCACACTTGGAATGCCATCAAAATTACGTTTATTTATAAAATACTGAATATCATCACATTACATTAAATATCATGAATTTCGTTTCGTAACCAATTCAACGCTTTCATTTCATTCGTTTATTTTAAATCCATATTCAAATTAACTCCCGTATAAAACGATAACTCAAACCATCGAAATTCAATATTCGAATGACAATAAATCAAAAATTTCAACGTCACTGGCCGAGCATTGAAAATCGAACGCAGATTCAAAATTCGAATGCGATAAGGTAGACTCACGAGCGGTGACCGGTTTCTCGGAAGTCGCTTCCGTCCTCCGATCGGCATTATTCATGGAAGCGTGAATGAATGAATGGAAACTTCCGCTCACTCAGATACATGAGCAAACTTCGAAACCTGGTAGGGTGAATATGTATTCATAATGCTGCAGAATATGTAAGGTACGAGTACATTAGAGTTTTAGTAGGAGCAGTGCTAAGTCAGGCACAGAGTAGAATACTTAAAAAAAAAAACCATCGCATCTTACCGCATTTACAGTGCGACATAAAAGAGTAGAAATTAAACAAAATGGAACTAAAAAAAAAACATACTAAATTGTTGCCATGTTTAAGCATTTTACGTCAAAAATGTGACAGTTACGTAGAAAGTGGCGCCCTCCTTTAATTTCTACTCTTTTGTGTCGCACTATAAGGGGTCTATTTTCTACAACCCAGCAAATAATGAAAAATTGTCCTTTTTAATATGTCAGACAGAAGAGAATTGGGAAACAAAGCTTAAATCGCGTAGCTGTAAAATATTCGGGACAAATTCAAGTCCGATTTCTAAAATTTTTGAATATGTTGTAGTTGTTATGAAAAACTAAATTTGTCGTCCAAAAATAGTGTAAAATCGTCCCTTGATATTTATTTCTTTATTTATTTATTGCTTAGGGGAAACCGGGTCACCGCTGTAGATACTTATAGTGTTTGGTCTTGTTACTTTGATCTCAATAAGCAGACTATTACGGTGCAAAAAACTAGTCGGCAAAAAAATCTTCAGTAATCAATCATCAATTCGTTAGAAATAATCAGCATATCTATATCTGTTTTAGGCTAGTTTACTGCTGAGTTTCAATGATTTAATTTCCTGTATTGTGTCATGTGGCACCGATAGTACTAGGATTAGTAGTATTTTTATATAATTGTGATTGCTTACTATGTTAACCTTTTCTATTGTATGTATTTGACATCTTATATATTATATATATATATATATCCTACTAATATTATAAATGCGAAAGTTTGTGTGTGTGTGTGTGTGTGTGTTTGTTACCTCTTCACGCTGTAACGGCTGGACGGATTTGGATGAAATTTGGAATGGAGATAGCTTATACCCTGGAATAACACATAGGCTACTTTTCATCCCGGAAAAATTAAAAGTTCCCGAGGGAATAACTATAATCGAAATCTAAGCGGACGAAGACGCGTTAAGAAGCTATTATCCACTAATCCTACTAATCTTACTCATATTTAAAACCCTAAGGGGTAAAAGGAGGGTGTAGAATTTTGTATGAGTTTCGTCATTTTTAACCGACTTCAAAAAAGGAGTAGGTTATACTTTCCACTGTATGTATTTCATATTTTTTTATGTATGTTCACCAATTTCTCCATCAATTGTGGACCGATTTTAAAAATTCTTTTTTGGGTTGATAGAGTGTACTTTTGAGGTGGTCCCATTGTCACCAAATCTAAATCTAATCAGGGGATCAGTGAGGAATTGAGGGAACTCTTCAAATGTTGTAGGCAAACATATAGCGATTTTTGTATATTTAGTAACAAGACTAGCATTTGCATTCACAAAGTATCATTTGGTGAAATGTAACTGATGATGAAGACCACCGAATGGCCACCGGAACTCCTCAACGATAGCTTTTTCAAGGGTGGCGATAAGATATCTCGATTAAGATAGTTGAGCGACTACAACGAAGGACATTTAATTGTTTAAATATGACTATGACTTTCCCGCGGCGTTGCTGGCGGCGATCATAAAATGTCTTAAAGTTTCAAATCAACTAAGAAGTGGGACTAGGTATGTACATAAGCTTATTATGATCTCTAAAAAGTACAAAATTAAACAAAAGTACTAAAAAAAAACCGCCTTCAAAAATGCATTTATTTTGTGAACTTAGAAACGTGAAAATTGGTATATACCTACAAATACAAATAAAATTTATAGCTTACAGCGAAAAAAAAAATTAAGAAATTTTAGGAATAAAAGGGGGATGTAAAATCTTATATGAGAATTCGTTATGTTTGTTAGGTTAGGGTAAAGTTTTTTTTTTTACCATCCAGAATCCGAATAGGCTTAGTTAGGTTATTTTTTGACCACCCAGTACCGAAAATTAAATTAAATACTTACACTAACTTTTCTTTGTCACCTATTCAACTTTAGAAGTAAAAACTAATTGGGCACTTACATCTACTATAATATACATTACGCATTAACATCTAAATCGTAAAATTCGTTCATTGTGAAAGTGTGCGACTTTAGTTTATACATGAAAGTATAATTTACAGCGACAAAGTTCTTCGCAGCGTGTCGCGGACACCAGGGGTGTAAATAGGAGCGGCAAAGCCCGCTCGGGCTCATTGAGCGAAGAACTTCGTCCTACTTGCTTTGTTTGGGATATTGTCAGTTTGTATTATTCTATACAAAATTAAGATTCAAAAAACTGCGAACCTTTTTTTTTGTATTATCGACTATGATTTCGGCCGGAGCGATTGTGTGCGCTGGATGTACCTATTTACATCCTATCCTACATATAATATCAATGCGAATGGTTATGCGTGCGTGAGTTTGTTACTTCTTCGCTAAAACTGATGGACGAATTTGGTTGGATATAATTTGGAATAGAGTTTGCTTATACACTGGATTAACACATAGGCTACCTTGAATCCCGAAATAAATCAGTGTTCCCGTGGGATGGCAAAATTACTAATTCTACGCGGACGAAGTCGCGGGCAAAAGCTAGTATATATATATATATATATATTAATTTTTTTGACATTTTAATTGAGCTCTATGCACGCTTGCATGTAAGCTTGATACAAAAAACATAATGTACTGTAACATCCCTATACTGTGTGTATGCAAATAAATTATTTCTGATTTCTGATTTCATGATGGGGTACAACAAACAAATAAAGTAATATTGTAAGGGCCTGTTTCACAATCGACAAGTAAATTTATGTGTTAGTTAAAGTTAGCTCTCTCCTTGTCTATGTTCAAGTGTAAGAAAAGGAAAGGGCTAAATTTATGTGTCAGATACGCGTTACTTAACGATTGTGAAACAGGCCCTGAGTTCAATGTGTGTTTAAGTGTATCTTTGTGTCTGTGGAGATGCTTCGGGTTTGTACTTCTCTCTCACTCGCTCTTAATAAGAGCGTATGAGAGCGAGTGAGAGACAAGTACAAACCCGAAGCATCTTCTAAGTGCTATAGCACTGTAGTTTCATTACGAAGAATTTTTATATCATCGAAATACATTTATTTCTCGCTGCATGAGTTATTTTTTTAGGTAGTCACAAATCTAACCTAACCTAACCTACGTAATTGTTCAAGATATCGTGAAAACATGGTAAGTAAGTAAGTAAGTAAGTAAGTAAGTAAGTAAGTAAGTAAGTAAGTAAGTAAAACATTTATTTACAACAATAACACACAGACAAGAAAAAATAACAAAAAAAGAAAAGGAAAAGAGATGACTGTGGTGCTAGTGTTGCGAAACGGTCCCAACTCAGCATGTGCTGGCTGTGAAGCCAACGCTGGTCTTCCGTTGGGGCCGCTCGGTGAAAACACGGAAGGCCATACAGACATTAAGGTACATTTAAAACAAACAATGAAATAAATTAAATATTAAAAATTAAATACAACATGCATGCTTGTCGCAACAAACACAATTGGTGGCTTCGACAGTCGGGTAAAACCAGACAATTGTGACAAGAGCCTGGAAGTCGGTAATAAAATTACCTCATGTCAAACTCACCCTGCGAAACATCCGAGCTGACAATGTTCTTGAATATTAAAAGTAGCTTCGTCCATTTCGCTTACCGTTAGTGAGAAAGAGACAGTATCGTTTTAATTTTATGCGATGGTTGCAGCGTAAGAAATGCAAAGCCGCTTACAAAATTATGACGTTTCATGGGGTGCGTGGCAATAATGTGATAACCGAGCTAGGAACTATTTAGGGGGATGTGCTATAAATTAAACATTACGTGGGTGATGTGGTGGGGACTTGTTGATTGTTTGGTTTTTAATAAAGCGTTTAGTGTTTAGTCAGTAATACAGCGTGTGTATTCCATACGATCCTATATTTTAAGGGCAGTTAGATAATCCCCTAATTAACGTAAATTGGTACATTAAGTTAACAAAAGGAAACATATTTTTTTTCATACAAATTAATTCGGCACGCAATGTATTCAAATAACCAAGTCGTCTACGTAAGCACTTTGTGTTGATTGATTTATTGACGACGTTATTGTCAACTCAATATTTGCAATACATTGCTGGCCGGGAAAACTTAAAAAAAAACATTACTGTACCTCTTAATACTGCTTAAATCTATCGTATGTTAAAATTTAGGATCGTATGGAATACACACGCTGTATATTTATAACCATATAAAAGAAGTGAAAAAATGTTTAGGTATGTTGCCTTCCGTAAGCATCAAATGACTTTAAATACAAATTTAGCTTGTACTTTTTTGGAGACAGATTTTTGGTCCGGCATACTGTCATGCCCGGATTTTACTACCACGATGAAAAAATTTTAAAATAGAAAATCAAATTTCCTTTTTAACCGACTTCATAAAAAGGAGGAGGTTCTCAATCCGTCGGGTTTTTTTTATACTTTGCTAAATATGTATTAAATATGTATTATTTTAAATAGTTTCACATTATCTACTCCCAAACATTGAAAATAACAGTAGTATTTTTTGAAATTTTTTGGTTTGGTTTTCAGTGGTGGTAGGACCTCATGATTTTGACCTCTGTTTTGGCCTATAACTTGCTTAAATCCGAATCCGGATAGATGACTATCCGTTTTATCTTTTCCTACTAAAAAAACTTGCTTATCATAAATACTTTGTGTTTCTAAAACAACATTAAATGCTCAGAATTCAAAGTTTGCAAACTTACCATAAATCATTTATTCATTATAACTACATAAACACTCCTTCCAGATTCAGGCTCTAAGAAAGGCTAAATTATTTATTAATTAAGCGCCTATATCAATGTTTATGACAACCGACATTGAAGGGGTCCATACAATTGGATTATAAGAGATTATCCTGCCTCTGTCAGCTTTTGGAACCCTTCTCTCAAACTGTCCTCTTACATAGAAACAGCTTATAACCAAACTGATAACCAGTGCATATTATATCCTCTCTTTTAGTGTACAAAGTCTTGTTTATCTTGGAAGTTCTCTGAAAGTTTGGACATTGTACTAAGAAGAGCAAAATTCCAGTTTAATGTTGCGTGAATTTTATCCCCTTCTCTCAATGCTTTCCTAGGTTACGAGCAAAAGAGACGATACTAATGTAACTTGCGTCTTGTTTTGGATATACAGGTCTTGATTAATTTGAAATGAGCCCTCCCTAAGACATCTGAGGTAAATCTTCCGAGTTTGAGTGGCTATTGTAGTGTGATTGTTTCGTCGGGAATCAGAAAGGGATAGAAAATGGGTGGTGGGTAATCTACAAGTATCCTGTAGAGAGGGACAGAATAGTGTCAATTAAAATGTAATTAAGGCTTGTAGGCTTGTATTAAATCTAACAGACGGAGAGATGAGAAAACTCGAGCAAAGAACGACAATAACATTGATATACTCGCAGGCTCGTCCGTTTAAACCAATACTCGGCCCACAATTGCCTACTTCCCTGCCTAGGCAATAATATACTATTATATCAGTGGAGCCGTTAATTTTTTACAACTTTTTCAATATCTATCGTGAAGATAAGGCTAGGTTAGGTCAGGTTTGATTTATAAAAATCCTAAAAAGGTAATAGTTACCTAAAAAAAAAGTGACTTGCAATAATTATCACTTGAAAATTATTATGTCTAAATAAAAAATACTCTGGAATTGCACTCTGATCCACAAAATTGATCCTGGATCCACTTAAAATCATCATTCAGTGACTCGACACTTGCTGAGTGGATACACAAATAGTCAACCCAGGACTTTGATTCTGTTTTACCAATCGACTAGTAAACTAGGTGCGCCTGCCGTCCCCGGGCAAGTCTAAATGGAGCGAAGCTACTGCATGGCCGCCAACATACTACAACAAACAACCTTACGTCAAACTTGACAGCTGTCAATCGTAAGCTCTGCTACAGATTTCTCATCAAGTCTGTAACTAACACTCGTATTCTCTAACAATACAAGGGATCCTTCAATAAGTAAACGCACTGCGTTCAATACAGCTTTGTGATTGGTCCTTTTTGACCGACCTTTTGTTTATGAGACGATTTGAACCACCCTGTGCGTTCGTGGGCACTGTGAGACCTCATAGTGACGTTTGTGAATACGGGTGTAAAGCTACAGATTCAGCTTCAGCTTCAAAAAGGTTACGAGCGAAGAGCGCCGCTTAAAATGGAAGTTTCGGCACTTTTCCCATTTTTCCCATTGAAAGTCTATCGGAACAGATTTTCGGTGATTATTCCTCCGTGGTATGTCCGATTTTCAATTTTATTTTTTCTATTCCGTCAATGGCTAGAGGTCGTAGTATTACGGGCTAAATTTGATCCTGATATCTCTAATAGTTTGGGAGGAGTATGGCGA
The DNA here is from genome assembly GCA_948252455.1 of Acleris cristana. Taxonomy (NCBI): domain Eukaryota; kingdom Metazoa; phylum Arthropoda; class Insecta; order Lepidoptera; family Tortricidae; genus Acleris; species Acleris cristana. The sequence goes on along the minus strand of OX411783.1, from coordinate 3,703,575 downwards.
TAAACGAAAATCCGAATCCGGGAAGAATTAAAACAATTAAAAGGATATCTGATAACTGTTTTTGCTTAAAAGTAGAGAAACAAAGTAAACAATTTCATGATTTTAGCAGCTTAATTAAACTAATACAATTGAACAATATTACTCGCCTCCATCCTCTTCTAATTGCTATCGTGCAATCGTTAGTGCCTCCAGTAATTGGTGATCACTCTTTCCTCTCGTGCCGATCATTGCTCTGGTCTTATTTTGAAATTAGAACGTGATTTGATCTCGGGTTGAATTGAAAAAGGATTCATCGTGTTCGTTTGTTTTATTGTTTTTATAAAGTTCTTTGTAAATTCGAAATTTGAATCGAAAAAGTTTAGTCTGAGGAGGTTAATTAATATAAAAACTGTGCTTGTACGGTCACCATAGTTAATTTGTGACTCGTTTCAAAAAAAACATTCTAGAAACAGAGAGATAAGGGTTGCTAAGCTGTTAATAATTATGTGTTGTGTGTGTAATTATTTATGTTTGTGTCTATAGATATACATAAATCACAACTTGTGAACTTGTGTATTTTACTCCTTAAATTTTGCGAAATAATAATTAGAGCGCCGATAAAATATGCATGAGTAAATTTGTAATTAGCGAAAACAATTAACTGTTTACAGAGGAACACCTATTTCATATTAAAATTAGTTAATCACGTCTATTTTAGTTTAATCCTGCTAGAACCGGAGAATAATTAGGCAATTTTAATCATATAATTTAAACAAACTAATGTTGTAAGTACTATATTGAATAAAAATAAAAATCGTGAATGTTTTATGATGTAATGTTATTTTTAATCACTTTCACAAGACAAGGTTGGTACGAGACGAAATATCATCCTAATTTCAACCGAAATAGTGGCTAGTTTTTGTCGCCACTGTCGCCAGCGTGAATAGCACATGTTGACCGCGACTTGGTTGTCGCTCGGATCTCCCTTTCTATCTAGTCTGTAACGATAGAGACGCACTGAGTGAAAAGCGAGAAAATACAAATTGTAGCACAAAAACCAACCCAGACTATATACCGTCGGCGAATAGTGAAAGCCAGTTGATTGAGATAGGTAAATTTTTCTTTACAGATTTTGGAATATCGTTCGGCCTGACATCTTTGAGACCACATGTGAACTGTTGCCTTCTCATTCATAAATGGGCAAAAGCTAAAGTGTGCTTGAACTATGCTCTCTCCTTATCTGACATAACATTTGAATTTGACAGTGAAGGACAAATTAATATTTTAACTAAAATGGGTTCATTATGCGTTTATGATGTTTAGGAAGTCTGTAGGAGGAAACGGTGTAGGTACTTGTTTTTTTTATGTGTCGCAGTCATTTTAGCATTAGCATACTATTTTAGTCAACAATAATAATAATATAGGTACATATATTATCCAACATCGGGCCAAATATATCTAACACATCACTTTTAATTACCTACTAGATGCATAAGATATTTTAACCGCAATATTCTATAACATTTTTGCTGTTGACTGTACAACTGAAATTTCCATTTATGGACTGGCACTACTCTGGGAATTACTACATTAATAATGTACCTGCTTGCACGTGTTAAATTAATTGAAACTGTTGATGATGGAGTGGAGTTAAAAATGCATGAATTTAATTAAAACCTACTAAAGTGATAAAAAATTAAAGGAAAAAAATTGGTTCATTGATAAAACAGGATTTGTTAAAAAAAAATAGTTATTGTTTGCCTGCGACTTTGCTCGTGTAGAAATCGTTTAATATAGCTTAAACGTCAATCGGGAAGTATCCAATTTTACGAGATAAAAGTATTATTATGTGTCAATGCAAATTTCAATTTGTGAACTATACTTGCGAGCAAAAAAATCGAGCCACTTTCTATACAAATTCGGTACTAAGTAGCTCATTTTCTCTGCTCCCAAGTGTACATAGTCCCACTGTCATAGTCCACGTCTCGGCAGTTCGGCACCATAGGTCATAACGGGCAAGACACACACACTATGAGTACAGAACCCAAAAAAATATGTAGGCCTCTACGTCTGTGATCACTTTGAAACTGATATTCAAGAATAGGTGTAAAACTTTCCGTTAATTGATAAAATAATAATTAATAGTTTCTGTGCTATCAAGGCCTCGACACACTACACGCCCTCGCGTTTAGTGGAAAACTCAATTATAGGGAATTCGCCCGCGTGTCACACGCCGCACCCTGCCATCGCTTTTAATCTGACCACACTTTATGTAACTTTCTACATTGTATTAAAGGTTACCTATCACATGGTCTGTTTTCATTCCCAGCTGTTTTGTTTGTCCGAATTTTCATAAGTTAGATAGTAATGTGCCGCATTAATATTTGAAATGTTTAGTACCGATTTCCCCAAATGATGTTAACCACTTAACAGTTGATTAGAGCGTTAACAGCTGTCAAAATGTATGAACTAACAGTCGATTAACATTGATTAAATTTAACATCGAAATTGGTACTTAGCTTTTCAAGAATTGAGATTATGTAAAAAGCAGTGTTCGCAGTGTTGTGAAGTTACGTCTCAGTCTACTGTGCACTTGCAATCGCAACCGGCTTCAAAGTGGAGCAATTGTTTTATTTTGTATGCACACAAGCCATCGATTTTCAAAATGAAAACGATCGTGATTGCGAGTGCGTTAGACAATAAGCCCTCTGGGTTGGCAACGCATTTGCGGTCTTAAGACCGCGTGCTTTAAAGCAGCACGTACTTAAATACTTTTCTTTGACTGTAAATAATAATATTCACTCCAAGCTATTTAAAGTCGACCGTCCAACTTTAAATGAGCATTGTTCGAAAGGGTTGTCCCACTTTTCTTCCCGTCCACTAATAGCCACTCCGTCTCCGCATAATTCACACTCCTCGATTCCAATATAAACGGCCTTTTGTAAAACGAATGACAGTGACACAACTGGAGGAAATTAAAGATTCTATCTACGTAACGAACTTGACTTCGCAGAGCATTAAACAGGACAGAACTTCAAGATTTCCGGATTGCGCCATTATGAATCCTAAAATTTAGTTGTTAGAACTCGTTCTGGGGTTGGCGAAAGGATTGGAAAAGTTTGACTACGTACGATTCGGCGAAGTCGTAAAGAGTGAAGTGAGCGGTCAGGGAGACCGGCCAATTGAGAAATGGGTCCAATCTTTTGATGTCATCCTCGGAGTTAAGGGGGTGGCAGTTTAACCGATAAAACATTAACAGCTCTTAGAGCTTGTTCAGATGAGTCTTGGAGTGATGAGTCTCAGCTCTCACAACTTGTATGACTGAACCTTTTAAAAAACATAACCTATAAAAATATAAATTCACCACGTCTTGAATTTTTGCTACCATTATGGCATTGTCAGCTTAAAAGCTATGTTTTAAGAAGACTAACTCACCGAGAATTCAGTTTAATGACTACTAATACTTTAAGTGTGTTAGTTTATTATCCCTTCACGCTGTAACATCTGGACGGATTTGGATGAAATTTGCAACAGAGATACCGTCTTAAAACATAGGCTATCTTTTTATCCCGATAACAATAAAGGTTCCCGAGGGAATAACAATTATCAAAATTTACGATGCCGGAGTCGCGGAGAAGAAGCTAGTATGTATTATACAGGGTGTACCAGAAACCGACGTCAACCCGCCTAGGGCTAATAGAGCAGCTAAAAAGATATCGATTTAACCCCTATGTATGTTTAGCGATTTTTGCTAGTTTCGGAGATATTGATCATTGAATTTTTGTAATTTTCCCTTAAGTCCATGTCACGAAAAATCATTAATTTCATGTTTTATTTCATAAAATTTTCAGTGGTATCTGACATAATTAGAATCATTACGAATCAGCGAAGTTTTTAAACTTATTTGCCCGTTTTTTTTAGTATTTTTTTAAGTAATCACATAAAGTAGTTTTTATCATACAAAGTGAAAAGCAAACACGGGGGACACCTAGAATGGAGAAAAAAACTTTATGTGATTACAAAAATTCAGCCTTAAATGATCAATATCTCCGAAACTAGCAAAAACCACTGAACACTCATAGGGGTTAAATCGATAGCTTTTTAGCTGCTCTGTCAGCCCTAGGCGGGTTGACGTCGGTTTCTGGGACACCTTGTATATTTTATCATTAAATACGTTGCAGATTATATAAAACTAGCTTTCCGCCCGCGACTTCGTCTGCGGAGAGTCAGAACTTCTGTTGAAAGTACAGTTATAGTTTACATCACCTTCTAAGGCTTTTACAAAAAAGTCTAATGCGTGAATTTTAAGTAAGCAGTCCACATAAACAACTTTAATTTTATGGCGCTAACCTTTAAAACAACAAAATTGACATACAAAATAAATTCACTGCCTCTCTTTCACCATTACGTTTATTTTATACGATTCTAGATAAATTTGCCACATTTCTATAAAAACAATTAACCCACTTAGCAGAAGATTTTCGAAAAACACAGGAGCTGAATATTTTCTGTATGTAATAATAATACCCATTTTCATATCTTGAAGGTATGTACTTTGAATATTACATAATTTCGATACAAACTTTACAGTCTTGCTTTGCGTGCTCTTAACTAACTATTACCACCTTTTATCCACGTTTCTCACTTCAAAAATATACCATACAATTTTCTACCCCCCGTTTTACCTCCTTAGAGGTAGTTTTTCTTGAATCGAGCATTTCTACCAAGTTTCAAGTAAGTCATCCCCCAAGGGTTTGAATTTTAGTTATCACGTGACTCATTGTTTTCATTGCAGAGCAAGCATTTCTTCCAAGTTTAAAGTAAATTTAAGCATACCAAATATTTTTTCCTAAACAAACTTTGCAACCCCCTTTTATCCCTAGGGGTTGAATTATAGTAATCGCTGAAATACGTGTCACATTATTTGCATTGAAGAGCATTTCTACCAAGTTTCAAGTAAATTTGAGCATACCAAATATTTTTTCCTAAACAAACTTTGCAACCCCCTTTCATCCCTCTAGGGGTTAAATTTTAGTAATCGCTGAAATACGTGTCTCATTATTTGTATTGAAGAGCATTTATACCAATTTTCAAGTAAATTTGATCACAAAATTATTTTTTTCATTCAAATTTTGCAATCCCCTTTCATCCCTCTAGGGGTTGAAATACGTGTTTCATTATTTGCATTGGAGAGTATTTCTACTAAGTTTTAAGTAAATTTGCTCATAAAAATATTTTGTCTATATACACTCTTTGCAGCCCCCTTTCATCCCTCTAGGGATTTAATTTTAGTAATCGCTCAAATACATGTACCATTATTTGCATTGAAGAGCATTTATACCAAGTTTCAAGTAAATTTGACGACAAAAGTATTTTTTCGATTCAAATTTTGCAATCCCCTTTCATCCCTCTAGGGGTTGAATTTTAGTTATCACTGATATACGTGACTCATTATTTTCATTTCAGAGCATTTCTACCAAGTTTAAAGTAAATTTGAGCATAGGTACCAAATATTTTTTCCTAAACAAACTTTGCAACCGCCTTTTATCCCTAGGGGTTGAAATTTAGAAATCGCTGAAATGCGTGTCTCATTATTTGCATTGAAAAGCATTTCTCCCGAGTTTCAAGTAAATTTGACCATAAAAGTATTTTTTCCCATACAAACATTGCATTCCCTTTCATCCCTCTAGGGATTGAATTTTAGTAATCGCTGAAATACGTGTCTCATTATTTGCATTGAAGAGCATTCCTACCAAGTTTCAAGTAAATTTGATCATAAAAAGATTTTATCTATACACACTTTGCAACTCCTTTTCATCCCTCTAGGGGTTGAATTTTAGTAATCGCTGAAATACGTATCTCATTATTTGCATTGAAGAGCATTCCTACCAAGTTTCAAATAAATTTGACCATAAAAGTATTTTTTCCCATACAAACTTTGCAACCCCTTTCATCCCTCTAGGGGTTGAATTTTAGTAATCGCTGAAATACGTGTCTCATTATTTGCATTGAAGAGTATTCCTACCAAGTTTCAAGTAAATTTGATCATAAAAATATTTGATCTATACAAACTTTGCCACCCCCTTTCCTCCCCCAAGGGGTCGAATTTTAGTAATTGCTGAAATAAGTGTCAAATTTTTTGCATTGAAGAGCTTTTCTACCAAGTTTCAAGTAAATTTGACCATAAAAGTATTTTTTCCCATACAAACTTTGCAACCCCCTTTTATCCCTCTAGGGGTTGAATTTTAGTAATCGCTGAAATAGGTGTCTCATTATTTCCATTGAAGAGTATTTCTACTAAGTTTCAAGTAAATTAGACAATAAAAATATTTTTTCCCATACAAACTTTGCAACCCCCTTTCATACCCTTAGGGGTTGAATTTCGAAAAATCCCTTCTTAAACGACGCCTCCGTTACAAAATCAACTTCCCCTCAAATTTCCAAATTTGTATCTTTAGCGGTTTAGGCTGGGCGTTGATATGTCACCCGGGACATTGCCTTTTATATATATAGATTTGCAAAGCAGCTGACGTTTTAATATCATACTGTGGTTATAATACTGTATTATGAACGCTGACGAATGAGTCATATCTGGTAGAGCTATCAGGCATGTTTGAACTGAAATGCAAGACGTGCCTCGCGTTATCTCAGGTTCATTCACTTCGCTCACTTGAGACCATAAAGCTAAATTAATGTATATTTAGTGAGTTGACACATAAAGTGTAAGCTAAAGAAAATTTATAGCTAACAGCTATAGATTGACTTGACTAACGGTTTTTCTTTATGTTAAAAGTATTCATTTGTTTATTATGTTTTTACATGAACTCATGCCTTCATTCTCAGAGTGGGGTAGGCAGAGCTACAGAACTACCAAGAACTCTAAAAAATTGTTGATGTTTTAATGTTTTAATTCCGTAAACACATTTTGCACAATTAGGCCAAGTTGTTTAGGCCAAGCCAAGTGATAGGGTGCAAGCCCATCGCCTAACAGTACTACAAGCTATTATTCCCTTAGTCGCCTCTTACGACATCCACACTTAACTTTATTTCTTTGGTTGTCAGCGTTTTTAGTTAATCTTGCAAGATATTTTGAACCAATTTATATTTGTGGAATGGGCTGAAATTTGAAATATCTATGTAAACTTGATAAGAATGTATACATACAACATCTAAGACCTAAATAGAGTTTGAAGGTGAACCGCTAGAACTCGTGGCATGCTCTGTACATCTCTATGCATTAGGTTGTAGTCGCTCGCCGCTCGTCGTCGTCGCGCAGAGTCGGGGCCACACCTATTTATTTATGTAATCTCGATTGCACAAACATACAATGAGTACAAAAGGTGAATCGAAAGCCTAATGTCATTCTCTACCAGAACCCTTAGGCCCCGTTCCCACAATGCCGAACCGGCGAATTTGCCGGATGCCGGTAAGGCTAGTGGCTTATGATGCTGTTCACACTTTTGTTCACACGGCATAATGTGAACAGCTTCATATAAATTGTACAGCCACTACCCTTACCGGATCCGGCATAGTGGGAACCAGGCCTTACCATGAGTTGCAATTACCGTGCTCGCTAGCAAATCGAATGCTCTATCCCTTGCAGACCTCGCAGTATTCTTATAGAGTTCGAGGGACAGAGCATTCGACTCGCTAGCGAGTACGGTAATTGTAACTCGTGGTAAGGGTACAGTAACTATAACGACAACTTACCAATTATCCTTATTTCCTTTCTTATATAAAGCAAGTTTTTCCGTGCGTCTGTTTGTTACGCCGTCACTGCTAAAGCGCATTGATGACATTTAAAAACCTACTTCTTATCCCGGGAAATATAAAAGTTCCCGGGAATTACGATAATCGAATTCTCCGCGAACAAAGAAGCTAGTAAAGTATAAATTTTGCAAAGAATAGGTTACTTTTTATTTTAGAAAACTTAAACGCTACCGATGTATTTACATTAAATTATGTATAAGCGAATACGAGGAAACAAAGGTTATCAACAATATTTTCATAAACACCCGCAAAAAAACTCGCAAATGAAAACGTATTAGTAAAAAGTTCCCGGCAAAAGAAATGAAAATTAAATTACCTCATATTGAGGTGAGGTACATTTTTCCTTTTCTAATGTAAACATTGCCTCTCGTCCCATGAGTTTTGGGAACATAATTATCCAACCTCATTTTCCTCCGAGACTCGACTCGGGAAATATACCTAAAATTTATGTAAGTAGGTGTACCTTGTGGGTAGTAAGGTAAAAGCACCTATTATGGACAATGCTCCAGTGATTAACATTTACATTTTTTTTATGAAATAATTTTTACGCTAAAAGCATAATATCAATCTCGGAAGCTTATATTTATGGGATTGTTCATAACTGGAGCACTGTCCATAATAGGAGCTTTTACCTTATGACATGGTTTTGGCTGGATTACTGTCGTTTTAAAAGATTCTTCAGAAAAGGAAGTAAAAAAATAATTATTTATTAGATTATTACGACGCGTTTAGACTAGTTGGTCTCAGGTTCGATTCCCGCTAAATATTTGTGTGATGAGCATGAGTATTTTGTTCCTAAGTCTTGCATATTTTCTATGTATTTAAGTACGTATTTCTCTATACATATAAGTATGTTTATCGTTGTCTAGTACAGTCACCAGCAATAACATGCTACCCAACATTGGGCGCAAAAATATCTGACACGTCTTTATTACTAGAGGTGCGCCCAATGTTGCATAATATATATTATTGCTGATGACTGTACATACCCATATTGCTTAGTGTGGGGCTAGGTAAATTGAGCGAGATTGTACCCTGATATTTGTTATTTAAAATGACTGATCTAGGCGACAAAACTGAAATTTTCTCGGTGTTTTTTCAGATTGACATAAGCAAATAGGCTTCAATTTTGTACATTTCAAGGTCCCAACAATTTGGTTCATAGTTTATTGCCGGGACATAGGACATAAAGGACATTTTAAACTGGAAGTTAATTATTCCCAAAGGAAAACCGATAAACGACTTTTATGCGGACAAAGTCACGGGCAACAGCTTGTTTAAGGCTGCTTTTACACTTGCAAGTTATTGCTGTAAGTTTTGAAACAAAGCTATATGCAAGACAGAGACGCAGATATTTGTCACTCACTCATAGCCATAGTTGCGTCTCAAAACTTACAGCAATAACTTGCGAGTGTTAATGCGGCTTTAATATGAGGACAATGACACTGAAAGTAGGTCGGTAGGTATTTTTTTTAAAGAAAACTAGCCCTTTGGAAGTTTTGTACGCAAATAAAACACAACTTGTGTTATTTAAGATTTTATTATTGAAATGAGAATATTTTACATTGTAAAAAATACACAGACTCCAATAGTTATATACTAAGGTTAACATTTTAGCTTTAATTTTTGGCTCTATTTTACAATATTCTATAGCTTAACCCATTTCAGAATAATCTAGATTTCTTCATGAACTTTCTTCATCAAGGGTAATTTGGATATTTCTAAACTACATAAGAAATGTCGTCAACTCACATTAAATTTTAACATAAGTTTTGAGAGTTACTGAAATAGTCGTGTAAATTTATCATTTGTCAAATTGACACGTTTGAGGTAAACCTATTCTACTTTAAGTTTAACTTTAATTGTAATTTCAGTTGCAGACTTTGATTGCCTTTGCCATAAAAAAAGTTGTAAATCAATTAAAACCTTTTTCAAGTCAGTAACTGCCCTTTAAGATAAGGGTGCAAATATACTTATTACTTTCAAGTCTGACTTCATTCAGTTGGTACAAAAAGTTAACAATCTGTAACAATTAGAGACACTTTTTGTTCAAGAAATGCATAGAAAAACTGCCAATCCTCTTAAAAAATTGCTTCCATTACAATATCCAAACTTTACGCAATTGGCAAAACTGACGTTAACGGTTTAAATTTTAAAAATAGAACCATCCATTTCTTAGCAAATGGAACGCTTCCTTTCGTTTTTATTCAAACATGGCAACACCATTCCTTACAAAGATGTTCAAACAAACAAGAGGTATTTTATCATTCATGACCGCACCGGATTACATTTGTGAATCCAACTTTTCCAAAAGTTTCTTTGGAACATTGGGCATATTCGCGGTAAAGTAGGGAAACAAAATATGTGAGCTGACTAAAAACTTTACCCCAATTTTGATCAATATAAAGATTCTGATCTTTGGCATTTGCTTAAGCAACTATGCTGTTTTTAGCGGATTTTAAGTTCTAGGAATAAACGATTCACTTTAAAAAAAATCTTAAGGCATGCATTGCAATTGTTGCAATATAAAATAAACAGTTCTTAAATACCAAAATAGAAAACCACGCAGAAGGCTTTGCTGATCTATAAATATATTAATCTAAATACAGACTTAATTAATATCATTGTTTTTTCTTGCACGTACTGTATTTTTTGCATTGCGTTTATTTATTAGATTTAAGTTAAGAACTCAAGTGATGATACACAAAATATCTTTACATCCATACATTATTAATTGGTGTATGTGCAAGAAAACTCAACTTTTTTACACTTAATTGTATGAAAAATAAAAGCTGCATCTTTGGAGTCATTTCATCCACTAGAGTCAGAAGTCACTACTATTTTATTGAATTTCTGTCACGAGTGAAACACTTAGGTAAACGATATGTTTTATTTATTATTTAAGCCCTCCCCTCCCCTTTAATATTGTCAGAAAACGTCAATATTTGAGAACCGTTACAGCTATAGACAAATAAACTTGGAAATAAGATTAGTATAATTTATCTATTTTAGCATAAGACACGATATTATTTTGTACTAGAGCAGAAAAGGTAGGTACATAAGTACTATTCAGAAGAAAAACTCAGGCTGTATACAAATTAGAAAATAAAGTACTATTATTAACAATAAGGTTGTTATTATGAAAGTCCTAATATACTCTGAGAACGTAGAGGAAATAAATGTGACTTTACTTAGCCTTAGTCTTATTCTAACAATAATTGACAAACAAATGAAAATGATTTGCAAGAAGCCTGCTTAGTTACAGCGAAAAACAATGGAACACTATCTAATTCCAAACATCGACAGTCTCTTACTAATTTTATACATCATTTTTATTTTATTTTTACACACGAATTTACACTGAAATGAAAGCATGAAGATTTAAATCGAAACTGAACAAACTTATCTTTGGACGGACAGACACAGATACGAAAAAGAAATTATGAGGAAAGCGAATACTGGCACGAAATAAAACGCCATTAAAACAAATTCCTCTGAAATAAAAGAAATGCAAGAATTCAAAATGGTTTCCGAATTTGAATTACGTGAGGTTGTTCCGCCAGTCTTCAGGTGGTTGTGGCACTGTGGTGCAGTTGGTAGCGCACCACCGCGACTGCGCGGTAGGGGGGCAGGGGTGTCCGCCGGGGCGCTGGCGTCGGATAACGCGGCGTGTGCGCAACGCTGAGCCCACGCAGCCGCCGTCGTTGCGGCAGGGGCTCCATTCGCCCCAGTCCGAGACTCGGCAGTCTAGCAGCTCTGTTTTTCAAAATAAATGTAAAATGAGTATGCATTTGATGCTGAAAAATACTGGATTGTGTCACAAGGGAGCAAAAAATTATATTTACGGTGAGGGCGTACATTGAATCCTGAACGAATTTTTTACACGCTCTAAAAGTACTGAAATTATCAAATTTAACAAGAAATTTTGTGGTACTGGCAACAAAATGTCCTTGAACAGAAAAGTGTCACTTTGATCCCTCCTAGCAGGGAAGAAAAGTTCCCTTTCCGAATAGGTGATGTGAAAAGGTTATTTTCAAAACTAGGGGACATAGTACTATTATTGGTACTCTACAGATTATTTACTTATTAAAAGTCTACGTCAAAATAAATGTCAAGCCATAGAAAACTATAATTTTTGTCGCATCTTGAGATTGGCATCACAGTCAAGAACAGTTTATTACGGCCCTTAGTGCCAATACATGGTATTTTGGGTGACAATAATTGGGTTAAAATTAAGCATAATTCATATCAAACCGTGTTTATTTTAATAACCGGTTTTCGTAACTGCTTTGAAAATGTGCTCGTTATAAAAACTCTTTAGGCTGTTTAAAAAACTTTCAACCTTCCTCCTTGTACCAACATTTTCAAAAATATAAAAATCAATGCTACACATAAAAAAATAAGATTCATTGAAAAGACCCACTTTTCTGAATGCCTAATGCCTGATTAAACCGTTTGGAATTTGCACCATTTCTTTAAAAACCAACTCTTTTTTCAATTCTAAAGTCCTCAGTTAACCCAGTTGATGAAAAAAGATTTGTAATTCAATATATTTCCACAAGGTTCGTCAATCCTGCGGTTTTTCCCGCGCATTTGAACAGAAGGGGTAAAGGGGTGCGGTCGGACGGGTGGACCGCCGAGTGGCTGCAATCGTTAAGAGCTCGTTTCATTTAAAAAAGGTACCTATTTAAGCTTTTTAATGAAACCATAATAAAGCCGAAATTTATTAAGATCATGTTGTTATGACATCTTTTTTCCTCAGATATGCGAAGAATTTGGTTTGCACATTATTATGGACGATAAATAAAATAATTTCAGATATATCCCAAAAGAAATGTATGTAACCGGCAGTTTCTTGGTCTAGGTAGGTTGACAGCGAAAAGTATTGGGTTGACAATCAGGACGTACAAGGAACAACTTTTTGGTGACATATTGGGTTTTTTAACCGTCCAGAACAAGAGCTATTACTTATTTTTCTTCTTATTGTTACTAACTGACCAAACTATACGGACCGTGTTAAAAAAATATGTTGACTCTTAACTACCATCGTACGTCGAAGGTGAATACATGAATAAAGTTGGAAAAAATAAGCTTTAAAAAAATCCAAAATGATATCCAAATTTTGAGCACAGATCTGTGTCAGGACATACGAGGGATTAAGCCACGTCAAATCATAGAAAACTGTCATCCCTGACGCATGTAACTTCAGATCAATTTATATATACAGCCCTATGAAAGATAATATCTCACTAGCTCTTTTTCGCTTCCTCCGCTCAGCTGGGTCGGCGTTGTCGGCGCGCAGCTTGCGCCGGCGTCGCGCACGGTACCGGCGCGCCAGGCTGCGCAGCGCCGATCTCTCGCTCGCGGTCGGCCCGGACGTCGGCAGCTCGTTGGCGGAACGGGGCTCTTCTGTCGTGCTTGTAGAGTTGTTTATCCTGGGAGAGAAGGATGATATGCTATCCTAGTAAACAGGGGTCGGAATAGATAGTGCTTATTGGCACTTGACGCATGTTCATTCACGCGTCAATGAGATGAGGATGCGTTATTGAATGAACTTGCATCAAGTTTAGGTAAATAGCATTGTCTCTTCCGACCCCTGTTTAGAAAGCTTGAATTATACTAGCAACAAAACTGCCAGAAGTGACTTTCTTTCTCTTACTGCTGAAGTAGAACAATTTGGGAATCTAGTTTTAAGGTGGAAGTTAGAAAAACCAGTCAACTTCTCTTAAGTTTTTCTCAATCTAATCTGCACTTGATTCTGACTAAAAACAGAGGATTTCTTTAATAACTAACGCAGAAACTTCCATAAGCCCCATTTCTTTTACTTTGCTAAAATGACCGCACTGGCTGAAGCAGAAAAGAAACGGCATCTTAAACCTTATTGAACCTACACCTGCTCCTCGGCAAAAACCGATTATCATCAGCCATACCTATTGATACTCTTTATTTAACCTGCAATTAGTACCTAAAACCTTAAATTGCAACCTACCTGGGGGGTTATTATGACATTGCTATGCAGTTCAGTTTACGGTGAGAGAAAAGGACAGAGCTATATAACTGCTATAGCACTGTCCTTTACGCTCGCCGTAAAATGAACTGCATAGCCATGTCATAATAACCCCCCTGATCATGAAAATATGCAAGCAAGAGTCCTCCAGGCTTTGCAACCTAAAATACCAAGTAGTTGCACTTACAGAAAATAATACGAATAAGCTCCATCAGGCGTGGTCATGGCTCCCTCCGAGTAGATCCTCGGCGCCTGCTCAGCCCTCTCCGCCTCTTCGGCGATGGATAAGGCCCGGTTTCCATCCAGCACATCGATGGTGTTGTGGCTGAGCTTGTCTAGCTGCAGCACGTCGTATCGTCTGTCATCGCTTTCGCGGTGGAACACTTCGGATAGCTCGTATTCACGCAACTGTTGGACAAAATTGAATGGTGTAGGTAAACTGGCCACTGATGGAAAGACAGCTCTGAGGATCATGGATATTTCAATCTAAAGACCGCCAATCCTAAGGACCAAGATGGAAAGCTTCTATGCTAGTCGGTTTACCAGCTTTTGTTGCTCTATCGGAATACAATGCAAAAATAGACATAGTTATTTATTGCTATATAGTGACCAGTCCTCGCTTCGCTTCGGTTTATGTAGGTTTTATGTAACACTCTTCCAAAACCAGAATTTATTATACATAAAAACCTTCTGTGAAAAATAATTTACCTGAGGGTCAACACTGCATCAAAATCCGTTGCGTGGTTTAGGAGGAGTCATCAGATATACAGACACAGATATACAGACAGACGCGGAAAGCTACTTCGTTTTACACTATGTAAAGATAAAGAAGAATATGATGCACAATCTACAGGAGGTATTTAAAAAAAAAAATACGTAAAACATAAACCCTGCAAGGTCACTGCACACTGTCAACGATTGCTAAATAGAAGAAGAAGAAGAAAAAACGCAATTAATTTTGTAAATGGTGGCAGATTAACGGTTAAGATGGTGGTCTATCTGGATAACCCTGTTACAAAGTCCTACCATTAACTAACACCACTATTATTATCACACCAATGTTCCATTATTAAATACGTTTTATAATCAATTATTACTACTAAAAGCGAGGCTACGAAACAGACCTATTTATTAATAACTTGTACTTCAAAGCTAAATTTTGAAGGTCAAGGTCTCGTTCTTATTCGACGCGGCAGAACCTGAAGTGTTTTTATCGCACTACTGCTTCATCAAGACGGGTTTATACAATTTCATAACTGAATTTGGTTATGAGCTGGCAAAGTTGACCACCGTCTCAAGTCAAGTACTTAGTGAACTAAACTTATGCGGGAGTCAAGTTATCCGCATAATGCATGAAAGTGCAACGGTGCAAGTTTTCTTTGGTAAGGTGGTTGTCTTCTGATCGTAGTGTGAATAAAAGTTGGGCACTATAAACTGAATTCAATATTTTGTAAAATACTGAATTTAATACTTTTCATAAATCACAGGGTGCCAAACAAAACCCTAGTACTAAGTTTTCGTTGTCCGTCCATCCGTGCATCCGTCCGTCCTAACTTAAAAGAGCTAAGTTTGAGTCGTAACAGATAGTCTGTTGTTTTTTAAACGAATAATAAAATAATACACATATGCATATTTATTATTTATAGTCTCCAAACAATAAATGTTTTTTGTTTTCGTTATATTCTCGAAGCGGTACACTAAGATCTTTTTGATAATATCAAACAAAAGGTAAAACTAAACGGTAAAACTGAAAAAAAAAACGGTAAAAAGGTAAAACTGCCCTCGTTCTTCAAACAGCACATTGGATTGAAAGGTTAAGGTTATAGGTCCAGTAAGTCCCATTCCGAGAAAAAATTGAATTGAATTGAATTAACGCCAAATAAAATGTCGCAAAGTAAATAACAGTCGGCCAAATCATATTTTCTAAACTATAAGATATAGTACCCTAAAAAAACAACAATTAATAATGGGCACAAAACCCTCGGTGACAAACTCTTGCACTAGACCGATTTTTCAACTTTGACTCCTAGCACTGTACAGACTCATTTTTGCTTATCACGACTAACACAATTTCTTCCTCAAATTGCGTTTTTTTTTTGTATCAAATTAGCGGCATAATTTGAAATGCTACAGCGGCGGAGATCGTAAGGAAAGACTTAACGTTACAAATTACGTGATTCGTATCTGTCCAACGCACGGCTAATGTGTTGTCAGCTGTTGGGGCTTAGCTCTTTATGGGACTGGGGGATTGTTACGCTTTTGTTTTTTTCTGGAAATAAAATACGCATTTTTAAGGTTTTCAACAACGATCTAACTAATATTACTGAGAATGAGCATTTTATGTTGGTTCTTAGGGTTGGCGACGCATTTGCTCTTGTTAGTTTGCCGTCTTGAGATTGTAGTCTGGGGATTGCATGGGTCTTAGAGTAAACTTATTTGTTTTATTATCGATTATAAAAGTTATTCATTTCGCTTATACAAATTAAACATTGAGGGGCTGATTTTTCAATCTCCAGATAACACTATCTGTCAGGTAAATTGTAGCTCTGTCCTTTTCTTTGTCATAAGAAAGATAAGGACAGAGCTACAATTTACCTGACAGATAGTGTTATCTGGAGATTGAAAAATCAGGTCTAAACCACATGTGGTTTGAGGGGTCAAAGCTGTTGTCCTAATTATTAGTAATTACATAAAACCAAAACACTTACACGTAATACAAACCTAGTTAAACATGGTAGTTGTGGAATAAAGTTGGTAATTAACTTTTAAGTTAATGTTTAGTTCGTGTGACTAATTCCGTTTTGCAACTTAAATCCATCCGTGTGCTCTGCGCCTTGATAATAAATACACACTCTATCCCTCGCACTCTATAACAATACTGTGAGGGACAGAGCATTCGACTCGCTAGCGAGTACGTCATTGTAACTTATGGTAAGGGTGCGGCTTCACTGAGGCGGAGCGGAGCGGAGCGGAGCTGTGCCAATATTAACCAATAGAAGGCGCATGCGGTCACGTCGAGCGCTCCTTGTGCACGTTAATTTAGATTTTATTGGTTAATATTGGCACAGCTCCGCTCCACTCCGCTCATCTCCACCTCAGTTGAGCCTCACCCCTACTAGGTAAAACAATACAGCTTTTCACATGTTATTGTATATATTTTTACTCGGCATCCATTACTGTCAAGTAAATAAAAGCTATCATAACGTTGACAATGCGATACATGTCAATAGCAATATTTTTACGACGTAGAATAAAGGCCCAGGCTTATAACCTCAAATCGTTTACTAATCCATCCATTTCTCTCACATACTCATCATAATCCAAGAGCCAAGAGGAACAAACCACGGGGATAATGCGACGCTAACGGCCTGCAAGCGATACACGAGGATGCTATGGTTATTATTATATTACTTTAGTAATGGCGTCACTATTATCATCCATCTCCTTTCATCTTCCTTACGTTATTGTGTGATGTCTCTTTCGCAAGCTGCATTGATTCTTAAAGTTGTATTGTTGTTACATCGTATAACGAAATTTTGGTTCAGAGTCACATGTATAATAAAAAATGTATAATATATAATAAAACACTAGGCTACCATGATTTGCTTTTGAAAATATTGGCCAAAGCAAAAACTGTAATATCATGGGTACGAGTATATACTCGTACATCTCTTGTTGGTATATGGGGCTGGTAAAGGCGCGTTTCCAATTATTCTACCATAGCCTAGTCAAAAGGCTTGAAATTAGTGTCTTTGTTCAAAGGTGCTTAGAATAACCAGTTTCAAGTGGCGACCAAAAGAGCTTAAAAGACTTTCGCTAGATCAGTAATCAAATATAGAAAGTAGTACTACTTGACACGGTACGTATTGTCAGGAGGTTCTTCTCTCTCTGCAGCCCTAACCACCGGTAGCTTGAGCTTAGCCCGCAGCACACGAAAGTAAAGTTTTTAATAATATGGCTGATTTACATTGGTCCAGTAAATGCATGCCAGTAGATGTTCATTGCATCGTTACAATAGCTCTCGCCTCAAACGTGAAAACCAACTCTTCAATGTACTTCTACTGGCTTGCTTTTGCTGGACCAATGTAAATCAGCCCTTATACTTCTATAAAAGTTTACTAAAATTTGAGTATAAAAACTTTTTACCACGCGAGAGTTTTGTGTAACCAGCTTATGCAACACTATTTTTGGACCGCTACGACTTCTAAGAGACGACCATACTTTTTTCTCAAAGGCTGGCAACGCATCTACAATTCCTGTCCTGTTCTCTATTTCATCATCATGACATGTGACAGGTAAAAATTCAGTGTACACGGCGCAGCTTATATGAAACCCAGTGATGTATCTGCGTGTTGACTTTGCAATGTATACCAAATTGTCACCTGGGGCTGATGTAACGGATGTCCATGGGAGACAGTTATAACTTCTTACCAAGTGATCCGCTGGCTTTTTTACCTCCTCAGCGTAAATCACAAAGCAATAGAATAAACATAACTATAAAACATAACCTGAGGGCTAGAGAGCGTCGGTGGCCTAGTGGCTTAGGGGGTCGACTCGTGATCGTAAGGTACCGAGCTCGAACCCCCGCCGTCACCATGTACCAATGAGTTTTTCTAACTTAAGTGCATTACTCGACGCTCTTACGGTGAAGGGAAAAACATCGTGAGGAAACCTGCACATTCGAACAGCTGATTGTGTAAGAGGGTAATTGCACAAAAGATCCTAAAGGGTCGAAGTGTATCCGAAAGGGCCCATCTGTAAGATAAGATAACCTGAGGGAAGTCTTACCTTAATGAATTGGAAAGTGGCTATAGGCGGTAGCCTCCTCAGATGAGGATAGAAGAAAGAACCAGCGGGGTGGGAGGGGTACTTGGAGGTGATGCGGTACGCGACGCCTTGAGGAGCCGTGGGCCAGTTCGGAGCCGTGAACGTGAAGCCGTTGTCTGTGCCTGCATCTAGAGGGTCCACCTGGGAAGGAAAGTAGGGGATAAAATTCTTGGTTTATGGTATATAATATCTATGCACTGCTGAATTTAGGGAAAAAGATGTTTGGGACTGGTAGATTGCTGTAAATTTTGTAACATAAGTACTTGACCTTTTTTAAATACTACTACTAACGAAAGAAAGGTATTCTGCATTTGAAATTCTGGAACGTATACCGGAATGAAATACTTGTTTCCAATTGAGTCTTATTTGTGTCGAAAGTCAGCAGCATCTTGTTATAAAATATGCTTTATTTCGCCAAATAATAAAATTGATCTTTGTTACATTTTTTATGTCTTCATTAGCAAATTATTACTTCAACGATGAGAAAAAACTTGACAAGTGTAGCGTATTACACTGTTTTTAAAGATAATGTTTTTTTTTCTATAATTGTCAAGGTTTGTGGGATTGGGGGCAGCTTTTAGTATTAAACTGGGCATCGTTGTGATGATTTTTTTTTATTCGACACGATATTGATCATAGTAAATTTGAAGTTACCTCTATCGTGATGCTATCCAGCCAGTTCCCGTCGACGCAGAGGTCGAAGCTGTCAACTCCCACGAACCAGTCAGGTGACGGTATCATCCTCGCCATCACTGATACCTGTAACAACATGACTTTCTTTAGCACATCCCTTATTAGCTCCTATATTAAGTACTATACAAAATACACCCGATCCATACTTCACTCTTTCAAGGGGTCTTTTCTTCTCTTCTCTTGAAATTTTAACGTAGTATTTTTAACTCTGCCGCAATTACTGTCAAGTAAATAAGAACTATCGTAACGTTGATAATACGATAACATGTCAAACGCAATATGGTTTTACCGAGTAGAATAGAGCCCCTGTGCCGGCGCCGCGACATACATACAACAATTTTATTTTTTTACCTACTATGGAACCCTTTCATAATAACAGCGTTAAGACACGGGAAAGAAAATACGTCAATATTAATCATTACCTAAGTATCTGCAATAAAGTTCTACAGACGTTAAACAATTAAAGTGGTTGACTGTTCAATTCACGAAGTCAAGTAAACTAATCTTTCGTCATGAGATACGGTAGCTATAAAGCGAGTTTTACTGCTGTCTTACTCTAACGTTTAATTTAGAAAAAGACAGCAAAATTGTGTATCTTGCTCTAGAACTGAAGTTAAACTAAGACAGCAATCAAGTTCTGCAGTTTTATTGCCGGTCTATTTGGCGCTTAACACGGACATTTCAATCATACACGGATGTTTTCGAATGTTGGATAATAATAAAAAAAAAAACCCAGAGTATTTATTTATTTATTAAATAGGCCACATGAGGGCTCTTTTACACGTCAGTAACATTGAGTGAATCTACCAGCGCTTCGGACAAGACCATCATTGCGGAGAAGAGCCGCAAGAAACTCCAGCAGAAGGTCCGAGTGGACCCTTCACAAGATCCTATCACCACTAACGTTATAACTAAATTTTATAACTATGTCAATCTTGAGTAGTACGTCCCAAGATACAACATGTTATGTCGGGTGGCAGATAAACTGACAGACAGTAATTAATATGTCGAGGGCAGACGAATTGCTCTAGTGTTTCTGACGATTTGGGCCGGGAGCTGATGATATTTTATTTTATTTGTTTCATATGATTTTTAAATATTTTTGGTTTACATTAAGTATATTAATATCAATAACATTATAAGAGCTGTAATGAAATGTAACATCGTTCTTGGTCTATTGTACGACTAAAATGAATCTGTGAATAATACTCGTAAAGTTCACGAAATTAATAACTTGAAACGGTTTTATATCACTATCTAGTTCTAAATACCTAAAAAATACATACGCTGAGAGTTTTGGTATGATAACATATATTGATTAACTAATAGGTAAATTAAATGAAAATACTATTTTATGTTGTTATTTTGGTAGGTGTAATATACGCCCTTTTTCTTGCACAATTGCTCGTACGAGTAGGTATTACCAAATTAAGAGCCTCATGGACTAAAATATGGTAAAGTAAGTATAGTTGCATCCGATGCCCTAAAAAATAACTTGTGTTTTTTTTACATTAGTCCGCTATCATAATAGACATTGATTGTAGGTACAGTCTGCCGACAAAAATGTTGAGCACTATAAGCCTTGTCTTTATAAATGACGTTTACTAAATTGTAATTCTAAGTTTAGTTTCAAGATCGTAATGGCGAGACACTGCTTGAACTGCTCCAAATTTTATTTGGAATACTATATCAGAATAGTTTTTTTTTACCAGTATTTGAATACCAGCTCCCGAGCTAAATAGAGCCTTACATCTACGACCTAATCAACTCTCCCTGTGGAATCGGCTCCCTACCTGCCGTATTACCTACCGTACTCTGATCATTCGTATAATTAAAATGGATTTGCTTAAATTTAGAATGTCAAGGTTCATTTTTATTTTTATTAAAGAAGTGTCGGTCTTATTAGTAGCTACACACTTTTGTACCTTGTCACTTGAATGCTTTTGACAGATTAGTCGAGAAATTAATCATGACGTTAAAGTGACAAAGCACTGAAGTGTAAAGCTTAAAGACGACTCTTTACCTAAAGTTTTTGTAAGAGCTAAAATTAGCACTTTTCCAGCCCGTGCCACCGAAAAAAAATACAAAACCCCATTTTTATTCAAAGGTAAGGTACAGGTTAAGGTCATTGCCAGACATTGGATTTTTTGGTGCAAAATCATTTGACTAGTAGTGATTACGTACATCGATAAAATTAGCTATCGATACTGGACGCTGAATGTAGTAATCACTTCCAGTTTTATTTTGCCAAAACTAAAATTAATAGACCAGTTATTTTCGATTTAGTATTTTAAAATGAATTAAATTTACGGAGAAAAACGATTTATTCAGATTGATAAATATTTTCTTGGTTATATTTAGTCCTCTAGGTATTGTTTTCATATCCGGGTGCAAATTGCGATCTTTATTTGACGACAAGCATCGATAAGTGATTTTATTGATACAATTGTCAAAGATGATTTTGCGCCAAAAAATCCGTTGTCTGGTCATTACAATGACATAAAAAATACATGTTCCATTATAAACATTAAAAAATTCTCAGTTTCTTTACTACTGATACCCGTTAAATTTATTTTACCAATGAAAAGCTTTATTAAGGCCCTGTCCTTCCGGCTCATAGATACCTCCGGAGATCCTAGAGCTGGTGCTTACCTCTCCCAAAGGATTGGGCTAGCTATCCAGAGAGGTAACGCAGCCAGTATCATAGGGACCATGCCGCGAGCGGACCTGCTAGAGGGGGTGTTCTTTTTATAGTGATGATTATTATTTACATCTTTAATATTTGAGTAGCTTAGTTTTATTTTAATTTAAATAAGTTTAGTTTTAGCTTTTAATTGTATTAAATATTATTGTGTTACCAATCAAAATAGTCGGTATATGAGGCTTTTTTGGGTACGTTAGTTTACTAAAATATTTATTACTAGCCGGTAGCTTAAATAAACCCAACTTGTCCTTAAGGTGCCGGTCGCAAGTTCCGATATTGTTGTTTAAGTTAGAACTTGGTATTATTTGAGTTCTTGTTTGCCGAAGTGCCCTAGCCTTAACAGTAAAGATCTGTTGTATGGAGGTTTGTAGGTATTACATACCTTAAGTTAAAATATCAGGTAGGTATTGTAATGTGTTAAGGTTCGTGGGCGATTTAAATCAAACTCCTTATACATGTAAATTATTTGGGAAGATGCAATTTGATAGATATTTTCTGAAAAGAAAAAACGTGGCATAGCATCGCAAATAACGCACAATTGTGAAATCGAAAAATACATGTAACTTGGTCTGTAATGTGCTTGATCTTGTTACATATTACTTATCCAATATCGAATTATGCTTTAGGTTATCCTTGTCACTTATCGTAATAATATCGTTATTTATTAGAAACTAAACAAAGCTGACTCTAATACAATCAACAGACAAACTACCTTCGACAAGCAACAGTGTTTATCTAAACCAATCCTAATCTATTTAGTCCGTCCTTACTTGAAGGCAGAAAATGTCAAACCCCACGCAAGGCCGAAGTTTATTGAGTTTGGTCCTTAATATACAATATCAATACGTATCTTATACGTATCTCTAGAGAATGTATTTTCAGACAAATCAATCTCAGATAACTGTAACTATCGGTAATCGCATTTGGTTTATTCCACTATGGCCATTCGTATTCGAAGCCAGTGGAGCAAAATAGAAACGAATGTGCAACGAAGCTTTAAGAGCGGTAATGATCGTATTATAGAAAAGACGATCGGGGATTTATTTGTGATGTGATTTTTTTTGCACGAATTGTGGATAATTTTGGCTGCGGAATCTTAAACTGAAAATGATGTTTTTAACCTCGAATCCCAAAGAAAGCGATGTTTTGTTGTTTTGTGAAGTGTTAAGTATCTCTTTCGTCTGTGTCTGTGGAAAGAGGAACATTATCTAAGGCCCTACTTTGAAAATCGAAGTTCGAAGATACGTTAGCTCCATCACCTTCTCTCGATTTAATATTGAATGACGAGTGACAGGGATGGAGCTAACGTAACTTCGAACTTCGATTTACAAAGTAGGGCCTCTGCTGACTTTTGTTCCACCTGTGGAGGGACTTCCACCAGCTGGCCTATAGCCTAACGCACTCGCAATCGCAATTGACTTCAAAGTGGAACAATTGTTTTAATTTTGTAAATAGACTCTCCTTCGGGCTGTCGAAATAAAAAACGATTGCGATTGCGAGTGCTTTAAACAATAAGCCTGTGGGTTATTCATTACCATGGCGCACGTGGAAGTCGCTTAATAGACTGCGCGCTCAGGGACCCAATTCTCGTGACTTCAAGATGATTTTTTATGCGAGATATGTCGAAAAAATTTATGCACTTGACAGTTAATCTCGCATGAAAATTCATCTCGAAGTCACGAGAATAAGAGTCCAGGTCGGTAGATGCCGAGAAAACTTGGTAAATTGGGGTTACACAGCAGAGCATCACTGCAGTTGCGTTTCACCACTGGCAATGCCGTTCGCCTGGCAGGATATTGGTCAGCTCACATCACAGCACGCCATTGAGACGATAAGAAGAAGAAGCCTTAGTCACCGATGGTTCTAAACCAAACTCATGTATATATTTTGGTTAGTGTCGGGGGATTTTAATTAATTTCAATAAAGGCTTAGTCAATACAATCATGATTTCTCATAGCAAATGTAGTAAAAAAAACGGTTAGTATTTCTTAACTTCTTTTCAGTTTTGATATCTATTGCATCTCCAGTTTTAAACTTAACAACCTCCACATACTTTCCTTGAGATCGCAGTGCAATATCGTTAGGAACTTTGACTTATGTACTTATGCCAGAAACTTTAGTACCAACTGAGTTCTAACATGAATAGTTGTTTTACTAGGGATAGTTGCTGACTAGTTGTATGTTCAGCCATAGACGTGAGTTTTGGGAGTTTTGCTCAGGTAACCTAAAATTGGAATCGTTTTATTT
The DNA here is from genome assembly GCA_948252455.1 of Acleris cristana. Classification (NCBI taxonomy): domain Eukaryota; kingdom Metazoa; phylum Arthropoda; class Insecta; order Lepidoptera; family Tortricidae; genus Acleris; species Acleris cristana. The sequence continues at coordinate 3,679,348 of OX411783.1, read as the reverse complement.
ACATGAATCCCCTTTCTAAAAGTTACACACTTTGAAAAAGTCTGAGCACCTTTTTTTCTTCGACATAATTAATCATTTTTTCCAGTAACTCTTTTCAATAATTCAATAGCCCTTACCAAACATCGTAAATAATAAAACGCCCGGATATTATTTTCATAAAGGGGATTATTTCATAACACCCGGTACCTCGGAAGTATCGAATTGTAATGACATATAAATATTAACGTTGATCGTATAACGTTAACACGACATTCCAGTCGTTACCATTTACTGGAATCGCCGAATTGGTCGAATAAAACAAACGCGATGCGAGAGATAAAACTCCCCCTTTATTACGAGAATTTGAATCGATTCGGTTTTTTATTCGTACAGTTTGACGTATCGTAATTGTTGTTTGCTCTCAGGGGTATTAATTAGTGATGAAATACGATATTTCCAGGCATTGTTGGAACGGCATTGGGTTGCCGTGTACTGTTACAAGTGGCGTACGAAATTAAATTGGGAAATTATTGAGCGCTAGTTCGGCGTTGGTTCGTTTCGATAAATTTGTTGTTTACGATTTTGTATCTGGTTGGTTGTTATTGTTTGTAAAATTGCTTTGTTGTGAAATTGATCAGGGCCTCTATTCAACACGGTAATAACAATATCGTCTTTTGACCCTGTTATAGTATTGTCTACGTTTTGGCGGCCGAGTTAAAAACAATACCATCACAGGTCAAAGACGATATGGTTTCTACCGCCTAGAATAGACCGCCTTTTTTTTCTTTTTTTTTGTAATAAATGATTTTTTTATAAAATCATACGCTTGCTTTTTAATTGCGTAGAACAGTCATGTTCAACGTTCCATTACTAACAATATTTCCGGGTTAAAAAATATATAATCTAGAAGATAAACTTTTTGTGCGCTCAATATAAATTAAATCTGTTTAGTCATTTCAAAAGACAAACATCGAAATATTCTCACAAATCACATTGATAACATAACTTCAATTTGTATTCTTAACCAAATTTTTGAGCTTCAATAATTTCACATAAAAAGCATAGCATAGCCGTATAAATCACCTTATTAAACATTACTACACCAGACACTATACACTGGTAAACATCTTAGCCTGTTAGTGCAAAATGTGGTTACAGAAGTAACAACAAGTTTTTAGAGTTGTTGGTAATTCTGTAGCTCTGTCTACCCCACTCTGGGAACGAAGCCGTGAAGGTACATTATGTACGTATGCCGTGTGGTGCCGGGTTTAGAATGTTGCCACTCCATGTCTCCCCGTGGATGACGTAAGAGACGACTAAGGGACTAAAGGCTGTGTAGTGCTGATAGGCGATGGGTTTGCAACCTGTCACTAATACACAGGATAACATCTTAGCCTGGTTGTGCAAAATGTGGTCACATAATTATCAACAAGTTTTTGGAGTTGTTGGTGAGTCTGTGGCTCTGCCTACCCCACTCTGGGAATGAAGGCGTGAGTTTATGATGATGATGATATATATAAACATTATAATAAATATTACAATATAAACATTACTTACCCGTGAATGATTCCCGTCTACAAAGAACTCTGCCTCCGTCCTCCCAGCACCTTGTAAGACGGCGGGCCCGCCGAATACGTCCATGGTTCCCGGCGCCGAGCCGAGCGCGTCGGCGCGCCCCGATTCGGCGAACTGCCGCACGGGGGCCGAAACGCGCCGACCCAAGCGGAATAACACGTACGAGCGGTCGTGGGATACGCCTGGAACAAACAAACTGTGTAAAAATAGTGAATTTACATATTTAATACGATACAATGCTCTTTATGCAAATACCACAGAAAGTTAGCTTGTAATATAAAAGAAATGTATTCGCATACTACAATTATCTCGTACTGATTAAGTAACCATCATTATCTTGCATTAAAGTGTTGTGATCTTGCATTTTTTCATAGTAAAGCAAACTGCCTTCGCTTCGCTCTAGTTTTAACATAATCAAATATAGCCTAACTAGCTCTGCTTCTGCCTGCGACTCCGTCCGCGAAGAAGTCGTTTATCGCTGCTCCCTTGGGATCTGTCTAATTTTCCGAGATAAAAAGTAGCCTATGTCAAGCTATCTTCATACCAAATTTCATCTAAATCGGTTCAGCGGTTTAAGCGTGAAGAGGTAACAGACAGACTGACAGACAGACACACTTTCACATTTATAATATTAGTATGGATATTAGTCAAGGACATTAGAGATATTAGACGACCACCAACAAACAAACAAGCACACATTTTTAGCCCTTTAATAAAAGAATAAATATTTTATAGATAAATAAATATCTAATATGGACATAGTTTGGTGCGATGCACCAGACAGGATCTATAATATCATGAAAGTTTTTATTTATATCTGAGGCAACATTCAACTCGGTAAAACCATATTGCGATTGACATGTTATAGTATTGTCGAAGTTACGATAGTCTTACTTACTTTGTGGTGGTTATATTTCAATTGCAAGTCAGTTAACCAAAGAGTCGATGAGATGCTTATTAAAATGTCAACATTAACAACATTTCAATTTGATAGGATAATGTGTAAATGATTCATCATTTTCAAACTGTACCGGCTAACCAGAGGGGGTATTGTCTAACGCACTCGCAATCGCAACCGGCTTCAAATTGGAGGCATTGTTTTCATTTTGTATGAAGACAAGCATTCGATTTTCAAAATGTAAACGATCGTGATTGCGAGTGCGTTAGACAATAAGCCCTCTGGTGACAAACGATTTTCATCTTACGAGTTATCGTGTATTAATTACGTTGTGTGTTTTAATTACGTTATTTTGTTAGCTACACCCTACACCGATAGATGCATCCTCAGACTCAGGGTGTTGTAGTTGTCTGAAATTTAATTAAAAGTAACTGTTTTAGCTATAAAAATATCCTCTGCAATATAAATAGCTTTATATTAAATCTTGGACGTTAATTATGCAACAGGTTCATTTTAGATGTAATGTTTTAATGTTTTAATGTTTATTATGGTAACAAACGGTACAATATAACCAGTGATCGGAAATAGGTGAGCTAATTTACCTAAACTTGACGCATATTCATTCATGCGTGAGTGAGATGGGAATACATTATTGAATGAACATGCATCAAGTTTAGGTAAATTAGCTCACCTATTTCCGATCACTGAATATAACTAATAGCTAAAAACGATAATATAACATCAACCACTAAAGTTACCACAAGTTAAAACGAAAAAAAAGTATAAGTAGTAGTAATAAGTTATTTTAAAAGTAGATAAACTTAGAATTAAGCATTTTAATATCACTGAAATGAAATAAGTTATGTATTTAAATTAGGTAAGCCTATTAAATAATGAATGAGTCAGTCAATGCAAAAAAGGACTTGGGTTTTGATCCTCAGGTTACTTTTTGATGTTAACCGTACTACAAGTTTTTGGTTTTCTTGTTATCAAATCGGTTCCTAGTAACAGACAGACTAGCAGACTTTTATTAATTAGATATAGTGTAATAACTGGCACGTCACCAATAGTGACAGAGACAGCTTAATTGATATATTTGCCACAAATAAATCGTGTGTTAGGAAATGTGTCACTATGTGTGATGTTAACAATATTATTACTTACTAGATTTTTTGGTTTTCTTTTTGTCAAAATCGGTTGGAACAAGGGCATTTTTTTAATAAAAAATTGGGTGTGCATTTTTCCTCAGTCTCTCATGATGTTAAGTGATGACGAAATCGAAGCGTTTACCCGGAAGAGTCCAAGGTTATAACGATTTCAGAATACGGACGCAGGAAGAGCATTCCACTCCTTGGCAGAGTAAATAAGAAATGATGCAGCAAACCGATGCTCCTAACCGTTGGAAATTCGACTACATGCGGGTGGAAGCCCTAGCACTGACATGTGGCTGAATGGAAATCTGTCAAATTAGTCACGTCCCCGAGGGATATCCTAGTTAGAACGATATTAATACTGTTTACATAACGTGAATCAACGGGTAGTGAACCCGTCCCACTGCCAATTGGCAACCTCGCTACTAGCACTCTGACAAATCTAAAAAGACCTAAGTGTCTTTAAACTGACGTGAAACATGCGCTGTTTGTAATTTAATTATGGAGTTGATTAAATAATGTATTTCTGTTCTGTAACAGGTGCATCGGAGATTCATTGGGAATTAAGAATTTAAGTGTAATTTGAAGTCGGATTTTAAATAGCTGCATCAACAAATACATCAGAATGTTCAAGTTACCACGATAAAAACGTGGTAGATCCGTCCAGATCCGCCAAGCAGCAGTATTCAGATTATTATGTTCCTGGGGGTAATACAACCAGTGAAATAATTAGTATAGAGCAAGAAACGTATATACTATGGAGAATGCAGTGCAAACTTTGGAATGACTCTAGAAAATTATAATCTTGAATTACGGGTCTACCATGTTTGCTATAAAACCAAATGGTATAAAATTAAATGTTATAAATTCATATGCTATAAAATCACTTGCTATGATCATTCGTTTGTTATAAAATCAGTTGACTCGGGTCGCGTCGGTGACAGACTCACGAGTTATAAAATCGCGATCTTACTTAAAGTTCGTGAACTTGCTTCGCTCGCGTCAGTGATACACGTTGAAGCTTACTCACGCTTCAAACGCAAAATGTCGTCGACAGAGGAAACTTTGAGTTATTAAGGAATTATATCCTATCACGTTTTAAAAATCACAAATTTTTAGTTTTAACTAGAATTTCTGCACCAAAATAAATAAACAACTCAACACAAATGTCAAACACAGACTGTCGAAAGAAAATCGTGGCTCGCACCTCGTGGCGATGACAGACGAGCAAAGGCGGGCTACGAGCAACATTCAAACATGTTGGATCGCCGACGAACTTAAAGTTACGCCCACACCGGTGCTTAAAATACGGTGACGGTACGGAATCGCAGTGACGCGTCGTATCAGCACCGTTTTTGACGCAAGCTCCATACACCAATGCTTAAAAAACGGTGACGGTACGGAATCGCAGTGATGCGTCGTATCAGCACCGTTTTTGACGCATGCTTTTGACGCACGCTGCTTAAAAAACGGTGTGGTTGCTTAAACAAACGACGGGGTCATAGTAACAACATGGCGCCGTTTTTGACGTACCGTAATATATGCACCGTTAAGCATTGGTGTGGAGGGCATGCGTCAAAAACGGTACGGATACGACGCGTCACTGCGATTCCGTACCGTCACCGTTTTTTTTAGCATTGGTGTGTGGACCTTGCGTCAAAAACGGTGCTGATACGACGCGTCACTGCGATTCCGTACCGTCACCCTATTTTAAGCACCGGTGTGGGCGTAACTTTACTCGGCGGTTTTTAAGTACGCGTACTTCGGATGACACGCGGGCGAGTAAGATCGCCGAGCCGAGGGCTTATTGTCTAACGGCCAAACCCTATATTCAATCCGCGGATAGACAAGGCTTACCTCGGGTTAAAATTTGACATTTGCCCATACAAAATGTGTCAAATTTTAACCGGAAGTAAGCCTATCTATCCGCGGTTTGAATATAGGGTTTGGCCATTATTCACTCGCAATAGCAACCGGCTTCAAAGTGGAGCAATTGTTTTCATTTTATATGCAGACAAGCCTTCGATTTTCAAAATGAAAATGGTTTGGACAATAAGCCCTCCGCTCGACCGTCTATCACCTCTTTAACGTTTAACGTTTACGCAGCGTAGTTTCTCTTCTTGATAATTTCAATTTTCCATCTGAAACGTTCAAGTCATTTAACAGTTAACGCATAGAGAGGCAATAAAACTAGGTTACACAATTCTGTTAACAAGGCAAGCCCTTATTTGCTCCGGGTACGTTGCTCGTGTGCGCCCGTTTTCCAGGGAAGTACATTAGTCGGTATTTATAGAATAAATACAAGACGTAATTACTCAGTGGTTTGGAAAAGCTAATACCTAGTTGTACTAGTATGCTGTATTTCTTCCTAGAAAATAAATAAACTCAACAGAAAACCGTCAGAAAAAGGTAATTTAAAGGTATTGACACAATTAAGATAATTATCTGCAAGCCACCAAGTTATTTCTACTAGAAATGTGCACGATATAAAACTGTTAAACTGGCAATATGGCAATATAACCGTCTAATATTGTTTTTAGAAACATATATAGATAATAATGTGGTTATGGTGATGACCTTATTTACATGAATAACTAATATAGTTTAAACTAAATTACTAACTGCCGCACTCAGAGACGTCAATTAAATTTAACGCTTGTTTAGTGACGTGTTGTCTTATTCTATTGCTATAGCAAAGAAAGTGACAGCAGCTACTTTAATCAAGCATTAAATTTAATTGACGTCTCTGAGTGCGGCAGTTAGATTTCCAAGCTTTGATTCTAAAATGACGCAATTGAAAATTATCAATTAAAATTGTGATTACACAGTAGGTAAGTGGCCGTTCTGTAATAAAATGTTGTGTGTTTTAATTTAAAAAAACACTTATTGAATCTATAAAGAATTTAATTGCGCACAAAATATTTTTTGATTAACTAAATTACTACAAATTCCAAGCGTTGATTTTAAAAGGATGCACTTGTTTTTTTTTAAATTAAAATTGTGATTAGGTACACAGGTAGTGGCCGTTCTGTGATAATATATGTTTTATGTTTTAATTAAAAATACTTTTTTAATCAATATTTAAATCGCGTACAAATATTTTTTTCATGTATCATTTTATTTAACGTTTCTAGCTTGACCGATTCGTGCGAAATGGAAGCCCAAGCAATACCAAATGCGTGCTTGACTAGATTAGGGAAGGATTGTTGCTGCCTGACTAGGTACTTAAGGACTATTATCCAATTGCCACTCAGCATCTTGGTAACTATTGACTAGCACCAACAGCTAATACTAATGCTTGGCAAAAAGGAGTCTTAGGGTCTCCCCAGATCTATCGACGCGGAATCGGCTTAAGCCGGTAAGAAAAAGTTTTATGTCCATGCAATAAGAGCGATCGATAGATCTGGGGAGACCCTAATGTGGTGAACGTAAGAAATTACATTGTTCTTAAGTAGCAGCTACATTAGACATCAGATGTTGGCTAAAAATAAGATCATGTTGCAAATTTCATACCGATCGGCTCGCTTGTTTTTTCGAAACTCTGATTTTGTTTCCGAAGTCAAACTACGAACCCTTATTGTTTTCCCATATCCGTCTGTCCGCGATTTAACTCGGAGACTTAGTACTACATAGCTCTGGTATAATTTGGTATAACTATACATTTAAATTAAGTACGCTGACCACGGAATAGTAAAAATCGCAATGTCCAGTAAGATCACCTGGTAGGATCCCCTACCTATTAATTTTGTACGTGGGGGATCCTACTGGACATCGCGGAAAAAACAGTGGAAGTGCCAAGAGCTTTGCTTAGTATCGGTCCTGTCGCCAATACTCACACTATCATAAAAACAACACGCCACCATGGAAAATGTTTTTGGTACAGCTATCGTTTTTACATTCCAAAATAGCACAACAAAGCATGCTTCTGGATTTATTTCCTATCTTAGAAATATTATTCGCACAACTTTCACGCACAAGCGATCGCGGCAAACTGAGCTAGGTTGCGCGGATCTCCGCATAACTATGCCACACGTTACACGCCCACTTCACACTTCTACTGTTTTTTCTGTTCTGTGACGGTGACAACGTTTTAAAGTAAAAGCTTGACAGTAAAAATCGGCTACCTTGTTGCAAAGGTTTTTTTTTTACATTATAATATTGAGTTACGTCATTGAATTGAGATTCTCACAACAAGCCCTTTTTAACCGACTTCAAAAAAGGAGGAGGTTCTCAATTCGACTGTATGTTCTTTTTTTTTTTTTTTTTTTAATGTTTGTTACCTCAGAACTTTCGACTGGGTGAACCGATTTTGAAGATTCTTTTTTTGTTTGAAAGCTGGTGCTTTCCATTTGGTCCCATTTTTATCATAATGAAGATTTGATGATGGAGTCCATGAGGAATCGACGGAACTCTTCAAAATTGATAGGCACACCTATAGCGATTTTGGTATTTTTCATTGTAACTCGTGTATTTGCTCTTGGAAAACACTATTTGGTAAAGTGGAACTGATGATGAAAACCACAGATGGCCACCGGAACTCCTAAACGGTATATATTTCAAGGGTGGCGACAAGATATTTCGATTAAGATAGTTGAGCGACTATGACGAAGCATATGTATGTTTAAGTATTTGACTATGACTTTCCCACGGCGTTGCCTGCGGCGAAATTGAATTTCAATGTTCTATAGTTTCTTATTAATTCTTATTAATTAAAGTGGGACTACATAACATAACAGTATAATTATGATCACTAAAAAGTATAAAATAAAATAAAAGTTTAAAAAAACAAAAAAACCGCCTTCAAAAAGCAAAAAATAACTTCATTTAAAATGGTAGGTAATAGGTCAGTCCAACTGAAGTCGGCGTCCAACAATATTTTAACCAAAAGCAGACTTCAGTTGGACTGACCTATTACCTACCATTTTAAATGAAGTTATTTTTTGCTTTTTGAAGGCGGTTTTTTTGTTTTTTTAATTCATTTAATATATCACACAGTAATAGTATGCATTTTTTTTTATTTTCTTGTTTAAGTAGCTTCCATTTTAAAATTTACCTTACACTTCATCTTTGGGTCACTAACTTACAAAATGAGTAAGTACCAAATTTCAACTCAATCGGTTTAGTTTCAGAACAAATTGGCTGGGACAGATGGACGGACAAACAGACACGCGAGTGATCCTAATAATGGTTCAGTTTTTTCCTTTTGATGTACAAAACTCTAAAAATATATTATCTATGTAATTTCCTCTTTACCCAATATTATTTTCACCGTATCTTCGTGTCGTGAAGTCAGCAATTTAAACGCGGCAAAAATATCTCAACGTAATCTAAAAAAATAGGTATACTACCTTTTTAGATTAACAAGTAAATTACGTCCCAAAATAGATAAGTTTTTCCAAGGAAAAAGTAAATTAGGGTAAGCAGAGAAAAACAAGACCATTAGTTTAAGGTGGCCCGACCTAATTACTGCCGTTACTGCTGATATATCTTTACTGCCGCTACTGCTGATATATCTACTGTGTATCGTGTAGGAAATTTAGCAAAAAGAAGGTATGTTATAAAACTGTAACTGTATATTCGACCTCGATAGTAATCAGGGAACGTTGAGTTTTCTTTATACGCTGAATTGGAGATGCGACCTTTTGTTTCAGGCGGTTTAAGTACTTTCGTAATGCTTGGATGCCTGTCTTAATTAAAATTGTCATGAAACTCATTAGCAATGCTCATGTTTTTTTTCTTAAACGATATGTGGTGGTACTAATACTAGGTGTTGCTAAAAAAAAAATGACCTTATATATACATTAGTCGTTGTTATTGTTTTATTATTCCAATCTTTAAAACTTTTTTCTTATTACTATTTCGATTCTAAACGGCACCACTGGGCTACTCATGTAATGAGTTACAGTTCTAAATAGCATTGTATGTATGTATGTACATTCTTCATTATTTTACAAGAATAAAAAATAAATACAAAACACAAACATTTTCTTTTACAGAATTAATATAACAAGTAGGTAATCTTTTGAACATAATAAGTAGATAGAAAAGAGAAGACAAGTGAAGGTCAGAGAAAATAAATATTAATTTTTAAATATCAAAAAAAAATATGCACAAAACCGTCATTAAACGCCGTAAAAAATTGGCCTAAATGAAAGTCACAAGTCTTCGCAGAAACGGTAAACAATAACACAATTTGTCACTACGCCAATAACTTAAAAAATACCGCAACGTTCTAATTATAAGGTTCTATTTTTCTACCTTCTTGAGAATTGCGAGGCCAAAACTTCGTAACTAGGTTATCTTTTTGTCCGCAATCCTGAACCTTATTACCTAAAATTAAAAAGTTATTTTGAGCGTCATTATCGGAGGATCTTGTACGGTCGTGCTTTTTGCTGAAATAAATCTACTAATTAGCAACGAAGTTACCGCAGTGCTACTACGAAATTCGTAGCGTAGTTATTTAATAAATTAATATTTCGCCTTCAAAGGGAGGTGAAAATCTCAGAGTTAAACAGATTTCTCAACATCAAAGCTTTCATTCGATTTTATGGGATTTTCGGCTAAAAGATCTTTAGTAATTTAACCTTTTATATTAAGTTTCATTAGCCACGGCTTTTGCAAGCTTTAGATATTTGGTAATATTATTTGCGTTTCGAATTTCGCAAGCTAGTGATGGGGTATTGTTTTAATGATTTGTCGATAAAACTTCGTCCATTAATTTATGATATACAAACCACGACTTCGTCCGCGTAGATTTCGATTATCGTTATTCCCTCGGGAACTGTCTAACTTTTCGGGATATAAAGTAGCCTATGTCCTAATCCAGACATAATCTATCTCTGTGCCAAATTTCATCCAGATGTGTCCAGCCATTCTGGCGTGAATGAGTTAGAAACATCGAAACACCCAAACATCTAAACTTTCTCATTTATATTATTAGTAAGATGAATAACAAACTGTTACCCGCGACTTTATCCGCGTAAAAGTCGATTATCGCTACTCGCGGTACCCTATGTGTTTCCTCGGGGTTTAAGCTATTTTCATACCAAATTTCATCTAAATCAGTTCAGTGGTTTAGCCGTGAAAGCGTAACAGACAGAGAGAGTTTCTTTCGCATTTATCTATATACTATGGATATCGATAATTATAGACTATCAATGGAGTACCGAGAGTTACATGCTTAAAAAGGGCGAAATTTTTACAAAAAAAGCAACCTTTGGTCCTATAAGTCCAGTAACACCTAACTAATCTCTACTTACCGCATAGCTGCTATCTTGAGTAAATTTCATACAAATAATAAAATTTATACGAATATTTTGGACACTATACCTACTCTGATTATTCTAAGATGATGCCTGTGACAGCCGTATATCATAATTTCACTTACTATACTCATAAGCGATGTATTTAAAAATAGGCGATTAATTATTTAAATTCCTGAACGGCGTCGCTAAGTTTGTACCGATGATTCATGTAAAGTTAAAGAAATAAGTGTAATAAGTGTCTATATGGGCTGTCACTGGCATCATCTTAGAATAATCAGAGTATAAGTGTAAATAATACTGTCATACAAATTAACTGCATAGGTTAGTTCTTTTTCTACAACATTTAAAATTAAAACTCATTTTACATCAAGTCCAAAAAATGTATTAGTCTCCGTAAAAAACCCATACCTTAATCTCGTATCTTAGAAAAAATAACTCACTAAGGAAATTTTAAATCCAAAATAAAATCAATTCACAAACATCAAAGCAGAGAATTGTCTTTGGTAACCTAATAGGGCCGTTCCGCTAAAGCCGGCATATCGACAATTTCGTCCCCACGTGCATCTCTTCAGAACACTTCCCGTCATATAATAGTGTTGTGACAGCGTCGTATTTCCTGCTGCTATCGATAAGTGAGGCTATTTTAACGCCTGCCGCTGGCTCGCCGCCAAACCGAACGACTTAAACAGTATGTGGAAATTAATCGTCTATTCTGAGATTTTTCCAGCTTTGAAGTTATTTATGAATGAATTGTATTTGTCTTGGTTAATCTGAAACGATATAATGGGATATTTTGCGGTTATTTTTACTGCATTTGGTATAGGTATGCGTGTTGGTTATTTTTAACAACAATGATGGATCAAAAAGATTAAGAATACAGAACTACTCCGCTAAAGTTTTACGATTGTTTTTCGTAGTTGTGCAGCGTGGCTTGAGTTTTTATTATGAAACAACAAGAAGTACTTTTAGACGTACGAAAATATATTGAGAGTGTTTTCACAACTCGCAAGAGTTGTGGCCTAGATAGTTTGCTGTATATTTTGGGATTACTCGTACTAGAGATATGAAATCACAACAAAGTGTAAATCTGTTAAGCAAAGGTTGATAGGTTTTTATTAAAACTTGAAAGAGCAGTAGAAGCTGAATTTTGAAAAACCAAGTTTATTTATTATGTCTTTCATAAAAAAGGAGAGCTAATTTGAACTATCTGACGATGCATAAGTTAGGCCTTAATTTGATTAAGCCAAAAAACTTTTATCTACTTGTTGAAGAATTTTAAGTCGAGGATAAAAAATCCTAAACAAAAGTACTAACGTACTTAAAACTTTAACAAAAAGTCTCTCAGATGTCATCATTTATGCGAGTATTTTTATTTAAAATAATTTTGAACGCATTTCGTAAGCAGTTCGTCGAGACGCGTCTGCGGAATGAATCACGGCGGCTATTGAATCATCTTCTATTGTTTATTCACGAGCTCCCAGAATTATGCTGCTGGGAATATCAAGCAGATGCAATATTTATTTAAACATTTTCAAACCGAGCTATGTTTAGATTCGTCAATGATAAATTTGTGGAGAGGTCGGTTGGGGCCCAGAATAATAAGACCAATTTAGTATTTAGTTGACCACAAAATTATATGATTTCTTCTACGCCAGTTGGTTATTATAAACAACAATATAAAAAACATAATTTTTAATGGCACCTAAGATGTCGTTAAAGAAAAAAATAAGTGAATTCAATTTCAAGAAGTTTGAAAAGCATCTTGGACCGCTTTTAAGAATGTAAATTTGAGGCAATAAATTTTATTCATTGTTAGTTATTTCAAGCGACTTCACACAATTGAGAAGATTTATGCATCAACTCAAAACTTCCGAAGTATCCCGAATCTTCGAATGAATAGGTAATTTGCAATTATAATTATTTTTTTACCTTCATGAAATACGCATTTTGGACGCCTCATAATTTGATCGGCCTAAGTGGTTGTTTGTTTCCACTTCATTTGTTAAGTGGTTTACTTTAAGGAGATTTTCTTGTTTGTTTTTGATATTTATGCTTTGAAAAATTACGGAATTGGGTCATTAATTCACCGTGACAGCTTTTACGAGCAACACATTTAAGAAGACTGTGTGTTAGACTCAAATATATGCACATATTAAAATGTACTTCACTGGTTTAAATAATTATTTAAATAATAAGAGCTTTATATGAATGTGAACATTCCTGTCTATTTATTCACCTTTCAGAGCTAATTCACTGAATCAACTGCATCGAAACTTAGCTTAAGATTTATAAAGGTTACAAAAGAACTGATTTTTGACTCAAACAGAACTTGTTTTATAATAATATTGTCTTCTTTACAGCAGTCTCCTTTCACGAAACGCTTGTAAACTTAGACATGTGCGGTCTGCTAGCAAAATAAACGTTATATATTCAATAACCTTACCGTACACACGCGACCACTGCGCCGGCGGCCTCCAGTCCGGGTAATGTTTCGGAAACTTCTCCCTAGTCCAGTACGTGTGCAACACCATCCGGTAAACGGTCATCTTGTCCGGGTTACAAGTGTCCGTGTCGCTGGCCTGCAGTGCCGCCGCTAGCGCGGGCAGCACTAGCGCTAGTAGCAACCGGGCCATCATCGATATCAACACTTGCACAACACTATCCAACGTTCATTGTCACAACACTGTACCTGAAACAAGAGACAAGATTGAATATTGCTGTTTAATCAAAAGAAAACAGTATCATTTTCATTTAAAAAGTTATTTTTTGGGTACCCTATATCACCACTACCAGACACTACTTAATCAGTCCAAGTATTTCAAAGTTACGATGATATACATATAGAAACGGACAACTAGTGTTCATAATAAACGCTGTAAGGTTTTTTTTTGTTTGTTTGTCGCCTAAAGGGATAAAGACTTAAGTCCTTGCTTTTGTTAGCAGGATATTGAACAATACATTTGAAAGGGGCAGAGATGAAAATCCTAAAAAATGGCTAAAAACAACAATGCCCCTTATTATAAATGAAATCAAAAACTCCCGCGGTTACTACCCCAGCCAGTGCCAAAAGGCCGGAGGAGAAGTTCACGCTATATGGTTGCGTCAATGTAGGTATTTAGGCTTTTGATATTGCTATTTAAATTGAAATTAGCATAAATCAATGTTTTTCTAAGAACTGAGCAAAGTATGTATGTAGTTAAAAATATGATTCAGGTGTTGTAATATTTATTTCCAAGAAATTATTTTCAATCCAAATAGAATGTATCTAAAAGTAATATAATAACAATTTTCAAACCGGAAGTAGTTTCAATTGTGGTGGAACCAATTATAGCAATATAAAATGTATGGTATTAAAGTCCGACTTTTAAATACTTTAAGTTGTCAATTGCTTTGTAATTGTCCAATTTATCGTTAAACGTCGAGACAGAATTGGTTAATTGACGAGAACTATTTTCAAGCTATAACGTACAAAGTTCGTTCAATTTTGAACTTTAATGTTGCCGTGACGTAATGTTAACATCCAATCTCATACAAAACCTGTATGATTCTCTTTTTATTCTACCAAAATAAAATAAAATACCAGGACATTTTATTTATTCTATAAGGCTTACCCATCTACCTTCGATATCCTAATCGCAGTATTGATGCTATGACAACTGGGGCTCTATTCTAGTCGGGCTAGACCGAATTGCTTTTGACATGTTATAGTACTGTAAAAAATATGATAGCTCTAATTTACTTGACAGTGGCGGCCGAATTAAAAACAATTTTATACTTAAAAAGACACAATAAAATAAGGCCACTGTTAAGTACCTAAAAGAGAGCTGTCATAACGTCAACAATATTCTTACGATATCAGAGCAAGACAGCTAAAACAAAGCAAAACAAAGGCCCCGTGCGATAACATTATTTTTCTTTAACTTAAGTTCAAAAAATAATCTACTATTTTTAGTAAATAACGTTACCTTACGTTTGTTTCTTTTGCCTGACTGCAAGCAGCGAAGCCCAAAATGAGGGTTATGTTTTTGTCATGTATGTATGTATGTATGTATGTCCGTTCCTATGACCCCTCGTAACTACTCAACGGGTCAACCGATTTTGACAAATGATGCGTCATTAGATTCGTCTAGATGGCGCGAGTGTCACAGGGTACATACAATAAAAAATGCAGTCGGGTTTTTAAAGCTTAAAAGTTTGAATAAATATTCTCTGCTTAAATCCAAAGATCATAATTTTTGATTATTTTGTTTATCAAAAAAATGTCTACTTTATTATCTCCCAATCTCACTAACAAGCTTATAGTAAAAAATGAGGCAATTAATCATTCATACGCACTATTCATTACGTATGAGATTCAGAATTATCACTGGCGTACTGAAATAGATGGGTTCAACGGCCGACTTGACAGGGGTCTTGCGTCATATAGATTTACTAGACGAGTTGAACTTTTACGAACACAAAAATGGCTGTGGTATTTCGTCGATGTGATGAATGGAACTGACGTAGAATTGGTGAGTTAAAGTTGACTGAAGAGAATGTTTCTTAGATGTTGGATTGTCGGGTTGTCTTGGCTGGTTTTTTTTTATTGTGTTTTTTGCATTTGTTCGTGTAAACATCTACAATTAAAGTGAGGTATATAATAAAAAAACTGCTGATGATTTTTGATAGGACTTACCATTTTTTTTAAACGAACTAAGAACGAACTAACCACAATCGTTGCAATATCGAAACGTTAAGGTAAGCCATAATTATTATTACACTCGATTTTTTAAGTCTCCATAAACCATAAATGTAAACTGTTTATTGCAAAAACAGAAAAAAAAAGAGAAATGTAAGTCAAATAAAAAAAAACGGTTTGCCCAGACAGAAAATTAAACGCATAATTGATTAGTCATTTTCTCAGGCCGCATTTCACCAAACTGGAATAAGACTTACTCCGAGATAATCTATACAAATTCGTCGTTTAATCTAGGTATAAGACCTTATTCCAGTTTGGTGAAATCCGGCCTAAATCGATTAAAAACCAAGCCTACGTGTCTACGAATAGTCAAAAAAACAAAAGCCTAACGGAAAAACAAATGCGACCTGAAAACCACTTCATTCCCCAAAACCCGGGCACTTAACATACACCAATAAATATCACGGGATGAGACCACCCCGGGGGTGATCCCCTTTCCCAATATTTTGCCAATACCTCAGTAAAGCTGCTGACGTAACGGGATGTCGGGATATTTTTAATCCCGTACCCTTTCAGCAGAGCTGTTCGGAACTATGTTTTATAACGCGAAAGTGCCGACTTTTTGTTTACGCAGAAGGTTTTGTCTGTAAACAAAGGCCATTTTTAAACTTAAGAATAAAGGAGAATGGTCAAAAATGTATATACACTGGCCTAGAAACCAATAACAATAAACAGTATATCATCGGATATCCTTTTTAATTCTACAACGATTTTGTGTAGCGGGAGAACTCAAATAACTGTGAGAAACGTTTAAAACATCTGGAACATCGGGACGCGTACATGGACGACGTTAGCATAATTACTTTGAAACACCGCTGTCTTTGCATGGTGATAACTTTTTTCACACAAAGATTTCGAACTACCTGCCATATTAATAGATTTACAACTTAGAATTACCCAGCCGGTGACATATCGCTTGTCCTAATAGGTTACGGAAATAAATACACATAGATAACGTAAACACCTCAATCTGTATGAAAACCAACCGTGTCACTTTTTGCTACCAACTGGGACATACCAAGAGAAGACAATTGTCCGTTTTCCGCGCAAAATCGATTCTAAGTGGTCACTTTTTTGGGCTATTGCAGTTTATTATCACTCAACGAGGCATTTTCTTAATTTTCACGGCCGACCGGCTGCAACAGTGATAGTTTTAAGAAATTGGTAGTCCAGGGGGTTATTATGACATAGCTATGCAGTTCAGTTTACGCTGAGAGAAATGGACAGAGCTATATAACTTTATCTACATCCATATCATAATTTCAATATAATATGTTCAGAAGCGATAAGCAAATGCCCTACATTATGTTACCTGTATAAAGTATCGGTTATCGCTGTAGTTGAATCTTAATGTTCACTTTACAGTATAAGTGACCTGGGGCTTATTTGTCTAACGCACTCGAAATCACGATCGTTTTCATTTTGAAACTCGAAGGCTTGTCTGCATACAAAATGAAAACAATTGCTCCGCTTTGAAGCCCGTTGCGATTGCGAGTGCGTTAGACAATAAGCCCTCTGCACTTTAAGGTGAACATTAAGATGCAGGTACATTAAGATGCAGGGTAACGACGGATACAGGTTTCTCACATATTGTAGAAAATTTATGATATGTATGTAGATAAAGTTATGTATGCGACTGTACGCATAATTAGGCATTAAAACACTCGTGTGATCTTATTATGAAACTCGCCTTACGGCTCGTTTCATAAAACCACACTCGTGTATAATGCCTCTCATTATGCACCAGTCACATAAATAACTAGTATAGCTATGTCGTAATAACCCTCCTGTATGTGTTGATGAAGACTTACTCCAAGTTCAAACTTTAAACCTTGTAAAAACAAAAGCACAACACAAAACGAAATCTCAACAAACTCCCGGCTTCGCGATTGTGAATTTTCTAGAAGGCGTAACTTTTCAATGAAATCTGGGGGCCTATTCTGAAAGCAATAACCTGTAATCACCCCTGAATGCGTTACGGCGTGCCATTCAATTTAAACGTTAGAACTTTGGAGCGAGCGCGTGACTTGGCTTTAGAACGGATTGGGTGTAAAGTTCGGGAAAAATAAAGAAAATAAGGAGTGGAACAAATTATACGCTGGGGTACCACTAATTTGGAGTACAGTCAACGTTATAGAGGTAGGTAATAACTTTTGCAAGTTGCGTGTAAACATGAAGTTTAAAATGGTTTACAAAATAGAGAACCAGGGCCCGTAATTTTCATGCCGTTGACGCAAAAATGACGTCACGCTGCATAGAGTTGATTCCGATTAAATTCGTCATAATTAATCATTTAATAACCTCTGCAGATAAAATGATAATTAACCAAATGTGTGACACAACAAACAAAAATACGATTACAAAACAAAAAGATTTTTATGAATATTGCATTACGTATGAACGCGAAGATGACTTAGATTTTCTTTGCACGGGAATTAATGCAAGAAGGATGGCGTGCTTTACGTTAGAGAGGAATTCTGTTTTCTACGTAAATATTGTAATGTGTTACTTATTAACAATACCTTTTAATAAAATGACAGTTTTATTTACGTTTCACGTATCAAGTAGGTATTATTTATTCCACGTGTAAATAGAGCACTTTTAAAGTAATTTGTACATGATTAAAATGATTGACGACTAATGGTTAATAATTCACAATAAAACTATTTAGGATCACCCTATATGGAGCGTGACGTCAAATTGATGTCATCGGCATGAAAATTACGGGCCCTGTAGAGAACCTATTGAATATCGTCTGTTTACTTTCTCAACCTCGTATCTGATTGAATAGTTAGATAGCAAAGTAGTCTTTATTCTTTAGAGAACATGAGTGCTTTTCCTATCCAACTATTCGATCAGATACGAGGTTTAAAAAAAACGGACGATATGACAAGGTACACATGACATGTGATCATCTGTTTTTGAAATACACGATAAATAAACATGACTCTTAAGGGACCTAGTCAAGACGTTAAGTTAGCGAATTTCGAAATTCGTCAAAATTTATATGATTGACGTAAGCTGAAGATAGATCGCGTCGAAAGCTTATGTCAACTCTATAAACGAGTCGATAGAAAACAGTAACGTTAGGCCCTAAAATGTGTTTTGTACGCTCTGACGGGACAACTTTGAACTCACCGGTTAATATTAGCTGCGTCGCATTCAAAAGTGACACGTATAAGGGAATCACATCCCAGTAGAAGAATTTCAGGTATATTAGCCCATTATTTAGAATTATAGTGACCTAATACACAAAAAAAATATATTTCGAGTTAGGTCTCTATAGCAATAAATATATGTCTTTAAGTCGATAGCTGAAATGTTGAATTAGGTCACTATAATTCTAAAGGTGCGAAATACTCATTACTCAGAACTGTCGTGCGTAGTAAAGAAGTAAGAGAGTGTTTTAGTGCAGGGGCGGGGCGTATTCTATTCAGTAAAACTATATTGCTTTTCACATGTTATCGTATTGTCAACGTTAGGATAACTCTTATTTATTTCACGTTAATGGCGGTAACGGTAACAATACGACTCCTGATCCGTATTATTGATCTGAAGAATAAGCGATATATTCTACGAATATAGAGAGACGATTGTCCGATAAATTCTATGCGAGTAAATGTTAACGAGCTGTAATAATTTTTTTGTCTTATACTATACTTACATACGTCTTCATTCCCAGAGTGGGGTAGGCAGAGCTACAGAATTACCAACAACTCTAAAAACTTGTTGATAATTATGTAACCACACTTTGCTATACTTAGGTATAATTAAAAATGCTTTAAGTCTTAATTGGTACGTTTTCCAACGGAACAGTTATAATCGACTTCTGCGACGTCGGAATCGTAAGCAAAACCCAGTAATATATAATTCACTTTGTATTGGCTACGTTTCCTTAAGCAAATTCAATTAAAAATGTTTCAACCCTCTTAAGGTTAACAATTGCCTCACCCCTTTATAAAATCATTAAAAAATTCAATATTTGTATTGCACTTTTGTACCGCACAATTATCCCCACTTCCTCTCTACCCGACGTTCCCCTCGGTTGGCCAAGTTACCCCAACTTCGCCTTTGTTTTTGAGCGCTCGAGGCTCTCGGTGGACCGATAACACTATTATGCGAAGTTTCAGTATTTGTACAATTAAGTTTATTGGGTATTGGTGGGAATTGTGTATTTTATACGGCGGGGAACCGCCGACGCGGCAATAATAGCGTAAAGTTTGATATATCGATTTATGACAGAAGAAATAAAGAAAAGGTTTAGGTGGGTCAGTTAAATCTAGGGCTGTATTAGTAAAAATAATTTGAGCGAGATGCCCTCGTCAAGACGTGTCATATAAAAGGGATAAGTTTGCCTTTGTTTACATACCTACTTTTTTTTGTAATATTAATCGTTTTGTATTTTTTTTATTCATCATCATCATCATCATATCAGCCTGTTGCAGTCCACTGCTGGACATAGGCCTCCCTCAAGGAGCGCCACAGCGCGCGATCCCGCTCTTTGCATCCAGTCACTGCCAGCTGCCTTCTTCAGGTCATCGGTCCATCTAGCCGGGAGGCATCCTACACTACGTTTGCCTAAGCGTGGTATTTGTTTATTAGTGTACATTAAATAGTATACATACATAAAACCGTTATCTAACTGCCGCACTCAGAGACGTGAATTTAATTTAAGGCTTGATTAAAGTTGCTGCTGTCATTTTATTTGCTACAGCACTGCAATAGAATAAGACAACACGTCACTAAACAAGCATTAAATTTAATTGACGTCTCTGAGTACCGCAGTAAGACTTGTTTTGGGGCAGGCATCTCTCTCACTCAAGATCAGCTGTTATTTATAATACATTAGAAATACAGTTGTAATACAGTATTCCCATTTTTTTGGGGAAAATTTATCTATAATACTGGACCAATTGAACTAGGAATATCAGTGGAAAAGTGCAAAGTGCATGTTTCTTGTTTTGATTTTTATACACGCACCTAACTTCTAAAGAACAGCAAAAACTTAATTCAAATTCTATAACTTAACTTTTTGCTTACTCAAATGCACTAAATGTTTAATTTTCTATCATCTTTTTTCACCTTGAGTATCGCAACAAAAACAACGAAACAAAGAAAACAGATTGTTTGAAAATACCTAAAACACGGTCTTTGTCTCAATAACTTTCTGTTAAAGCGAATATATTCTACACATTACTTGCCAGACTGCATGAATACACCTTCCATAAATCTCCCATTCGACTTGAATAAACAAGATGCAAAACAAAATTGCACTGTAAATATTCCTGGCTTATTAAAATACTAGCACAGCAAGTTATGACGCCAAGTTTGAGCTACACTGTCTAATGAAGATTTAATAATTCAAAATGTTCCCAAACTGTGGGATGTAAGTTTCCGCGGGGGAACTTTAAAATGTTAATTGACCCCGATGTTAAGCTGTTTTATGTACCCGTTTATGTTTTTCGTGCCGTGGAAGTGTAACGCTTGAATAAATAATATTATTATTAAGAGAATCATTATCTTCGTCTTAGATTAAAAAAAAATTATATTCTTTCTTTATTTAATTAAAAAATATTCTTCCAATGGTAAAGGATTGTAATTTAGTTAATCCCATTCTTAGTACATGCGATAACAATTTCATATGTCATATTGATCTATTAATTTCCAAAAGAACACAATAAAAGTGAGTTTTTTGTTATTATCTTTTTTACCCAAAAAAAAACATAAAATATGTAACTCAACATTATTTATATTGTCTCGACCCTTCGTAACGTAACTTCCGAATGAAAATCGAATTCGTTGTACCAACCATCATTAGCCTCGTCAATCTATCAATCTGTAAAAGCAATGCCGTGTTCCCAAACAATGGGAATTTTTGCACGTACATTGACGGACCATTCCGATTTTACATTGTTCCCTCGATAATTAAGATTAATGGTTTGAATATGAACGATTTTATCGAATTCGGGACACCTATTTAACCATTCACCAAATCATTTTATACCCTACACGTTTACTTTAAGGTAGACATTTGCAATGTTCAACCGACCGATTTGTCGTTGACGTTATCTGTCTCAATTAGTGATGGCCAGTATTTTACAAGCTTAACTTGTAATTTGAAACTGTGTTCGATTTTGAAATGTGTCATAATTAAATGTACTTATTAACGTCCATGGTCTTTTGCTAGAAAGGACGATTGTCAAGTTTGACGTTTCTAAATTCAAACTTAGTTTAATTTTAATTTTATTATCACCTTTGTGATTTTATTCAACTAGTTGACAAAGACGAAGTCGCGTGCTGGCACTTTCTACCTTGTCGAATTAGAAAGTGACAAAAGGTGTCCTAATGAGTCATTGGTGCTAATGAACTTTTGTTAACTGGGTCTTTAACCTGCTGAAAATGGCTAGACATACTTAAGTACGTTAACCCCAGGCTGAGGAAGACTTCTTATTTAAATCAGGTAAGGTGCTTAAGAATATTACGAATAAGTATCATTAATTTTGGTTAATACTGATCCTGTGAAGTTTAGTACATCGGGTCGGTATGAAAATAAATCACATAGTCTAGTTTACATAGTATAAAACAAAGTCGCTTCCCACCATCTGTCCCTCTGTATCTACGCTCAAATTTTAATGCGATTTTCATTAATAGATATAGTGATTCAAGGGGAAGGTTTTTAGGTATAATAAATTCTGGATACGGGTGTTTTTTTTGTGCACGGGTGTTACAAAAAACTCACATAAACCAAAGCGAAGCTAGGTCGGGTCGCTAGTATTATTATAAAAACTAGATTCTAACTTACTACTTAGTATTAAATGTTTAATTACAAATGTTGGAAAAGAGTAATACACTATACAAAATGTTTGAAGAATGATATAAAAATGTAAAACTCTAACGTAAACATAACAAAAATTCCGATGAAAGTCCAAACACTCGTAAGTCTTGTCTGTAGACGAAATTATTTGCTAAGAATTTAGCTGTTTGGATTGAAAATATAGTTGAAGACATGATTACGAGTATGTTGGCGTGATAGGATTATAAATGTGTTTATTAGTTTTGTATTTTTTTTATTCGACATCACAATTTGAGCATGACATGCAATAGCGACAGCAACTTAATCAATATCTATATATATAAAAGGCAAAACTGACTGACTGACATATCAACGCACAGCCGAAACTACTGTACCTAGAAACTTGAAATTTGGTACATGGGTTCCTTTCATGATGTAAGTGAGCACTAAGAAAGGATTTTCCGAAAATCGACCCCCAGTAAGAAATGGGGGGGAGTAGCGGGAAACTAATTCTACGCGTACGAAGTCGCGGGCGTCCTCTAGTTTAACATAATAAACATGTAAGTGTTACATGCAACGGAATAAGTACTGTGATGCCGGAAAAGTGGCTGGACTCAGCATTTTGCTCCAGAGCGTACACGCTGGAGCGCTAGTTTTCAACCAGAGGGCTTATTGCCTAACGCACTCACAATCACGATCGTTTTCATTTTGAAAATCGAAGGCTTGTCTGCATACAAAATGAAAACAATTGCGTTAGACAATAAGCCCTCTGGCCCTTGCTAGATGACTTTTAAATAAACAAAAAACTGTCAAACAACACGGAATACCGTGCCGGTGTGAGAATATTTAGTAAGTACATTATTAAAAAATTAACATACTACCTATATTTAAACATTAAGATATATAGCAAAATATGTGTAAAATTACAAAGAGTAGTGTGTGATTCGAAAGCAAAGGTTAAATTATACATAAAGAGCGAGATACATCAACTGTAGTTTATTTAGACGACATCATCTTTATTGTAAAAGTTATAAGAATCTGTGACCAAAATGTATCAATTGTAGCTACTTCTACATCACAACTGAACTGAAAGCCTAACTAACAAGTTCCTATCCCCATTTCCATCTACATTGCTTGGACTAAAACGTAATTTGGGTGCGGTTACTCGAGTGACATTTACGACGTGGAGCTATCGATTCGCGGAATAAGACGTGTCGAGCGCGACTTGACGGGTCAATAAATGTGGCTTCCAGTGTCTTCTCTTGACAATTCACTTCTTTATTGTTGAAGCTTTAAGAGCTACGTATTTGAGAATTCATCGTTTACTTTTGATGTTCTGGAATTCAACAGCGGGTTTGCGATGGGAGTCAAAGTATTGTTTAAAGCTAACAATACGTTTGTATTCGTTTATTTAATACATGCCAGATCATGTGAAACTATCAATAGACAAAATACACTAACGTTAGCTATATTCGAAAACTAACAAAATGTATAGTACCGACGTAAGCTTACGTCGGCCGCTTATTTATTCATTTATTGAGGATTTCCAACAGATAATACATCTGATGCTTATATGTATTTTAACACCTAGATTGATGCTTATCTAATAATACGAAACGTCATTTTACGCCAGTAAATTTACAAATTGATCTACGGCATGCATCAAGAACGCGCTAACAAAGTAAAAATTTAATATAAAAAAGTGTTAAGAAAGAAATACAAAACAACGTATATCATACATACATCATCACACCCCCACACCCTTATGTCAATTCTATAAATTTTGTCAGTGTTCGAAAATCGCTAACGATATCGTTTTGCATCTTGGTAATGGTCCCAGCAAGCCCGCTAAAAGATCGAGGTAAAAAAACAACCTTGGTGGCAAATCGACGAGTTATGACACTACGAGGCAACGTTATGACATTCCAAATTTCTGGCACGAAAACATTGACGCCAGTTACTTTAATGTGTGAGGCAAATTATATTACGACCTGACAAGGCAGAATTTAACATTATTGTATCAGTTTACGAGTGTGTTATGAGTTGCCGTGTTTTCATAATGAGATTATATTTTATGCTTGCTGTGCGTTCCTGAAATTATTTTGACACCTTAATTTTATTAATATTTTGCGCTGAGCAAGTAATGTTATGTAGTAACGCACGCATTGACCCGAGGGTTTATTGTCTAACGCACTCGTAATCGCAACCGGCTTCAAAGTGGATTGTTTTCATTTCGTATGCAGACAAGCCTTCGATTTTCAAAATGAATACGATAGTGATTGCGATTGCGTTAGACAATAAGCCCACTGGTTGTGATACATGAGTTGTTAGACCGATGTTATACTCACACTAACAACCCGCTCTTGCTTCAGTTTAGTTTGTGAGTTTATTGTAATACCCGGAGAACCAGAAAAACCTTCCGTAAAAAATCTCTAAGTGATGGTAAATACCCTATCAAAATCCGTTGCGTGACAGCCAGGAAGACAGAAAGACAGACTGACGCGGAAAGTGTCTTAGTTTTACACTATGTAGATTAAAAAGTATAAGAGCAAGTGAGAGTGAAGTGCAAAGTCAAATATTCCTACTTGATTTTGAAAAATATTCCTTCTAATATAAATGCGAAAGTGTGTTTTGGTTTGTCCTTTCTAGCAGCAATGGAGCAACAATCTCAAGACTGTAATTCTAAGACCAAAAATGCGTTGCCAACCCGAGAAATAAGATGAAATATGTTTATGCTACTCACTTTAGCTATTTTTTATTAACATCGGATCGCGACAATTCAAACACATATTATGGCGGTAGGATAAAATAATTATTATCCAAAGGAACTCTGCACAAAACCCTACCGCCAAAACACTAGCAATCCCACCTACCAAACTAAAACATCCAAAAAGTCATGTCCTGATTTCCAATCTATTTGTAAAGAAAAATATGGATGCATGCTATCGGGTGTTTAAAACAAAACCAAGCCAAAAACCCTTTGTCATTTCCCCGAACGACAAAACAACGTATTAGTCGCCACGAGATTCTCGTTCGATAAATTTATCTCGAGCGACAACCGCTGTAGTCGAGCGATGACCCATTTCTCGTCTATTCTGAGTCACATCGACCGAAAGATCGCTGCGAACGAACGCGCAAAGTGAAAAAATCATAACGTAAAGAGATTTTGATGGGAGAGATAAGAAGTTATTATTAAAATGACGTGCCAAATATAGAGTTGAAGCTTTTGGTAGAAAATTGTAATTTATCAATAAAAATTTAATGTTATTTACTGTGGGATCCAATTGATGTTTATAAAGATGGTGACTTCTGAGACGTAGTTTAAGACACTGAATGCATTTTTTGAAGGCTGTGAGATCGTTTACCTTCTCCATGAATTAAAAAAAAGTAAGCGAGTCAAAAACATCATGGGTATTTTTTATTCCTAGAACAGAGGGCTTATTGTTTAATAATAACTATTTGTTCCTCAGCGATATATAAATAATCAGTCATTTCCTGCGTGGTTTAGTAGGGCGCTAATTAACATAATCAAGGAGAAAGCCAATGCACATTCAAGGTGGAAACGCTATCGTAATCCACGTGACTACGAAGAGTTCTCCTTACTACGCAAAAGACAAAAAAAAAGTTGAAAACGATTGTTACCTTAATTATGTGGATAAGGTTCAGTCTGGCATAAAAACAGATCCAAAGCGCTTCTGGGCTTTTGTAAAAGCTAGACGTAAGGGTTCCTCGTACCCCCGGTCATTAGAGCTTGATGGTAACATTTATGCTGATGGGCCTGACATTTGTGATGGCTTCAATAACTACTTCAACTCGGTCTTTCAGTCCCCTGCCTCCTCCTATCCGGAGTATACACTGGTACCTCCATTTTGTGACGATGGTAGCATAATTAGTTGTGCTGAGATTACTCCTGACACCGTCTTGAAGCACCTTAAGGGCCTAAATGTAAACGGTGGTGCTGGCAGTGACGGTATCCCTTCTTATTTTGTTGTATATTGCGCTAAGTGCCTCTGTTATCCACTAAGTATACTATTTAACAAATCACTTTCTGAGGGTACATTTCCTTCGAAGTGGAAAGAGGCACACATTTTGCCAATTCACAAGAAGGGTAGCAAAGTTAAGATACAGAACTACCGCCCAATTTCCATTTTGAATGTGTTTGCAAAAGTATTCGAAAGGTCAGTTAATGAGGTGATTTATCCTGTTTTATCTCGAGGGCTTCCTCCTCAACAACATGGCTTTTATAAAGGTCGTTCAACCTCGACAAACTTAGTCGAATTTTTAAATTTTGTTTTACGTCATATGGACAAGCGAAAGCAGGTTGACGTGATCTACACTGATTTTGAAAAAGCTTTTGACAGGGTCGATCACGTCATCCTGCTTCAAAAGTTGTACAGGTTAGGTCTGAGAGGGAACTTGTACAGATGGATAACTTCTTACATCTCCAAGAGACAACAAGCGGTTGTCGTCGGAGGTCATCGATCAAACTTTACATCCATCCCTTCAGGCGTCCCCCAGGGGTCAATTTTGGGACCTCTGTTGTATGGAGTTTACCTTTATGACATATATACAGCCTTTCATAGTAGCAAGTTCCTTTTATACGCTGATGATAAAAAAATATTTTCACATATCACCACTGTAGAGGATTGCTTAGTAATTCAATACGATCTTGATAGACTCGCGGAATATTATAAGCTAAACAGAATTGCCGTTAATGTTTCAAAATGCGTCCAGATATCTTTTACACGCAGTCCTCGTCCAATAAATTTTGTTTATAATATTGACGGACATCCTTTGTCACGTGTTGATTCAACATGTGACCTAGGTCTAACCCTAGACTCTAAATTAACATTCGAAAAACATGTTGATACTGTGGCTGATCGGGCATATAAGAATTTGGGATTTGTTATGCGTATTTGCTCGCCTTTTAAAGACCTCGGTTGTCTAAAGGCCGTATATGCTGCTTATGTCCGTAGCGTCTTAGAATATGCGAGCACCGTCTGGTCACCTCAATATATTGTTCACATTGAACGAATTGAACGTATTCAACGTATTTTTATCCGCCATCTAAATTTTAGACTTGGGCTAGGACATTTAAATCTTGCATATGAAACTGCCTGCAAGCGCCATGGTTTACTCTGCTTGCAAAAGCGTCGTCAACTGATGGACATGTCCCTGCTGCATGATATCGTCAACGGCCGACTGGATAGCTCTGAGCTCACGGCGGAGCTGTCTTATAGCACACCTGCCTTCCGCTCGCGTCACGCTAAACGAGTACTATTTCATGTCCCCTTTGCTCACACTAAATATGCCCTGAACTCACCATTGCTTCGCTTGGCTAACACATATAATAAAACATTTAGTCATTTGGACCCATTTTCTTTATCAAAATCTTCCTTTAAATCAGCAGTAATTAAATGTTGCACTCAATGCACTTCATAAATTATTTTAAGTGAATAGTCACACGGACGCAAACACACACTCACAATCGCACAAACTACACACACTCACGCACAATTACTCACACACACACACACACACACACACACACACACACACAAGCGTGGCTTTTTGCCTTTTCTCTTGACAAACTGTTCACTGTTAGTTTACTCAAGTTTATTTTTATTTTATTTTTATTTTTTATTACTTGACTTGTGGTTTGCATGAGCACAGTCAGCTCTTTTAGTTTTTAATCGCACCAGTGTTGTTAAATATGTTATCTGGTTAATCTGTGGATATCTATAATTGGCTTTGTTTGCTATTTGGTGTTATCGGTCTCATATTTTCTGTATTGTGCTGTTGATGTCCTTACTAAATAAATAAATAAATAACGCACTCGCAATCGCAACCGGCTTCAAAGTGGAGCAATTGTTTTCATTTTGTATGCAGACAGCCTTCGATTTTCAAAATGAAAGCGATCGTGATTGCGAGTGCGTTAGACAATAAGCCCTCAAGATTATCTACAAGATTCTGCTACAATAAATTGTGTAAAAGAACAAAAATTCAAGTAGTTAATTCACTCGAAAATGAGGCACTTCACCAACTGTTCTAAATTGCGTTTCAAAACTTCTTTCTCGAAGAAAACTTTAGCAGTAAAGCGACTATTAGTAGTCATACATTTGTTTCAGAACTAAAAACTAAAGTAGTTACTAAGTGTACTCGAGTGCAAATTAGATTTTCATTGTCTTAATTTTTAAACTTTTACACTAATGCAATGAGAGTTAACGAAATTTAATTTTGACGCCTAATTGGTTTTCATTTGCATGTAATTTGCTGTCCTTAAATTCAAAGCACCCTATTGAATATTTTATGCAATAAATAAGTAATGTGCTTATGTTTTAACGAGTAATTATTTGTTTGAAAGGGCTTGATAAATAATTTGTTGTTATTACTTGTACTTGTTCACTTGATCTAGCCAAGGTGCTTGTTAAATTTTTTTGTTAATAAAAATATTTAAAAAAACAAAAATCCCGACTGCAATAAAAAAACTGAAAAGCGAAAAACAAGCTCTATAATTTATAGAAAATTGTAAGAGTAATGTACTTATTGATATTTATTTATAAGAATTTAAATTAAACTTGAATCTTGGAAAAGGTATTGCAAGCGGGGACAAGCAATGAATTACAAATCCTATTTCTTGATATAATTTAACATTTGGAATAGCTTGTCCCTTCTGACGCAGTCGGGTAAAAATCTGTAAAAATATATATGTAATTGACATGGCGACCGCACGATAGGTTACTTCCATCCTGCATATAAATATTTAAATACTGCAGTTAAATAACTTGCACAATATGCACCTTTAAGGCATTTGATAATGCAGCGTAGAGCCTATTGCAAGTACAGACTTGCAGGACTACTGCCCTTAACTGCCAAAAAATAATCATTTTAATACACTTTATTATTATATCACGCCATTTATACCCTTCAAGATACGCAAAAAACTCCTCAAAATACAATGGGTACTAAATTAAGCAAAGCGTTACCATCGTTGCGAGCCGAGCGAGTCCTAATCGAGTACGTTTCGCGGACGCTTAGTTCCACCGCGTTGCTTGTGGCTCAAGCCCGTTGATTTATGTAGTGTTAAGATATTGTGTTGTTTTAAAAATACTGGCAGTTTTTCTCTTAAGAAAGATACTAAACGGATAAGGCTTGGAGGGTACTTTGCTGTATAAATTTGTTGAACAAACTTCTTTGTTGGGTTGCACATTTTTTAGCAATTCAGCGAACTGTGCATCTCAAGTTATCCATGCTCGAGAACAGCCCCTTCGTTATTATTTATTGAAAGGTTGTGTTTGAAAATATAGCTGCAAGAAAGAAAAGAAAGAAAGAAAGAGAGGTTTTTAAACTTAGTGTACTATAAGAGACCTGCGGCTTTGCATAATAACAATTTGCTTTCTGCTGTGCCGGTTTACTTTTAGTTTTATATACTTAGAAAAGTTTGTTTGTATGTCAGGGTTAATCTTTAGAATTCCTAAACAGATTTTAAAATAACTTTCACTGATTGATAGCTACATTATCTTTGACGTATTCCCTGTAATATTGTTTGATGAAAATAGATTTTTGATTAAAATATTAACTTGGGAAAACATTTCTCGAATCAAATCAACTCTCAAAAAGACATGCAACACCTATTTCCAAGTACAACTACATTCTTTATCACATGTGTCGGTAAACACGAACGAAATGCTCCAGAGGTATGAAGAGCCTTTATAGTGTCAAAAGCGGGGCAGGAATAAATCTCCGCAGATAGTGCTGGGGTGGGGCAAGTTAGCAGAGAAGCCGATTTTGAAAGGCAATTTCTGATATATTTTTTTTAATATCATGGAAAAGGCAAACGAGCTCACATGCTAGCATGCTACCCTGATGGTAAGTTGAATTTCAAATTCATAAAACACTTGAAATCTTAAGATTGCAATCCTAAGACTGCAAAAGTGGCTGGTGTTTTTGAAAGTACACTTAAATATTAGAATGGTTAACGAAGTACTCGTGAAGAAACTTCGAATGCTCCATCACTTTTTCCCTTGAAACGTTACTTCATACAGAGAAAGAGACGGAGACTTCGATTTTTTAATTTTAAAGTACGTCTAGACGGACTAGAGTTTTCTAACTTTTGTAGGTACATTACCCGTTGTTTTTACGGTACAAAACATTTTGTGGATATCTGCACATTCGAACAGCTAGATATGACAGAGATGGCGGGCAGGCAGATTTTGGTGGAGTGTTTAATCTGCTTAGAAATCGAACATTAGGACTCAGGGAGGGAGATTTTAGGGTGAAGCTTTTACCTAAAGATAGACTGTTAATACAGGCATCTTAATAAAAAAAAACCATCTGCGGGTCCCACAGATAATGATGACACACAGGAGAATTTGTTAAAAAAGTATTTCCGTGTTTACCGTTGTAGATTTCCAAAAATTACTATCTAAAAATGTTTAAACAGTCTAATTGCAGAACATCCCGGGAAAAATTAATTTAAGTAGTAATTTAAGTGTTTGATTTTCTGTAAGTAAAAAAGCTAGGTTTTCTGTCAAAAGATTTTGTCTACAAGACCTAACTTCATATATCTAAGGCGAAAGACTTCCACTCACGAAAATTACAGAACGTTATACCTTCAGCCGCTGGAACGATGTTTGTTTACCCATATACTCCCAGGAACTTTTCAATTTTGCTTAATGAAATATTTACTTTTGGCATGAATTCTTGCCAATTTTTCTGAAATCAATCAACGTAGTAATTTTATTCGGAAAACCAGCAAAATCATAATCATCTTTTAACAAGGCTTTGAATTAAATAAAAACTGCTTTGAGATAGGTCCATTCGTTTGAGAGCTACAAAGCTACAGACAGATAAACTGATAAACAGTGGTAACACATAACACTTCCATTTTGTGGTTGGAGTTTAATAATAGTATTAACGCAGCGCAAACACAAAATTTTCGTCAACTATGTTATTATTACAAAAGGGGTTTTTGGCTTTGATTTTCTTTAATACCAATTTATCTTGGAAAAATTACCGATTAAAGCATTGAATTAACAAAACTACGTTAAAAAAAAACTCTTTTGAATTATATACATTGTTGCCATCTTGCCACTATATGTCTCTTTGTCTCGATACCGCAACCGTCCGCCAGCAAAGAATATCTCACCTCGTGTAATAATGCTTTTACGTCGCTACTCCCACCACGCGGAATATTCTGGACTTTAGTTTAACTAATAAGTAGATAAAAAAGTATATATCACTTAATGGCACAGTCTGAAAGGAAACTGGATTAGAAGCAGGCCAAAACGAAGGTAGAGACGAGAGAGACTGGCTATGGCTGGCAAAAACTGTACAAAGAAAACTGATAATAGAAAAGAAAGAAAAGGTAACACTCGAATAGGGTTCCTTGCAGATAATAGCGGTTACTTTTATTTTTGTTACATTTTTAAAGTTATTTATCATTTATTTTTGATCCCCGCAAACTCCTTCTCTCGATACCACACCCGTCCGCCGGCAAAGAATCTCTCACCTTGCGGAATAATGCTTTCACGCTGCTACTCCACCGCGCGAAATCTTCTGGACTCTAGTTTTAAACGACGCTTGACAAATGCTTTGACAAAATTATCGTCAGCGTTAGGTTTCAACTTTGTGTTTCTTATTTGACATTAGTCTAAACCTTCGGACAATTTTCTTTTATGTAAGTAGAGGAAATTTACGCCATTTATACAGTTATACACCAGTTATAGTTACTGGTTTTTCTGGAGAAGTAGCACTATCTCTTAAACCAATACCGTTAACGTTATTGCGATGCGTATGATTTTCTTAAAACCAATAAATTAAACGTCGATGTCGTAAGAGGCGACTAAGGGAATATAGGCTTGTAGTACTATTAGGCGATAGGCTTGCAACCTGTCACTGATACGCTGGTAAACGGTTACGTAGCAAAACATCTAAAATCAAATGTTATAAAGTTGATACACATACGTCTAGAATGTCGAAAGCCTAAATGAATAATGTTCATAATCTATAACGTTCGAAATACATACAGCACGACTGGTCGAATGAATATAATATCGAAGTACAAAATTAATATGATGAAGTGACATAAACTTGGTACACATATGTACATAATGTAGAAAGCCTTAATGAATAATGTTGTTAATCTATAACATTCGAAATACAAACATGTTTATGAATTTTAGTCTACTTTCAATTTCAATATCAAATTTAACAGAGTCGACAGAGCTCCGCTAACGCGGAGCTCCTATTTCTGAGTGTTTTGGCCCTTCGGGCCGGCTGAAGTACTAACATAACCTAAACCTACCTCATATTTAAATATGACACTATTTTTTCTGAATTTCGTACGTTATATGACGTGACTTTACTTATTTTGAACGTTATACATAGTGAGCAGTGTAGATTATAAACGTTATGAATTTAAATCGTAGAAATTTTAAACTTATGTCTTAAGATGTTATTAAATGCGTACGTTATGCCATTTGACTTTATATATTTTGACTTTATATGTTTTGCTACGTAACCTGGTAAACATCTTAGCCTTTATGTGCAAAATGTGGTTACTGAATTATTAACAAGTTTTTAAAGTTGTAGATAATTCTGTAGCTCTGCCTACCCCATTCTCGGATTAAAGGCGTGAAGGTATGTATGTATGTATGTATGTAATAAATTATATAGTAAAACCAGAGCATTATAATAGAATTCATTGTTCTTTACTGTCTATTGCTTTCACATCTTACCTTTGGTACATCAAATATATACTGACAGATGTCAGAGAGAGTGAGTGGTACCTATCTAGATGTAGTTAAAAAAAGTCCAATCGACCGCTGAACATATTTCAATCTAAATATTAGTTACCCTTATGGTATTTTATTAATCATCATCATCATCATCATCATCATCATCATCATCATCATCATCATCATCATCATCATCATCATCATCATCATCATCATCATCATATCAGCCGAAAGACGTCCACTGCTGGACATGAGCCTTCCCCAAGGATCTCCACGACGGCCGGTTTTGTGCTACTCGCATCCATTGGCTTCCCTCGATCTTCACCAGATCGTCGGTCCACCTTGTGGAGGGCCTGCCAACACTTCGTTTCCGGTCTGTAGCTGCTATTCGAGAACTTTTCCGCCCAAATCGCCATCAGCTTTTAATTTAAAATCGACAAAAGATATTAAGATTATTCTAAAATAAAAACCGCAAGCCGACAACAATTTCGTTAAGTCAAACTAATCCTTTCAAATCCAAGCGATCGATGTCTAAACCATACGCAATCCCGACACAAAAATAAACTTTAAGCCACGAAAACCCAACGGTAAGATAAAAGCCGAGAGCGTACCTTAAATTGATATTTCGTCAAGCGCTTCAACCAATTCGCTGAGATACGTTTTACAACCAAAGTCACTTTCAATTTTCAGCATACAGCACTTTATGTCTTCGTTGGTCGTGACTGGCATAGCGCTGGATACCGAAGGGATAAGAATACCTTAGAATATTCTGCTGAATTTGCGAGGAAAAAGCAGGTTGTTAAAAGTTTAGTAGTTGTCTGTGTTCAAATGGGTGCATTTCTCCTGTGGCTCGTCTTTAGATTTATGTAGATGACTTTTTTAGACGTCTGATTTTTCAACCAGTTTTAGTATGATTGTAGATGTCTCATCTTTCATGCTTGAAACTTCACTAAACTCTACTTTTAACTACGCAAGTTACTACTCTAGTTCCTGAAGGAATAAACCGATTTGGACGTAGTTTATTTTAGTAGAAAGCCAGTTTATTCTGCGTAGTTTTTATCTGGGTTTAGTAAAAATCGGTTCAGCCGTTTAAGAGTAATAAGCTCTGAAAGTAAGGGTCTCCATTGTGTCGGGCGTTTTTATCCATTTAACATGATTAATTCTGTGAGCAATGTAAATACCTTCTACCATCTGTTTAATTTCCAATAAGTAGATTGAGCCCACTTTATTGAGTTCTACAATAAACGATGTTAAAACTTTTTGTACCTTTATCGCCGCTTTTGCTTTCCCAAAGATTTCGAGTGGAAACTAATTGATTCTTCAAATATCGGATTTCAATTCAACTTAAATGCGGAGATTGGAATGGTTTGTGTTGAATTTCACCGAAATTATTGTTAAGTTGTTTGTTTTCCTCGGCTCAGTTGATTTTGTTCTTGATATCCATATCAAAATGGAGAAATTTGGTAACGTATCCTAAAATGCTTCAAATAATCTTGTTAATTTTGACTCTTCCATTGCTTTAAGTATCTTATATTCTACTACATTTGTTAACCTTCAGAGTTTTGGCAGTTATTTTTATCGAATTTATCATAATTGCGTTTGCTCCTTTCAAAGCGTAGAAATCGGAATATTTCCTGATTTGTCCCTATACTTCAATAAACAGCTTGATATTTCCTTATAGAGTTCTATAATGTAAGCCGCAATGTTATCCGCAAAGAAGTGTTCAAGAAGTTGTTTGTTTCTTTGATTTGCATTATTCTTAGAAAATAATGATGTTTTGTTGTAATGATTTGACCTAGTGAGTTTGATAGTAATGAGTCATTTCATTTTACTGTAGTTTTTATGTAAAGACGTTTTATTTTTTAAATTAATTCTCCTTTGTGTTTTATAACAACACTAGAGGACGCCCGCGACTTCGTACGCGTAGAATTAGTTTCCCGCTACTCCCCCCATTTTTTCCCGTTGGGGGTCGATTTTCGGAAAATCCTTTCTTAGTGCTCACTTACATCATGAAAGGCACCCCTGTACCAAATTTCAAGTTTCTAGGTACAGTAGTTTCGGCTGTGCGTTGATATGTCAGTCAGTCAGTTTAGCCTTTTATATATATAGATAATGACTCATTACGTTGTGTTTTATTTGATTCTGTTGTCATTTAAAAAATAATTCGTTTCAAACTAAACTTAATGACATAATTGCCTGTTATTTTTTCTATTAACCAAAAACATTCTTTAATTTTTACTTTCTGCCAGTATGCAACGGCAAACATGATTTGGGTGATGGACGATACCTAAATACTGAGGTACTTTATTTTGTACTTTTAATGTCTATACTTTTTTTTATAAACGTGAAAGTAAATCTGTTTGTTTGTTTGTTACGCTTTCAGGGCTAAACTGCTTAGATTTCAAAAAGACGAATAAATGATATGTTTGTATGTAAATTCTGTATTGCATATAACAATTCCAAGACATGTCTGTATCAATATATATAATGCACATACATGAACTTTTTATCCCGGAAAATTGTGCAGGCAGGTTGTTAGCAATATATGACGGAGTCGCAAGCAACAGCTAGTGTTTTTTATAAAACTTTTAGAATACATTTTAGATGAACATTAAATTACGGGCCACAAACATAAATTTTAATATCTTTAAAATCGCATTTGCAAAATAGGTAGATTGTTTCAAAATGCAATTTAAAAGTCCAATGAACATTAGAGCGAGATGAAAATGGAAATAGGAGTGTGAGACGTAAATCATAAGGAATAACTTCAGCCAATGGAAATGTCTGACTGCGCTGTACGCTATAGAGGTGATATTATGTGTTCTTTAGTTAGGTACCGTACCCAAAAGTGCTAACAGGAAACTATCCAACTAGCCACCTCGGCTTGTACTAAAAACAGAACATAATAAGGCTATTCAAATAAAGATCAGGTGCAAAGGAAGTAAAGTGCAGTTTCTTTTGTTTTGATGACTAATTATCAAATTAGAAACATGACTTTATTTCATTCACAATAGATCCATATTCCATTGACAAATTTTGTTGTGGGCCGTAGGAGGCTATTACTAAGCCTCCACTGACCGCCCATCTGTCTGACTGTCAGGCTGTATCTCATAAATAGAAGAATTTTCACAGTTGAAATTTTCACAGTGTTTATTTCTTTTGCCACTTTAACAACAAACAATGTAAATTATTTTACGGTTTGAAACCCTTCGTGAGCGAGTCCGACTTGCTCTTGGCTGGTTTTTGTTTTTATTTGAAACTGCGATCTTCTCCTTACCGATTTAAATACAGTGGTAAAAAATTAAATCAAGTTGTGATGGTTAAATTGATTTCCGGTTTCGTCCTTTTTGAGTGTAGTAGTTAAAAGCACCCGAAATGCATGAAGAGATTGATTAATGTAGAGGAAACGAAAGTTGTAAGTTTGGACCGGTTGGTGCACCTGTCATTCCATAGTCTCTGCCTACCCCTTTGGGAGACAGGCGTGAAGGTATGTATGTATATATGTAGTTTAATCGACACAACAATAATTCAAAATATTAAAAATTAGAAAACACGATCCACAATAATTGCCCCACAGTCAATTTTAAATATCTGAGTGACATACAGGGGGTCCCAATAAAGTACTGTAAGGTTTTAATACTGGCAAGTTATACGTCATGCTCAGAGCGGCAGCGGTAAATTACACTGTACAGCAAATGTCAGCTCGCTGCCAAATTGCAGACGCAATTATTCTGTCTGTGCGGATTCTTTATTAGCAGTTTTGAAATCTAATGTGCTCATTGTTTTGTTACTTAAATAAAAGTGTAGGTACAGATTGTTCTGATTTGAGAAATATTGATTTACAGTAATTAAAAAAAAGATTTATGTGATGAAAGCAACAAAAAAAACTTTTTTTTGTAGTTTATGCCAAATCTTTTACATTTTTTAATATTTGCCTCCTAAAAAAAACATTTCATAATATTTTTATTTACTCCACTCTAGTATTTCAGTCACTTCCAAATTAACATACTTAATGCAAGCAAAGTTTTTAACACCAACAATAACAGATAAGTCAAAGAATCCCTATCCTTACTAATGTGTGTTTGTTTGTTCTATATGCTCGATCCCTCAATCGGCATGAAATTTAGTACATACAATTTATAGTCCAAAGACAGACGGACAGGACACTTTTTATCTCACATTGGTCAATTCTCGACGAAATAGCGACTAACGATTTCTACAGAAGCTATTTAGTTTTAAATGAGTTCATAAAATGAGTAAATTATATTATAGTAAAGCATATTAATATTGTCATTTCTAATAAAACAAACCGAATCATTCAAATAACTTTACGGTACTATATGTACCCTTGACCGATATTAATTATTATGCAGTTATGTTGCAAGCGAGAAATTACTGATAAGAAGCGATATCGTGTCAATGACATTGGCGTGCTTCCAGCGTTACGTACAAATTATTGTATTACTCATACAGAATGTTATTTCTAACATAAAATGTTATATGTTATTCCTTAAAAATACTAACATTATACTATTTTATGCATTTATACCCATGATGTTGCCAATTTACTAAATAAATGACTTTTACATTGAAATAAGTTAGGTGCGCTTTACATTAATATAAGCGGTAAAAATGTTAATACTTTGCTTCAGTCTAACATTCATGTTACTCTTGTTTATTTTTTGATCTTCTGAAAATCACCCTATAGCATCCAACAAAAATAATGCAAAATTAGAACGATCAACTCTACCCGGAAAATAACCCATTTTATACCTAATAAAAGGTTCATAAAGAATCGACGATGAAAGAATAATGAACATAACACAATATGAAAAGGTATAATAATAAAATAAAACTCGGAGCTTCTACGCCGTAGCGTCGTAGAATAAACAAGTGCTACGGTTGCTACGAGAATTTCCCGATGTAGGAATTCAAAGGGAAATAATGGCTGCAAGTTGGTACGACGAATAAAAATACCACTTTTTAATGTGGCCTCATTAAGGATTATACATACGTTAAAAAACTATTTTTTACATTTTTGCTACAGTGAGATGCTTTTCTGACTTAGATTTGCCGGTTGAACACCTGTTTAAATTCTAAATACTTTTTCGACGGTATTTTGTTAACAAAATATGTAATAGGCTTTTTTTCAAACTTTATTACAACAAAATAAACAATTGTGTTCATGTAAACCAGTCAGTTTAATACCGCTAAATAACCTAAAATTTGTAAAATAAGGACACTAAAAAACTATCCAGGCTAACCGAACACCATTACAAGCATGAAATAACCAAAGAGCAAATTAAATTAACATTAAGTAACAGTAAACCGAACAAATTTGCTTGCTGTATACCTGAAATCGGTCTGAAAATACACTCACCGGACTGACGGTGCTACATCATCT
Organism: Acleris cristana; assembly: GCA_948252455.1. Taxonomy (NCBI): domain Eukaryota; kingdom Metazoa; phylum Arthropoda; class Insecta; order Lepidoptera; family Tortricidae; genus Acleris; species Acleris cristana. The sequence continues at coordinate 3,640,806 of OX411783.1, read as the reverse complement.
TTGTAATCCTAGTAGCACAGAGTTTAATTAGAACCACAGTCTGAACACCTCAGAGGGATCGTTAAGCGCGTTTTCATCAATTTTTCATTAAGGTCCGTAAAAACACGCCTGTTACGTGTTTTGGAGTCAGGCCGCGCGGGACACGTGCGCTCGCCACGAGCCGCTGGCAGAAACTGGGCTCCCGATATGTTCCATATCCCGAGTGAGCCAGAGCGGGACGGCGCGTGCGAGCGGGACGGCACAGGTGCGCAGGAAAGAATTAGATGTTTATGTGGCTACGTGTAATAGGATAACAGCGTGAGCTGGCTTTTTCAGTCTCTCGTAGGGTCCTTGTATGCACTTGGGTGGTTATGGGAGCCTAGTACTTATAGAGAAATGAGTTACGTTTTAAAGTACTATTTTAAAAAACTGTAACATTATTTAATTGTCATTTTATTTCAGTTTCTACTTTAAGTGTATTCATTACTAATATTAAAGTACTATACAGGATGATTGGTTATTGTATAAAGAGGGTTAATGGACGGTATTTATTTATAGTAGAGCTCATTTACAAAAAAAAACGGTCATGAAGTGCCAGTATAAAAAGTAATAACTTAAGTATTTAACAATTATTTTTTTGTATTTGTTTGATTGTAAACAGATTATTACATTTTTTTACAGAAATCTTTTTGAAATTAATATGAAAAATTTAAATTTTGACTAATGAATGTGAACTTGTAAAAATAAATGTAAGACAGGTAGTACATAATACTTATTATAATTGCTCAAATAACTTGCTTAGTTTTCTAGCTGTGTAATAAGGTATAAATACATGCGTAAAGTTATTGAAGTCGCAAATGATGAAGTTTTTACTAAATAAGTATATGTAGCCAATCTTTTAGTAATTTTTGGATTACATGATTTTTTGGTGCAAATGAGCTCTACTATTCCCCCCTATGAATCAAGTAACCAATCAGCCTGTATAACCATTTTTTTAACGCACACCATATGTTAAGTTAAGCTTCCATATTACTACGAACTATTCTGCATTTTCCTAAAATTATTCCAATCCAATTTAAAAATACAACATTCGCAAGCTGAATAAGATTCTGAAGGAAAGATTGCCAAATTCAATAAAAGAAGCTCGATTTTAATAAAAATATGTGATGAATTGGGATAGACCAAAAAAAATAACTCACGGTTTTTACATTCTAATTCGAAAGAATAATTATGTAATTTTAAGAGACTAATTTCATGTATTTTGTATTCGACCCAATAGTTTTATTTTAATATCTTTATTTATTTAGCAGACATTTTATGGATGACATGATTATTTTAAATTTGGGTTGGAATTTTCTAATAAATAACAACAATTAAATGAAATGAATGTAATGAAATGAGTGTATTAAAACTTACTATTTCAAGCGGTTTACGCCTAACTCGTAAGATACACTTATGAGGGCTTCAAGCCGAAAACGAAACTCAAACAAAGGTTAAATATACTTTTTGTCGAAATATCCGAAATAGATAAATATTTCAAAAACTTATTATTGCAGAACGGCTTTAGAACCCTATTCCTAGAAATGGTTTTCGAATTAGAGTAATTGTAAAAATATGAACAATCCCAATTGAATATGCACACATAGACGTTTTTTATGCAATGTAGAAGGCAAAGGGGGCACATATTATGCCACCTAGTGGTAAGATTTAAGACTACACTCTCAAGATAATAAGGCATTGCCAACCCTGAGAACTAAAATGAAATTCTTCTAATGCGTGATTTATTTTTTCCCAACACTGGAACATAGCAAAGCGAGCACTGCCTGGTGGTAGGTCAAAGGATACGAATCAATCAAAACGGGTCATCACAAGTCATACGTAATAACCTAACCTAAAAATTAACTTTTTATAACACGCTTTATTGCCGACTTATAAACGCTTTATAAACTCACTATAAAAATTCGTGTCAATTGAGTCCAAACTCGGAAGATCTTCTCTGAGCCATTGAAGAGTTCCTATGGCCACCTTCTGTCTCCATCATCATAACAGCTCGATGGTACCATATCATTCTATTGTCATCGGAATCGCATAAGTATGACAAATTTAAAGTCAATCCGACGATTAAAAGTAGGTCAAAATTAACCTCCCAGATTCGATTACTTTATTCGTTTGTTAGTTAAAAGTGAAGTTAGGGTCTTAAAAAAACTTACAAAGATACCAGCAGTCCGCGCCCGGCGCCGCCCACGTGTATTTTTTTTCACACAAACTTTTTCAACTATCGGTATGAAATATAAACTTTACGACGATTCTCATACCTACCAAATATATAGGCATAAAAAAAAACATAAAAAAGGGTTTCGACCACAAACACCGTGATACGAGATTTTTTCATATTATAATAGAAGAGTGGTTTTGCCCAAAAAAACTTTTTCTGAATCGATATGACTAGACGTCCTAACTAAATAAAGCTCAAAATTTCATAACAAGCCATTACAAAACACAAAACTTTTACATTAACAGAAAGCCGGAACAAAATTCCCAACATTAATTTACGCAAATTAAAATTCTCCCAACATCCGAAAAGCCATAGGAACCGAACATCGGTAACTTATTAAGGCCCATAAAAAGGCCTAATTACTTTTACGAAAGTGATCGCGGTCATAAACAATTCTGGACGATATTGGAGCTTTGCGGGGTTATTCTTTTACGAAAAGATGACGAGTTCGATCGACATAACAGACTTTTTATAATTAATGTCAGAAGACAATCTCAAGAAACTGACTGACTTCTAAATTAAGCTCTAGGTATGTACAGTCAAGGTTAAAAATAAATATCCGCTTAAAGTTGCTAAAATATGTACACATATAGACCTTATTGCCATAGTAATAAGGTCTGTGTACATATTTTTGAGACTTTGTGGTGTATACATATTGGTGACCTTGACTGTACTATAGATACTATGCCAAGATACTCGCCTATAAGTGTATAGTAGGTAGGGTCACTACTAAATAGGCTAATTCAAAAATTGGCTTTTGTATGCGTTGTAGTCGTTTGGTGAATGGTGTCTACAACGTTGGTTTACCTTAGATATAGTGTTTGTATAGGCCAATTTAAGACTCGTTTGTATGTTAGATGAAGGCGTCGCATCACTTCTCCTTCCTTATTCATTTTCTACAGACACTAACTTGTATGCAGTCTTCACGTGCCAGTGCTAGATTGGGGATCCTACCGTTTTGCCAAAATTATTTTGGTCAAATTTCATTACCCAAACAAATTTTAGCAAGTGTTTTTTTTGCCAATGCAATGTTTGGCATAATTATAATACGCAAATTTTCAATTGGTCAAATTTTCATTTAGCAGAGTTTTACTACGGAAACTGACATTTAGGCATTTGGTCTTTTAGCAAATGCTTTATTAAGGCAAAAAAACATTAGATAATAAACATTTCGTCAAATTAATTGTTATGACGAAACAAAATATATAAAGATAAAAATCGGAGTTTTTTTACAGTCAGAATTTATTACCGAATTGCTGCCAGGTAAGTTAGGTTAGGTTAGGTTAGAACTTTGTCCCCCAAGAAAACCGAACTGCTACTAGAACAGTAGGTTAGGTTAGGTTAGAACTGCGACAATAACAACGCGCGAGCCGAGCGAGCAAAGCGAGCGTGCCGCGGTAGCGGCCGGCGAAGCGCCAGAACCGAACTGTTGCCAAGTAAATATTTATTATCATTCGACTCAATGAAAAACAGACTGAATAGAAATGGTAGATTGAATATTGACGATACAAATCATTATTATTTTATTTTGCGTAAAATATGTTATACCAACTAAAACATTTGACTAAATGAAATTTGGTGAAACTACCAGTTGGTAAGCGAGTCAATGCGTAAACATTCATGTGCCAAACATTAGGTTTGCGTAACAATTATTTGTAAATAGTTAATTTGGCAAACGATTATTCGGCAAATGAAAATTTACGAAAAATTACTTGGGAAGTGATAATTTGTCAAACATAATTTGATAAAACATAGGTAACCCGCTAGATTGTCACTGTCGTAATAAAAATCCAACTAATAATATACTATGAGCTCGCCAATCCTGCCAAATTCCGGGCAGTGAAGAGCGTTATTGCAGACATCAAGCTCTAGCCCTTTCTCTGCCTGTAAGTTCCAGGCCAGGCCAGACATTCTCTGGCCTAACAAGATTCATACTTTCGATGTGTAAATTAGTCGTAAAGCAAAAGAACTAGTTTTTGACTAAAATACTAAACACACAGCCATACAGGCAATTTGTCTTGTAGTGCAAAATGCAGAACACTCCTAAGGTTTGAAATTCTTCTCAAAAAAATACTGGGAACATCCTAAAAAATATTCCAGTGCATTGCGAATATCTGTTTTCATACAAAAAAATATTTGAATTGCCGAGAATTCTACGTTTCTCGTTGATAAAATGCTATTGCCCTTATTTGTGAGAAACTTACAATAATGTAAAACCGTTGACTCACTCGCTGTATGTCTTTGTGTGTATAGCCTATACAAGAATAACACCGCAACCTTTGTTCACGTCTCATGCATAAGTATAAGGCCCGAGGAAGTAATTCGGCCAGTAATTGCGGTGGATTTATGGTCTAACCTTACTCTAATGTGATTGCCGGTTACAGGTGGCAACACTAGTGGCTGCAACTGGCTGGATCTTTTAAAAAAGGAAGTAAGGAGGTATTGAAAAACACATGGTGCGATTACGTATGAGAATCATCAATAATAATGTATAAAAGAAGATGTTTATTCAGTAACTAGAGGACGCCCGCAACTTCGTACGCGTAGAATTAGTTTCCCGCTACTCCCCCCATTTTTTCCCGTTGGGGGTCGATTTTCGGAAAATCCTTTCTTAGCGCTCACTTACATCATGAAAGGAACCCCTGTAACAAATTTCAAGTTTCTAAGTACAGTAGTTTCGGCTGTGCGTTGATATATATGTAAGTCAGTTTAGCCTTTTATATATATATAGATTAACTAGGCTGCACGGGCACTTTACACGCCAAAAATCTACCAACGCGTCCCAAGAGGAGATCATAGATACATTGCCTACAGAGACTAAAGTTTTATTGAAATGATTTTTTTTCTCTATAAATTAAGAAAATAGGTCACACTATTCCAATCGTCATGCATTTATTAAATTCATAAAATACAGTTTTCATTATAATTAAAAGGGGACTATTAAGATTGGTAAACTGGACTATGAATGACAGTATGGTGTCTGCTTGACCAATGGTAAAAATAGCAATGATGACTTGCCTACTCAATGAAATGAGTAAATTGACAAATAATGCAATAAATAAAATATAAATTGAAGGTAACCTTACCTATCCCTCGATTATGGGTCTTTACGTCGCATAAAAGCTTTATTCACAATTTTGCGCAATGCTTCAGAGTTTTGCGGTGTTTCTGCTTCAGCCAAAGGTTGAAACGGGGTAGAGAATGCTTTACGGCATTAAGTTCAACTTATGTGTTATTCTTATGCATTAAATAAATAAATTCCTCAATAAATTTCGTATATTATTTAGTTTATGATCAAGTGTCTCAACACTCGATGCAGTTAACCTCAAAAACGCCCAAATTCATACATATTAATACAAGGAGCAAACGTGCCGAGCGTTTTTATTGCACGCATAAAATAGCGTTGGCTACAATGAAAACGAAATGGGCCGTGTGATGCGACCTTTTTGATGGTAATTTACTTTTTCTGTCCGAATCATTACGGTATTCATAACCTCGAAAAGCCCTTTTAATTTAAGTTGACAAAGGAACTGTTTGAGGAGCGTGAATGATAGCTTTAATTATCATTAGGATGTCACAGGGCGATGTTATTAAAATTGGCGGTGGTTTTTTTTGTAATTAAGAATGTTAAAATGTTAATAGTAAGGACAGGTAGGGCAATTTTTTGCGTCAAACAAACAATATAAACTGAACGTAAAATGACGGGGTCTAAATATTACGTATGTTAGTCCATTAGATTTTTATAAATACACGGCGGTGATCTGAAATAAAGGTGAGTACTAGAAATAAGGTCGAGTCATCAAACCCACTAAAATCATTAATTTTAGTTTTCCTTTTCTTACTGTGAATTGACACAGCTTTTTCACCGTCTCGTTCATTTTGATCACCGTTTGTCACAGTCAAAACCTGCAAAAATCTAGACAAACCATTTCACGGAGGCAAGGGGGTGAACCGTAGAGACGTCACGGCAAGCCGGCCCGGGGGAAATCATCAGGCATTGTACCCGGTTATTCTTTTACACCTCGAATAAACCGGTTTTGGTCTAGATTTGAAGTGGAGAATATTGACTAATGGTTTTGTGATAGTGAAGCATTTTTTTTTCATGAACTATATTTAATTAAACTTAAGAATTTAGAGCAAGCTTTAATTTGTCATCATTAGCGTTTTACAGAAAGGATCCCTTTACATCTCGAATATACCGGAATGAACCGGTTTAGACTTTAAAGTCAAGAAGTTGATCGACTGCCATTCTAAAAAATCTTTATCATTATCATCATTATTAGCGTGTTACTGAAAGTCTTCCATTGCTGGACAATAGGTTTTCCCCATAATGGATATTGCCACGCGGCGCCTTCAATGGATTCATTCCTTTACCGATGTCATTTAATTCAGTCAATGATTATTTTCAACGATCTTTCATGGTATAGTATGGTGGATATTTTCACATGGTTTATCTCTTGACACTGAGCAGATTTAGATCTATAAGTGACGTCACATGCAATCTGTCACAGCTCGTGTCAAATTGAATTTGAGCCTGCCGGCCGCCCGGGCTACTTCGATTAAGCTTCCATTACGTAACCCGAAATATAAACTAGAATAATATACTCACACGACAAAACGTGCGAAATATTTACGGTTCAATTACCTATATTATACTTACTTTCATAAAAATAATGCAAATGAAACTATAATATTTTTAAGGTTATATAACACGTTGTTACAAACATGCAGATTTTTTGGGTTACGGTGAAAGAAAACATGTACTAGTGCACCTAATGTTAAATGAACTTTGAAAGCCATAGGCGTTTTAATTTCAATAATGCAAATGTATTGCTAATTCTAATACCGTATCTAATTAAAATTTGGGTTATGGTATGTATTATTATATTGTATTATATTTTGTTTTTTTTTCCCAACGATAGACTTTAGACAAGAGTGAACAACAATTGAATATATCTTATTGACCGCTGTTGAGGGAGTAAGTGAATGTTATTTATTAATATTTAATAAGAGATAATGTAATGATAATGTATTGGTTTCTATGCATTTATGTTTGCATGGATCTATATTATGACTAGTTTAATTATCGTTTTCTAGTCTCTAAAGTAGGTACAAGCCAAGAACTTATAGTTTGGGCCATGTTCAATTTGTTGTAGATTTTTCGCAGATTTTTTTTAATGGCAAGGGGAAGGCACATGAGCATCTCTCTCTCTCTCTCTCCTTCAACCTGTCTCCACCCAGTGTAGGTCTCTTCTAATGCACGCCATCTCTCTCGATCTTGAGCTTACACACTACACCACCACACCACCTGATGGTAAGTGATTTCTGAGACCCATTGACATTTGAATTCTCTAAACTAAGACTGCTTTTTAGTGTTCCGTACCTCAAAAGGAAAAAACGGAACCCTTATATGATCACTTTGTTGTCCGTCTGTCCGTCTGTCTGTGTGTCAAGTCAAGACCCTTTATCTCGGGAACGCGTGGAGGTATCGAGTTCAAATTTAATCCATATACTCAAATCTACAGTCCCTTGAAGCTGTGAAAAAAACCGAACTTCTACAGTTACGTAAAAAAAGGTTCGGCCGTTTGTGTCGCAAAAAACGTGTATTTCGACACTCTCGAGTGAATCAAAATGTATAGGGTATTTCCCATTGACCTAGAACTATGAAATTTGGCAAGTACCTAACACCGTCTTTTACTACAAGTATAGGAAAAAATCGGAAATCTGTACATTTTTAGTTACTTAAATCACAAAAAAAACAGGGTCTTTATGCAAGGAACGGCGGCCCTCGGTGGGCGAGTCTGACTCGCCTTGTCCGGTTTTTTTATACCACAACGGTGGCAAACAAGCGTACGGCCCGCCTGTTAGTAAGCGGTTACCGTAGCCTATGGACGCCTGCAACACCAGAAGTATCGCATGCGCGTTGCCGACCATTTAAAAACCTATTTACTCCTCTCTTGAAGAACTCCATACTACCCAGTACATAACTCCAGAACTCCATACATAGTACCCAGGGAAAACCTTAGCAGGGAGCTCATTCCACAATTGGAGCGTTCGCGGGAGGAAGTCCCTCTGGACACCCAATTTTTAGGCACGTAAACAAATGCGTTGGCAACCCTGAGGGCTAAGATGGAATGCTTCAGTGCCAGTAATTTTATGCAAGGAAGCGTATCAAACATGATATAAATAAATAAATAAATAAATATCAGGGGACAATGTCACACCAATTGACCTAGTCCCAAACTAAGCTCTAGGCTTGTACTATGGGTAATGGGTACTAGACAACGATAAACATACTTATATAGATAAATATATACTTAAATACATAGAAAACATCCATGACTCAGAAACAAATATTCGCGCTCATCACACAAATATCTACCCTTACCGGGATTTGAACCCAGGACCGCTAGCTTCGTAGGCAGGGTCACTACCAACTAGGCCAGGGCGTCGTCAATATGACATATATTTAACTACAATATTTACTCTTCAATGTACTTCAAAACAGGTATCGTTTCAACTACATGTCTATTGCAATATTGCGGTCCCTCCCAAACATACGTTTACTACACCTATGTTTATTAAAAAAACTGACTGGCATATTCATTTATAGTCAGGGGGACACCTGATGCGTCGTCTTATTGGACCCTTTTTACACACCCTCTAGAGGGTCCAGAATAAAAAAAAACAGTCAAGTTCGAGTCAGACTCGCTCACCTGTGGTTCCGTATGTACCATCTGACCCACACTTGATCGGATTTTTTTGTTTATTTCTTTCGTTTGAACTATATCTCACCAAAAATGACGCTTTTATGTATTACCGTTTTAATACAGGACAAAAATTAATTAACCTTTATTATTTGCCTTTTTTATGTCATAGACATAAATGAACTCATTAGCCACCCATAGACAATTACATTCTAATGACTACAATCTTAAAACTGCAATCCTACGACCGCAAATGCTTTAAATGCAAACTCTGAAAACTAAGATGGAATGCCTTATGCTATACTCCATCTATTTATGTATTTAAATAAATGTAAACAAATAAACCACGCGACTCGGTTAAACAACCAATCAAAACTGTTTTGTCAAGCTTCGACGTATCAGTGATCTGCTTCTATTGGCTGACCAACTATCACGTGTTTTTTTTGTTTAGGTACATTTATTTAAATACCTAAACAAATAAAGCATAGGTTTTTCACCGGTTGTCTTATACTCACATCGGAACACAACAATTCGAACACTGCTGCTTGGCGTTTGATTAAAAAAAATATAAGATGGTGGTAGCGACACGGATGGACCTTGCACAAGGCCCTACCACCACAAACCACGGTTTTTTATTTTATTTTGTTGGGAAATCCGCCGCCACCTTATTTTCTGTAAAAAAAAACAAAACGCTTTCTATAACGGTTCAAAGACAATGTCTTTAAAGGTAGATAGGACAAACGGACGGACAGCAGTGTAGGCATAATAACAGAAACCCGTTTTGCACCCTTTTGGTACGGAACCCTAAAAAAGAGCTCATTCTATATTTAACACTCACTCTGCGTTCTGATAGGGGGGTTAATTGAAGCAAAATAGGATTTTTCAGCCTCGGGTTACGGGAGATGTAATATTTGCGTTGTTATACTTGCAAACAGGTTTCTATAATAATGAAGCGGAGTTATCTTTATGCCATGGATTTAACGACTAGAAACGTCAGTTTTAGTAGGTATTAATAGGATATAAATGAAGAAGAATAAGAAATACATTTGTTTTGCAAACAATTTAACAAACTTAAGAATACAAAAACGAAATTACAATATATACCAAAAGAATTAGGAACAATTGGTAATATGCATGAATTTTTTCAATCTATTTTGTCAACAAATCATAAAAATACCGTAAAAGACATGACCAAGTTAAAATTAAAATCGGTCAAGTAATACGGATGATACAAGCCTAGTTTGGGTTCCACAAGATATTGTACTTACCTTTTTTGTAAACCTTGTATTTTTCTTAATAAATTTATTCTTATTCTTATTCTTATTTTAAACTGCTAATTAGACAGAGAGATCCGAAGTGCACCGGTGACGTCATTGTGCAGTTCGGCCATATAAACTCCACGTAAAATTCTGTTTTGCTAGAAAGACATAGGAACAAATCTATGTTGGCTTATATCTTGGTTATTTTTATTGCTATTTAAAAAAAAAACTCACCTACTTGTTACATGAATCAGCGTTTATTGAAGCTGTAAAAAAAACATGCATATTCCCTATTGCATGCAAAAATGGATAACACTCAGCATGAAGTCAAGCCTCTCATGTGAGCGCCACGACGCTGGTCTTCCGAGGGTCCAGGTAAATGACATAGTTCATGAACAAGTTTCAGTATTTCGTGCTGGGGGAGTTACCATGACATACTCAAGCAGTTCAGTTTAGGTTAAGAGAAAGGGACCAAGCTATAGCAGTTATACAGATCTGTCCCTTTCTCTCAACCAAAACTGAATTAATTTAGTATTGTCATGGTAAACCCTCTGGACGGCATTTACGAAAAATTTACTAATATAATACTACCTATATTGTTGTTGGGATATTGTAGTCTTTTATTTTTATCATTGCCTGTCATTAGTTGTTCAACATTGACGTCAACTTACTGTACAGTCGACTACAAAAAGGTGTAAGTATCCATTTTGGACCTTATTAAAATCTAATATGGTGACAAAGCGCATCTCTCCGTAGTCGACCGCCAAAAAACAAAGTACATGCTGACTTACATTAAACTAATGCAAACGTAGACTTAACACGATTAAATTTAAGTTACTAGTATTCCAGTTTTATTTAAAAGCAAATATAAATCAATAAATTTTACATTTAAATACTGTATTTCATTTCACAGGAAACTGCCGTCAGTCACGGCTCGATTATAAAAATTGACTGATTTTATCAATCGACATGTAACGTATCGTTTTTCTGTTATCGTGAAATTGATCACCCCTTTTATATTTTACGTATTTCACGAGAGGGAGAAAATTAATCATTTCCAACTGCATTTTTAATGAATTGACACGCAAAAGTTTAATTTATAAAGTTGGTCTGTTTTTTGTTTTTCGCATTCGATTACCAGAACGTTCCCAACGTATTATTGTGGCCTTTTCTAACCTATCTATCTAATCATTTCGTTTGTCAGTCCTTTATGTCAGATTTATCTATACAACCAACGTTATATTGCTATTTCTCGATTATATTACACAAACATAACGACAACAAGTTTGTCCTAATGGTACCTAGTGACCCCTCTGTGCCTGTGCCTACGAAGCTTAGCGGTCCCGGGTTCAAAAGTTTGCATATTATATAGGCGTCATACTTTCGATTAGTATGTAATTGGTCTATTAAACAAGCAATAGCAATTTATAAAATTTTATTTTATTGTTTTATATTGACTGTACTGGACTGAATTTTTTTAGTCAACCTATTCACCATATATTACTTACCATATTAAATTTGATATAAAATACTTTTTATCGAATAAACAGCTGGGTGAAGGTCATCTCCTATTCGGATCTTAGACCAATAGTATAAACATAGAGCTTAGTTTGGGACTAGGTCAATTTGTGTAACATTTTAAAACATAGAAACGGTCGTTTGAGAAAATTATAAGTTAAGTAACCTATATTATGAACCAAAATAACCATCCCTATCAAATTACAATGGAAATAATTATAAAGACCCAAGTATCACAACATCCACGTAAATTGACGCAATCCCCGTTGTCTGAAGCGTAAAGCGAATCCTTTCGAGTAGCATTATTCGTAAACGAATACCTGAGGAGTGGAGCCAGTTGCCTGGTAACGCTAATTAAATGGAAGGGGAACTCGTGTTTACTTTGTCCGCGTTTGTTCGGGAATAGTTTAATTCGTTATCCGATATCTGCGCTTTAGGGGGCTCGGGAATGGGCCGGATTGATGCCAGATTGGTATCACGGGGACTAGCGAATGCATAAGGCTAAGTAAGCGATTTTCGAAACTACCAAATATATCGACAGATCGCGTCGACTGCTTATGTCAACTCCATTTATTTCGACTCGATAGAAAACAAACTTGAAGAGCTTTTGCATCTTGGCTACGGCTACATTTCCGGTCAAGGTGCTAGCAGTGTTTTGGTAACTATGCAAACGCGTAGTTTTTGTTATCTCAAAAGGACCATGTGTCAAAATGATCACAGAGCTGAATGATATGTCATTAAATAGGTTGTATTTGCTCCATTTTATGTTAAGTATAGGCACCAAGTAGAATTCCATTACGGAAACATATTTTATTATAAGGTAAATTGAGGTAGCACCTGCAAAAGTTCACTTTATTACCTCATTTTCCTATACATTTTCCAACTAAAAAACGCACCTCATAAACGGACTTCATACAAGGTTGCCCACGGTCCTTTGACTTCGAAGAAACATGTCATACCTCTTGTCACCGTGTTAAAGTATTAACGCAAAAACCAGAGCGTTTTACCCTAAAACATTACGTGATTTTTCTTCATCTCAGATTTTACTAGAAAATTTTAATTTCAAAATATTATATATTGCGTTCTCGAGCGTATGTTGACCTTGATCGTATTTTAACCCAAATCTACCAAGGGAATATTATCTACCATTAGTAAACTGATGTCAAAAATTAAATTTTTCTATGATTTGTCATTTTCTCTGACGTGCTTGAGACAAGATGATCTCGGCGGAGTTGCCCGATCAATACACGTTAAAAATTTTAGTTTTCTATTACAAAACAGGTATACTAGCCAACATAATAATAACCACGGAATAGAAAAAACAATGGAAGTGGCATGAGCTTCACTTAGTATCAGACCTGTTGTCGCCAATACTCGAACTATCATAAGAACAACACGCCACCATGGAAAATGTTTTTGGTGCGGCTATCGTTTTTACATTCCAAAATATCACAATAAGGCATGCTTTTGCTTTATTTCCTATTTTAAAAATATGGAAATATCGAAATATCGAAATTAGCGATCGCGGCAAAAGTGTGGTAGGTTATGCGGAACTCCGCATAACCGTGCCACACGTTACACGCCCACTTGACACTTCTACTGTTTTTTCTGTTCTGTGATAATAACAACCCTGATAATAATGTAGGTACTGTGGCACATTAAAACTGGGGCGTATGCGATCGCCCTAAGACAGCTAATGACGATGTTCGGTAATTCGAATCGGGGATTATATAATGATCATTTTCCCAATTATTTGAACGGCCCACGGGTAATTCTGCAGAAACATCTCGAATGGCGGTCGATTGAGGGGCTATTAGCAATTCCAACAGGTAGCGCAATTAGAGGAAATACCCTGGTTTTATAGGTTCACCGGTGTAAATTTCCTCTTACTGCTTTGTTAAATAGTAAACAGTAAAAAAATGAAGCTATTATCTTACATGAAATGATAATAGTCCTCAACTAAGCTGCTGACACTATGGGTATTACACTGAAAAAAAAATCCTACTACACACACAGCAGAGCAAAGGCGTCGCATTTTCAATGTCTACACTTCTACTAGCCCCCCCCCCCCCCTCCCCTCTTGATCAATGGCTGCCGTAGAGCAAAAAACTATGATAGTAACCACGAAAGATATCATCAACTGCTCGAAAACCGGTAAAAGACAAGAATAAACAATGTCCTTTTTTTAAGTATACATAGATGACATTATACGTAGTTTTATAAAACGAAAAAGTAATTATGATTGTAGCAAATGCTACCTACCTACGTAACAAGTAGAGCCTGTCCAAATCACCACGGAGCAGCGCCGCCGTTGTACGACGCGGCACCGCACCGTGCAGCTATACGGACATATGGGGAGGCCACGGCGCCGCGCCGTTTTGATGTGGACAGGCCCTTACAGGTATGTCCTCATTCGACATGCATTTAGTCAAACAGGAGGGTTATTATGACATAGCTGTGAAGAAGTTTACGCTGAAAGAAAAGGACAAAACTATATAATTGCTATAGCCCTGTCCTTGACGCTTGCCGTAAAATGAACTTCATAGCCATGTCATGAGGAGCATTTTATTTTGTTAATAGGCTATTTGACTAATTTTAGAAAACCTTATTAAATGATTCTTTATTACATAAGAAGCACACTACATTGATATTTCCGTGAGATTCTAATATATTATCAATAAAAAACCATTTAAAAGTTTAAATTTCCGAAACCGCGCCAAAAACGCTGTTTCTATCGTGGCGCTGGCCATGTGACAAGTGTGACGTTATATGCAAGTAAACAATGAAAAATCATTTGAAGAGATATGCCCTTATGATCTGTGGTTACTTGCGTGTGACGTCACCTGCGAGTAGCCACAGCTACAAAGCAATCGCATAGCGTTTCTGCCACAGGTAAAATTTCAAAATATATTACAATTTTTTTCGTGTAAGTAATTTCCAAAAAAATATGCTTAATTTAGTTTAAAATAAAGTGAAATATGTTGTTTTACGCTATTATCTAATAGGATGACGACAATTTGATGCATATTTTCAATGTTGTCAAATAGCCTATTCCGTAACCACGGCCGTTGCAATACGATCAAAACGTCAACGTCATGTATAACAACAGGGTCTTAGATAAGATGGATAAGCTAACGTTAGCTATTTTGAAAGTATCAAAATCTAGCAATATAACAACAATTCTTCAGAATCGACAAAATTCGGTTTAATCTTTTTACCGACCCCATTTCCGACCCATTTCAAGTCTGACATGGCTGAATCTTCTGGGTTTTGTTATGAAATCTAGCGTCTGATATGGGTACTAGACAATGCTATATGTACCTAGGTACAGTCCGCCAAATGTGTCGCACGTCATAAAAACAATAGGGTCATTTAGATGCCAAATTAAAAGGTCAACTCTAGACGTTTTTAATTTAAAGAAAAAGGAATTGATCGAAATTTAAAGCAATTTATTTGGCTGACTGTGCATGATGTCCTTTGATGACAGTACAACAGCGGAAGATGAGTGACATAATTATTTTGTATTCGAATAATGGATATGGTGCTTCCACAAATAAATTTACTTACAAAACCAAGTTAATACTAGACGCCAACAGAACAAGAGGCAGAAATACACAAACAGGGGGAGAAGTATTGCTGCTGTTTACTCGTCTAGCCAGTTACAAGTCGACACACGTAAAAAGAGCCCTGAGCGATCTACCTGCGCAGTGAGTAAATGACGGACCAAATTGGCGGGGGCGACGGGGGGAGTGTAAACCGCTCCGCTTTGCTGCCACGCTATTGGTTTGTCAGTAGACAACATGCGCAAACATATTCCCTCCACTAGCCGCTCGGAGCTCTTTTTACGTGTGTCGACCTGTATCTATACCTCAATGTTTGGAAAAATTCGGTGAAGTCATTTGGTTTCCTTAGACGCAGAGCCTTAACCATTGAACCTAGGGACTTCAAATTTGAAGAAATTGCTTAGGTACCCTAGGAGTGTCCTAATCCTACGCTTCGAAGTCGCAGGCGTCCTCTAATAATATGCCGTTTGCCTTTGTACATCTCTATTCTCTGATTGTGTTTGAATTTCGGTATTTTGTACAATAAAGTATTTACATACATACATGGTGGTTTATCTTTCATCAATTTAATAGAAATGCATGCGCACTGACATGACTCACGCGCATAGCTGCCTCATACCAAAGAAGGTGCGCAAAGTATTAACATTTTAAGTTTAATTTTGTTAACAATAGAGTATACAATCCTTCTACTACTATTATATTATATATACGAGTATAACGGCAGATAGGTATTCTCACGCATGCGCCCCACGTTTCATCAAAGGGCCATTGTGAATTGAACAATCGTTACATATTTGCACGATGTTTTTTTCTTGTTGCAATATTTGAATAGATTGCATTCTTTTATTGGTATTATTTATTAGTGGCTTTATATGTTAACTAAATACCTACGTAAAATTATTGACTAATACTTATTTGTTATAGTGAAATAAAGATTGAAATAGTTGCTTTTAGTTTTTTACTTCAAGTTTTTATTAATTGTCTAGCAAAAAAATGATATACGTACAACAACACCATCTAAATAAAAATAAGATAAAAATACGCCATAAATACCAAACTCCTGACTTCCCATCGCATGCATCGAATTATACAGTTTGAAAAGCTATTACATTTAGGCCTTCAGGGTTGCATGAATACTTTCAGTATTTGTACTAAACAGATTAAGTTTAAGATCATGCCTTATTAAATTTTAGTTCTTAAATTTCACTAGGGAATTTTTTGTGCCAGTGCAAAGACAAATAAAAATTTTACGTTACTTAACTTTTCTACAAGTAAACTTTACCATCCCGATAATCCTTAAGGCTCTTTCAGTATCACACAATCTTACCATCTCTAGTCCGTTCCAAAGCCAATGTCCTCTGCCTCTTTTGCCAACCGAACAGACGTCTAGGATCAATGAACTGGTGGTCTATAAATAAGATTATGACTGTATTATACTAATATTATTTTGCAGTTAAGATGAAGTACGAACTAACTTGTAATTATTATTCTTACTACAGATATTTAGCTGTGAAACTAGGCGACAATAGAAAAGTTCAAATGTATGTAACTAGGTTTGTTAGTGATGTCCAATAAATCGTTAAATCGTATTTGTATTGTGTTATATTGTGTTGTATGTTTATATGTTTATACTTAATTGTACCTATATAGCACAAACAAAACAAATCCCCACAAAAATGATCTTTAAAATGTGCCTATTCACGCGCGCGTAAAGTACATAATTATTTGTTCATCTGTCACATTACGTCATTCACTCCGCTCCTAAGCGAGGGTTGGCAACTAAATAATAAATTGACTAGTAAGGCTATTTGACATTACACATATTAAGAGGTATGTACGCTACGTGCAAATTTTGACACTCAACTGATATTTGTATCCCCGGGGATACACCGGCCGGTATCTGTTACGAAGTAACCAGTATATTATAATCTGTGGTTTTGGTAGGACCCTGTGCAAGATCACTATCCTATCTTTTAATTTAACGATAACGGTAAGTTGGATCTGAGAACCGTGGATAAGTTGCGTTATCAAGACACACAACCTCAAGACTGTCATCATAAAACTCCAAATGCGTTGCCAACTCTTAGGGCTAAAATGGAATGCTTCTATGCTTGTAATTTCACCGGCGGCTTTCTTATCTCCACACCGAAATGCAACAATGCGAACTCTGATGCTTTGCGGTAGGTTAAAGGATAAGTTTATGATAGCGATCTGAGGGCTTATTGTCTAACGCACTCGCAATCGCTACCGGCTTCAAAGTGGATTGTTTTCATTTTGTATGCAGACAAGCCTTCGATTTTCAAAATGAAAACGATCGTGATTGCGAGTGCGTTAGACAATAGCTCCTCTGGACGGACCCTGCATATGCAAGGTCCTTCCACCCAGGGAACCATTTTTTTCTGGACTGACCAAAGACAAATCGACCACGGACGGAGACGAGTAGGTATCAAACGATTTCTACGTTGACGAGGTCGCGGGGAGAAGATAGTTCACTAAATACCTTTCCGTACCATCCAAGCTTTAAAAATGCATAAAATTAAACCCCTGGTGTAATATTCACTTTCAAAGTCACCATAACTCAACCACAACAACCGTCTGAGCTCTAATTTGCAAAATGATTCAAAACTAACAAGAAAACCCTCGGTATTGAGGCGCTTGCAAATGCAGGCAATCTTATAGCGAGCCGTTGTCGCGGACTGCACAGTGGTGCGAATACACCTGCAGTGTTGACAATAATTAATAATAAAATATGAATAATATCTAGATAATAATAAGGTGGATTGCGTAGATGGAAAATAGCCATTTCAAAGTAATAATAGAAATTAATTAGAAGAGGACGGAAGTAAATTTACGATGGAAGAAATAACGTTTAAAGGCAATTTGATAAAGGTACTAGTAGAATGTCTATCAGTGAAAGTGGAAATGTCGAAGTGCATTGAATGTTTTATTTGATAAAGAAGAGATATTGGTACTTGTAGTTTGTCATTAAAATTTCTTAATATAAGGTTCAAAATAACTATTCAAATATTGTTGATGCCGTACTTAATTCTTAGTAATTAAATTCGTTTTTCTTGCAAAAAAACTTAAAAAAACGTGTACACCGAAAACAATTTAATAAAATCCGAATCTATATATTCTTCATTCTAATGTAAGGTATTAAGATGAAGAATAGATAGATTCGGATTTTATTAAAATTGGTAGGCACAGATACTAGGCACGAATAAATCTTTCTTGGTGTTCTTACATTAATTCCACTAAAGGCCCGTTTCACAATCGACGGGTAAACTTATCTGCCATTTAAAGTTGGCTCTCTCCTTGTCAATTTTTAAGTGTAAGAAAGAAAAAGGGCCAAAATTATCAGTCAAATATGCTTTACTTGTCGATTGTGAAACAGGCGGTTAGTCTATTAAACTATTAATTTACTTGAGCTATACCTATATATTACTGACAATAAAACTAGTGGGAGTATACCTAATCTAACGATATTGTTAACACATTATTGTAAATTTATAATATAAAAACTTTGTTATCTATTTCTCAGCACTGCACTACAGTGCATACGACAGACAATTTCAGAGATTGCATTCGGATGTCTCGAGTTATGCTTGTGCAAAATATTGCTCCAGACACTAGCTCGAGTGCAAAAAGAGAGAGGCTTTATTTCGCTCGGCGAGTAATATGTAAAAATTGAGCTGTCTGAGAATTGTACATTCACTATTTATTTACTTCACTTCTCCGCCAACTTTAAGGATCTGTTTCACAATACTGTCGGTCAGTTAGAAAGGAAGAAATAAGTGGTGTATGTGTGTATGTGTACCGTTGTGTTTTAGTTTGGTTTCCTTCTTATATACGTACAATAGCCAAACTATGGTCATCGACGAACGTGTCAATATTTTAATCAAAATAATGAGAGGGGTTGTTATTTTCATATTTTATAATAGACCTATATATAGCCAAGTGGTTGCCGGGTTAGAATAGTGCCACTCCATGTCTTCCCGTGGATGTCGTAAGAGGCGACTAAGGGAATAAAGGCTTGTAGTACTGTAAGTCGATGGATTTGCAACCTGTCACTAATGCGCTTGTAAACATCTTAGCCTGATTGTGCAAAATGTGATTGCAGAATTGTCAACAAGTTTTTAGAGTTGTAGGTAATTCTGTAGCTCTGCCTACCCCATTCTGGGAACGAAGGCGTGATGTATGTACCTAAATGAAAGAGCGTCGGTGGCCAAGTGGCTTAGGAGGTCGACTCGTGATCGTGAGATACCGAGTTCGAAACCTCCCGGTCACCATGTACCAATGAGTTTTTCTAACTTAAGTGCATTACCCGACGCTCTTACGGTGAAGGAAAAACATCGTGAGGAAACCTGCACCTCGAACAGCTGAGTGTGTAAGAGGGTAATTGCACAAAAAAGATCCTAAAGGGTCGAAGTGTATCCGAAAGGGCCCATCTGTAAGATAAGATAAGATAAGATGTACCTAAATGACGATAATGTTAAAAAATGCAAACGGTTTATAACTTTTTTTTGTAGAAGTTGGTTAATTAATCATTGGCATTTTGCAAGAGTGTTTAATAGTGCCTTCACAAGTAAAATTGGAGACCGTTATTTTTTTCGCAAAAAACTTCATTCTCTCTTAACATTAACTTATCACATTTCCTTCAAGTCCTTACCTTCCTTGCTCACAGCCGATATATTCAGGTTCCCGCCTGTCGTCGAACCCGTGAACCCTTTCATCCACTTTCCCAGGTAGGTACTAATGTATTTCACCCAGCGCTGGAGCACATTCGGTTGGTAAGATTTGAAGGGCTGAGTTGGAGTTACTATTTTGTGCTGAAGTGTTTTGTTTTTACCTCGAGATATTTTTCCAGGAAAGGTGCCTAAGGAATAAGAATCGCAAAAAAAGCTTAGAGTAGCTTCGGTTTAATGACTCAATAGCGGCCTGCACACGTAAAGTTCGGACCGCGGGAAACGCCACGCACGGTCAATCTTCGTTCCGAACCGTACGTGTAAATGCAACTGTAATAGTAAAAAATGTACGGTTCGGAACAAAGATTGGAACGGCGCGTGGCGTTTCCCGCGGTCCGAACTTTACGTGTAAAGGCCACTTTTCTGTATGATAGATGATAAGAATGTATTTATTATTCAACTTATCGGGAAGCAAAATGTAAATTATAGTGAAAAGAAACCCGTTGCGTTGCGTAGTACTAAATCCGTTGCGTAATAGTTAGTGACACAGACGCAGATAGTGACTTTTTATACTTTGTGGAGATAGTATGTACCTACCTTCAGTATGTTATGCACAGAAAGTAATCAAAAATAGGATATCTGCTCGATGTCACATAATTGTAGCTAGTTGTGGATTTATTAAGTAACTTCAAAAAAAGGAGGAGGTTCTCAATTCAACTGCATGTTTTTTGTATGTTTGTTACACGCTTACTCCATCAATTGTGGACCGAACCTGTATTTTTTAAGCTTCTTCATCGAGTTTAAAACTACAACTGTTGGAAATAAAGTTTTACGACAATATTAAAAATAATGAATAGCAGTTGGTCGTAATCATTTTGCGAGTGGTAGCTATGTAGGTACTTACTCCATGTTGTGTTTTGTTTAATTTATCAACGTGTTTTTTTTGATCTCACAATCCCTTAGCGTGAACCCGTAGTATCTCAATCTGCAGTAACTCGATTGTCGACCGCAATGCTCCGCCCAGGTGTCGACATCGCAAAAAAATAATTAAATTAAGAACATCTGCCGTCGTCTGGTTAAGAACAATTCTTAAATTCGTTAACGTTAATAGAATTGAGATCTTATTGATTTATCGAAACAAAGGGAATGTGATGCGCTCGTGTTTGATGGTCTAATGGTTCCATGTTGTTTTAAGCATTCTATTCGAAAGATTTCTTAATCATAATGAACTATTGTTATAATAACGGTATAACTGAACTTGATTTAAGATTTCCAATAATCTAAAATAAGGAATTTCAGATTCATAAAATAACTATTAATTCAGGTTGGTTGTTAATCAAATAAGATTTGGTTAAACAAATTGCAACCGGTTCTTTGTATCTTTATACGTTTAGAATAAATGATAGTCAGTGATTTGATTTTTATACGGTACCTATGATCAGGTTGAAGTTTTGTATCTACTTGTGTGAGAAAGGTACTAAGACAGTGTAATGTTAAAGTATAAAATGACTAAGAATGTAAAATTGGGACAGATAATCCAGCTAAAAAAGTTAGGTATACTTGGAGAAAGAGGTCTAACTTGATTTACGAGTAACTCTAGTTGATAAAAGCTTAAAAACTGTTTTTTTTTTAATATAAGCCGCAAGTTAAGACTATTTTTCTCAACTCTGCTGGTATCTGGGTTAAGTTTTATTCATAATTCCGTGGGGAATATTTCTAATTTCCTTAATCTGGGGCGAAATATTACCGCCGAGAATACAAACGGAGATTACACTGCTTGTTGTGCCTTGAATTTTATACATACCTACTAGTATACACGCTCGTAGAGTTTGATTATAATAATTAAGGATGAAAAAAAAAAACACAATGTTTAATTAATGAATACCTACCGGATATCTTACACACGTTATTATAAATTTGTTTCATTTTCATTTTTTTTCAGTGTCAATTTTAAGGTACCATTTTTTTTTTTTTGCATTTTATTCAGTATTTTAAACTTAATATTTATTTGTTGAGCATGGATATGTGGATGATTCGACTATTTTATTGTATATTATATTACTAAGTTCACAAGAATAAATTTATAATAAATAAATACCTGACTAATGAACTGAACAATTAAATAAATTGTACTTACCTGTTTATAAGAAAGTAAGTAATGATTACTGGCCATTAAATCATGGTATAACAATTAGAAAAACATTAAAACAACTTAAAGTTCAAAGTTGAAAAACTATTCGTCATCGTATAAATTAATGTAATTTCCAAATTGAATTCGAATGTTACAGGTCACGTTAAACAATTTCCATTGCGATTCGAATCTATAAACTGTTTACACAAAATGTCGGACAAAAAGCTATATTTTCAGTACTACCAACTTAATAATACCTTTAAGGAGGGCGCCACTGTCTTTGTAAAAATGCGTTATCTATGTAGTACTATGGTTATGGTCGTTCAAATTGAAAAAGACCTTAAGGTATTCAATCGTTTATTGCTGTTATTTATATTATTGCCATGTTTTAACTGCCTGTCCTCATAAGGTATTTTTTTATTTGACAGACATATTTTAGTTCCAATTTTGTCCACTAGTTTTTGCATTGTGGTGATGCGTCTTTCGTGCGATTAGGTAGTTATCACAGTTACGGCGAAAAGTCACGAAAGCGAAGTTTGTTTTGCATGATAATTTATTGAAATTTGACAAGTTTTGAGCGTAGCGTGATTTGGTATCAGCTATAATTTTTAGTTTAAATGACATACACGAGTTTTAACATGAACTTTTTTTAGGAGACAAAAAAAAAACACTTTTTATGCATTTAAAAAAAGTTATTGCATGAATATAATTAATCATCTTAAGTTCTATTTTATTTTATTTTATTTAAAGATGAGTTTTTACATACCAGCGGCAAGTCATGCAATGTTTCTATAGAAAATAAAGTATCGCCCAAGGTTTTAATCTACATTAAAAATAATCAATAAATAAATATCAGGGGACAATCACACCAATTGAGCTAGTCCCAAACTAAAGTCTAGGCTTGACTACGGGTACCTACTAGACATATTTATATAGAGAAATAAATACTTAAATTAATGGGAAACATCCAAGACTCAGAAACAAATACTCTTGCTTCCGTATATATGTATACGGGACTGCTAGCCGAAGCTAGGCAGGGTCATTGCCAAGTATACTACTGTATACAGGGTGTTTGGCAGTCTGTTGTAGGGGTTTTAAAATGTGATAGAAAGTTAGGGTCATTCTGAACATTTTTGACACCATGTACTGTTATGCAAAGTTGCACGGTTTTTGAGATATTGTATTTAATTTAATTCTTGCAAAAACGCTATGTTCGCCAGAAAAACAATTATTAAACACCCTGTACAGTTCGTATTGAATACATTTTTAGTGTTTTACCTTCGCAATACCTTGGTTCTTCAAAGTAAATCAAAATCTAATTAACGCCTGCTAATGCTTAACTGATTATTATTCGTTATTCTTGCAAACAGCATTTTTTTTAAATGTAAAAATTACAATATCTGTAAAAACCGAGCAACGTTGCATAATGGTAAATTTTGTTAAAAGTGTTCACAATGACCCTAACTGTCATCCCTTAAAACCCCTACACCCGACTGCCAAACACCCTGTATACTAACTACTAGGTGGCGTAAATGTAGACATGTACCAATTAGAATAAACTACTATAATTGTTACATTTCTATAAACTTTCTTGTTACATTCTAAAATCCATCGCAATTTATATAATTGCATGGTCCTTGTCTAACCTCAATTACAATCCAAATAGGCATCTATTTAAACTTGTAGCCTAATAAACCCGTTATACAGCCTCACAAACAAACAAATCGGGTTTATCTTCCGTCACGGGTCTTTCACGGACGAAGTGCGTCACGGGAAATACAAACAAAGGTATGAAAACACTCTTATAATATTACCGAATATTAAACTGGATAGCTATTCGGTGAGCAACATGAGAGATATAGCATTTATGGTATTGTGCCGCAGATTTCGGCATATCCAACAAAAAAAACATTTTGCGAGAGTTGTGTTGTATAGAGAATTAATGCCGCCTTGTTTAGTTTTCAATTTAGAATGGCATAAAACCACTGCAAAATATTTTTTGATAATTGTCAATCGCAACATAAATAAGAAGTTTGACAAAAGGCTTTTTAAAGGCTTAAGCGTTACGAGGTAAATGTTTATTAAGATATTAGGCAGAAAAACAATGTTCATAAGCATACAAGTAAAATGGTTATTAAAAAATATCGTTCTCTAAACAAATTAGTCAAACATTGCAACACGTGTAGCAAGTAAATAATTTACATTATATAACCTGATGTTTTGTGCTTAATAGATACAATATTAGAATTACTTTCTGTCAGTAAGTATATTCTTTCTTATTTTATACTTTTTTCTATCGAAAATAACATTCTGCTAGTTCAGCGAGTTCAGCTGCGAGTGTCTGCAAATGGTAGATAAGGCAGTTTTTCTAGGCATAACAATAGATAAAAATTTGCAATGGGGTCCCCATATAGCTGTACTGGCAGGTAAACTAAGTTCGGCAGCTTATGCCGTTAGGAAAATTAGACAGCTAACTAATGTTGAAACAGCTCGCTTAGTTTATTATAGTTATTTCCATAGTGTCATGTCGTACGGTATTCTGGTTTGGGGTAAGGCAGCTGAAATATTAACTATATTTGTTTTACAAAAAAGGGCCATTCGTTCTATTTATAACTTAAATTCTCGTGACTCCTTAAGAGAACTATTTAAAGAAATTAATATCTTAACTGTAGCATCTCAATTTATTTATGAGAATATTATTTATGTTATTAAAAATTTAGATTCTTTCACCAAAAATTCTGATATACATAATTTAAATACAAGAAATAAAAATAAAATTGCTATTAGAAAATTTCGCGTACGTAAAGTATATAAATCATTTGTTGGTCAATGCATTCATTTCTATAATAAATTACCTGACGTAGTTTTAAAGTTACCCTTTTCAGCACTTAAAAATTACTTGAAAAAGTCGTTAATGTCTAAAGCGTATTATAGGGTCGAGGATTATCTAGCAGACAAAAATGCATGGCCTAAACTCGAAAATTAGTCAATAATAATTTGTTCAAATGTAAAACCTTTATCTTGTCTAGGGGACACTGTTGATGTAGGAAAACATGTCGAAACTTTGATTATTATTAATTTTTTTGTTTTTGCCTTTTTCTCCGTCTATATCTCTCCTAATATTTTTGCCATGTTTTCCTGCTGATCTACGCATGATATTTGATATTATATTTAAATTAATATTTATAGCTTTATATAATACTAGACTAAGTTGTATCATTGTAATAGGAAATATGGTTAAAAAAATGACTGACTGCTGAGTTTCTTGCGGCGTTTCTTCTCGGCAGTGGTCTCCTCTTGGGAAGCGCTGGTAGACTCCTGACGTGTAAAGGTGCCCGTGCGGCCTACTTACTAAATAAATGACTTTTATCTTTTTATCTTTATCAGAGTTTTTGTTACTAGTCAAGAATTAATATTTTTATATTTCACATTTTATTACAAAAAGTAATCATAGCTATCCAGTTAAACAATATGCCGGTGAACACTTCCGCTGCTACTGTTTGCTTATCGACGGCGGGTTCCGTTGTGTCACACGAAGCTGACGTTGACAGGTGTCCTTAGTATTGCGATCCGAAAGGTAGATTAAAATAATTATGATTATATAGTAGTAGTAGGTAAGAAAATCGATTGAAATGTCCAGCTTTTACTTCTTGTTTCTTCTGATAACTGCTTAAGATGATGGACCTGGTAGCTAAAAAAAAAACGATAACATGTGACAGCTGACAGTGGAAAGCTACCTATAGCTAATAGAAAAGTGGTGAGAAACTGAAATTTATTGGACAATTCGAATACATCTTCGACTGATATTTTTTTGAGATGTCGGTTTTCTATACTTGCATCAACAATTTTAATGTCTTTGTTGTTTTCTATCTAATTAAATATTTCGCAAAGTTCGGATGTCTTTTGTATAAAAAACCTAATGGTTAAACGAGTGATAAAATTGACAATTTTTACAAGTTTTTTTTACTCTATTGCAGGAAACCAAATCTTTAAACCTAAAGCCAAAGCAAACTACATCTACTGTATTGCAAACTCCGCATAAAAGGAAACGTAACAAACTTACAAGAACATGCTAGAATTCCTAAGCCCAAAACAACAAGAAAAATCCAACGTTAGTATTCGCACGCGGGTGTCCAAGATTTACGGCTCCGGCCGGACAGTCCCGGACACCCGGGACAGCCCGGACAACTCCCGCAAGATTAATTACGCACGAGCGCCCCAAACTATCCCCTGTTGATTTTTAACGTTCCAAATTTAAATTCAAACTGTAATCCGATATGGCGGATTGATTGCGATTTCGAAAAAGGAATTGCGGTGTCAAGGGTTTGATTTTGAAATGGGACTGGCCGGAGGCGAGCGTTTGATTCATTCGTTGGGACGAACGATGCGATAAATGTGATTATGGTTCGCATAAAAGTCTCGTCGAATGCGGTCTTTGCGTCATAAATCTCATTCAAAATGCTCTGCCGGAGTGTTTCTAGTCACTAGTCACTCAACTGGCTGGTTTGTGTTGAGTGGTCAGTGTGTTGTGTGACAACTGATGGTGGTGCTGGAAGTGGTGGCTGGTAATTTTGGTGGTAGTAGGATCGCTACCACCATTTTATTCTTTATGCTACCGCCAAGAAGCAGAAGATCGCGGGAAGCCGATGGGTGCGAATAGTTAACACAAAACCGGCCGTTGTAGAGATCCTTGGGGAAGGCCTAAGACCAGCAGTGGACGTCTTTCGGCTAATATGATGATGATGATGATGATGATGATGATGGTGATGATGATGATGATGAAGCAGCAGTGTTCACATTGTTGTGTTCAGTGTGTTCTGGTGTGATAGAGGCATTCCATCTAAGTCCCCAGGGTTGCCAACGTATCTGCGGTCTGCAAGATTGCAGTCTTAAGATTGTAGTCTTGAGAAGTAAGTAAGTACTGTACTGGACCAGAGGGGTAGCCCCTGTCAGAATTATAAAAGTTAAATTTATTTTTAAAATTTAACTGGCCAGTGATGTGTCTAATTTGTAGGACCCAAGTCAAAATCGTTGTGATATATAGTTAAGCATATTAGTAGTAACGCCAAGATTCCGTAGGCGAGATTGAGAGAAACTAAGTCAATTAGTTTAAAAGGTAGGCTCTTGGAAAAGGATTTCAAATAGGATTGTTGGTAAATACCGGTTATCGATCATTGGTTAATATAGTTTATCGGTTATTGTTTAGTAGCGTTCATTGTTTAAATAAGTTCTCGTTCAGATAGCTGACTTTTCTGGTAAAGGTAGGGCCCCACCCCGCCCATACCCGTGGGCGCGGCTCCAGACGGGATACCCTCCGCCAGCCTGCCTTCGGTCAGTCTAGGGGATAGCTCATTACGTCCTCTTGTCAGTCCGTCGCAGTACCGGTGTGCAAAGGGACTAGAGGGCCCGCGCAACTAATGTAGACACTCCTAAGGCAGGATTTCCCCTAACGCCTAATAATTTATACGGAGTGACTACCCTATGTTCCTACCCCATTGTGTCCTCGTCCACCTCAAGCCCCGCGAGTGTGTGTGTAGGTTCGTGCCGTGGTGCCTGGAGACGGCGTAGCAAACCAAGAATGGCGAGGGCCTCCCTCCCCTTCGTGCCCTGCCAGGACACCCGATCCTCACACGCTCTGCATTACGCATCGCTTAACCGAGTCCCCACGAACCGACATGAGAGCCGGGAGTAGAAGGCAGTTGCCGAGCTAAACTCGCAGGAGTCCTTACCAGACATGGGATCATAAAAACCCAAGCAGCAAGGCACCTCAACTAACCAACGTCTTTCGGTCAGAGGTGATATCGGCCCCTGGCAACCACACTGGCTTGGCCCTCGGGGACCCCAATATACTTTTGAAATCTAAGTGCCTCGACATCTCTACGCACCGACACGACTTGTTCAGTCTGTATCGGTACTTTGTAAAGTGTCACTGCTCGCAATCCGAAGTCCAAGGCACTTATTCCCTGTAAATTGGTAGCCCCGTCTGTGCCCGAGGATAGCAATCTCTCCGAGCATAAACTTCCTCCGACCCGGATAGTTTATGATCGAGGTGGCCGAACTCTGCTTTAATATCTTCACAATAACAGGCAATCTAAGCAGACTAGGACACAATAGCATCTTTGAACCGAGCTAAGGGCCGAGAGGAACAAGAACATTACTAGGCCAAAAGGTTTGGGAAACTTTGGAAAAAACATCATTAATCTAGTGAACTCAATTTAAACAATGGACTCCCGAAGACTACGCCGCGCGGAGCTACCAAGCGCACAAGTCAGATTCAATCTCGTGGTCCCGGTGAAATCCTCTTCCATTTCGTATTAGTTCGTGGGTCACGTTAATAAAATATGTGAATTTATTACCTTAGTCTCTTTCGTTAAATAGTATTTTAAATCCCGTGAAGAACTATTATTCCGTACGTTGGAATGCTCCTTTTCGGACAAACACGCCTACGTGACTCCACTTCCTAGAGTTCCGTTGTATTTTGTTTGAATTTAAATCTTTTTTTTTATTTGGTTTTGTTTCGAAAAGCCGTCAAATTTAAAATAAGTCATTTTTTTTAAAAAGGGTAAATCACAATAAAAAAAATCAGAGTAAATAATGAACACAATAGGTGTTCCTACAAGAACCGCCTTGTTAAGAGTCAATATATTTTCCACGTCGAAAATATGTTCACTCTTCCAACAGGAATTCCATATTTGAATTTGACGTCTGTATGACAGACATTGTCGTCTGGCGGTATCTTGCATCTACTACTACGGATCTACAATCAACCAATATGGCCGATGAAAGAGAGGGGGAACTTAGCTCTGGACTTCAGGTCAAGGCCGCGGTGACGTAGGCCCGCCTACGACACTCCCGTTCCTCCGCAGATCATGGCGTCACGGCCAGCAACGCTCTTGCCGGATAAGCTCGTACGCGTGTACATATGAAAGTAAAATTATACATCAATTTACATTCGCTACTGCCCTAGTCTCCCGCCCAATTCCCACACTATTCTAAGTACTACTCTTCGACACCACACAACATTCACTCACCGATTCAACACTCTTCCATTCCCCTTTCTCTCCAACCACACACGTCCGCGCACTCCAAACACCAAAAGCCGGAAGCCGGGACCCGCCGAGTCTTCACTCCCGGTCCCTGAAACTTAAGATAGAACGAGCAGAAACAGGCACACTTATGCAACACTATCACCTCTTCAACACTCGCACTCTGTCTCGTAGCTCGCAGGCCGGTCGGCCTGCGGTCAAAACTCACGACTGACGAATCCGCACTCATCTTGCCTACAATCCCACCATTCCCTTAGGGGGCCCCGAATTATCACACGCGGCGCTCTCTAATTTGTTTCACTCCTCTTTAAAGATTTTAATTTAATTTTCTAGGTTTTTTACATTTTAGATCCACCAAATTTTCGACCGTCACTCCCCAACGTTTCCTTGACAACCCCCAATCTCGCCTCCCTAACCGGCCAGTACGCCAAAGCGCCTAAGCCTTATTTTAAGGCTGCTTCACACCGTGGGTCAGCACAGTACCTATCCTCGCTCGCGTTCTCCATGCCATGAAAACAATATCCCAATAAGTCTACACCGCGTTTATAAAACGAAAAACACTATTTATAACACTTCGTCGCTGATTATGCAATACCACGTATGTAACATATAAAATAAGTTGCAAAATACACCTTAATGATTTACAAGAAGTTACATTTTGGTCCTTATTTAATTTGTTACTTTCGCGGTATTGTATTGTATTGTCAACGACGCTATGCTGAATTATTAAATTCATGTTGGATTTGTTACATCTCTAAAGTGTAGTTAGCAAAAGCAATTCAAGCAGACGAGAAACTCTACCAAGCTATTTAGCAAATTCTACACAAACTAACGCTTGAAGATAAGCAAAAAACCTTTATTTAAAAATTGCTGACGTTCCACAAAAACTTGCAAGTAGTTTTTTTCATTTACAAGTTAGCGAAATAAGGTAAGATAATTTCTTGTAACAAAGTTGGTAAACAAACTCAGTTAAATAAGAATCTCGTTGCGCGGGATTATTTTCTTGGCGAGATATCACGGCTGTTGTAGTCTTATCAGTGTATGTTCATATTGCGTCTAAAAAAATGAGCACGTTTTTAATGTGTAGCTGTATTTAAGGTTTTAGGGACGCTCTACTAAAAACTAAAAAAACGTGATTTTTAACCAGAGTAGAAGAATCAAAAACCTAACCCCTTATAATTACGCCATAAACGCACAATAGACATATTTTAATAATAGTGTTTTTTGTCATAATGACATACAATGACAGAGCAAATTTTAAGTTAGCTACTGCGCGTTTATGAATAAGAGTGTTCATCTATACCTACATATGAAACGGGCTCGCTAAAGTTCATATAAAATTGCAACTCCGATTATTGGAACTCCGAAAATGTAATTTTTATACCGCTGGAACCGTAAACTTTTCACAGAAGTTCTGAAATATTCAATGTGTAGATAATGCAAGGATAGGTTAGGTTTGATTAATGAAAATCCGAAAAAGGAACAGTTACAAAAAAAAATCGTTATGATTTCCGATGATTATGACTTAAAACACTTTTGGACTACCACAAAACATAACTCACGCCTTCATTCCCAGAGAGGGGTAGGCAGAGCCACAGACTCACCAACAACTCCAAAAACTTGTTGATAATTCTGTGACCACATTTTGCACAACCAGGCTAAGTTATTATCCAGTGTAGGTATTAGTGACAGTTTGCAGACCCATCGCCTAACAGCACTACACAGCCTTTAGTTCCTTAGTCGTCTCTTACGACATCCAAGGGAAGACATGAAGTGGCAACATTCTAAACCCGGCACCACATGGGCAAATTTTGGACTACAAATTTTTATATAATCCAATATGGACCCATATGAAATACTTCCGTGACGGAAACAGTCAATACTTATAATAAAATGGAACCAGTATAAACATCGATTTATTTTACCTTTAACAAACAAAATCCACTTTCAAATTTAAAACTGCAGCAGAAATTGTTCTGTCCCGTTCTGTCTCGTTTGTTGTTCTCGGCTGAATCGTTCGGAACTGAGGTCTGCAGACGTAAGAGGACGCTGGGGAGCTCAGCACCGATAAAATCCTTGGCAAAAGGAATTTTGTAAATGTTTCGTTGGATTCTGGAAACAAAACTGATAAATTCTAAAACGTGCGAGGTAAAACATTGTTAAGTCTGTATTTTGGTTCAATCGGACATATTCGTTTAAAAAGAATATTGATATTTAAACTAAACAACTGGGTAACAATGTTTTGTAAAATGTGGACTTGACTTGTAAAAAAGCATACCGTGAGATTCGTCCGATGCTACTTATAATTCTTGAAATGTTTTTTTCTATTCATTGCTAACAAATAAGGTAATTATCATCACATCAATAAAAAGTCAAATTTACGTAGTCCTAAACTTATCTCGAGGCTTGTGCTATGGGTGCCTAATCTATATATATAAAAGGCTAAACTGACTAACTGATGTATCAACGCACAGCCGAAACTACTGTACCTAGAAACTTGAAATTTGGTACAGGGGTTCCTTTTATGATGTAAGTGAGCACTAAGAAAGGATTTTCCGAAAATCGACTCCCAACGGGAAGAAATGGGGGGAGAAGCGGGAAACTAATTCTACGCGTACGAAGTCGCGGGCGTCCTCTATATGATAATATACATACTTATGAATATAAACAATAAAAAAACAATTGTTACATAGAAAATATCAAAGACTACACAAGCGTCAACGTCGCGTTTTTAGACTTTAGATTTAAAAAAAAATTTCACGAGCGATAGAGACTTCAATTAAAAATCAATAAGTCCCTATAGTTTGATATTTTGATTAATACTTAAAAAAACAGAAATTAATATCAATACAATATTTAATGCGTCTAGCTCAAAACCAAAAGAAAACTCTAATTATTAAAGATGTATACATAATAACAGTAAACTACTTACAAGCAAAAGCAAATGACTATTATATACAGCTTAAACAGTTAATTTATCCAGCATCAGTGTCATATCTGTGTACAAGCACTCTAAGTGGCGACTATAATGTCTTCAAATTTGCATTCAGCCTGTATGTAAGTACAAGGGTAAGGCGTTAGGGTGTTATTCTGTTCTGCATCAAAGAGTTTGCTTGATCGAACTGGTTTAAGTTTAGTATATTTTGGGAGCCTGCCGTTTGGCAAAAATATGTTTGCTAAATGTATCATTTTCCAACTTTTTCATTTGCCAACCCTATGGTCTATAAATTTTTCAGAATTTATTTCAGTACCATCCTGTAGAACCCTCTAGGTTAGGTTAGGTTCGTTTTTATAAAATCCTGAAATATTTACGGTTACAGAAAACAAAGTGGGTTGCCAAATGAAAAGTTGGGAAACGATACATTTGGCAAACATATTTCGCCGAAACTAAGGTAACCCGTATATTTTACTTTATACCCATGGGTGCTGTCATATGCTTTGAACCTATATTTTTTTTAATGCAATTAACCCCTTACATACATAGTTACCGATAAAAGTATACTTAAACGTTTTACTTTCACCGCGGCGCACGACTGGTTCTCACAGAAGGTACCTAGGTACTCAAGTTTTAAATAAATCGGTACCCTGTGTTCATACCTCGGTACAGTGAAGGACTTTAATTGTCATGTCACTATGGAACCCTGTCATAATGACAGCGTCAAACCACATTCGAAAGAAATTACGCCAAATTTTATGATTAACGTTATGCGACAGGGTTCCATAGGGGCATGACAATTAAAGTCCTTGACTGTACATCGACCACCGGGCACTCTTTAGTAAACTAAAGTTTAAGCTGCGTTTTCATTACAACTCAAGTAGCTTTCTACTGGAAATGGAAGCAATCCTATTGGTAGTTTCTTCCACGCGTATCGTTAAACTTCCTCGAACAGTACCTGGTGGCAACACAGGTTTCTTATGAACCTGCTCCGTAGGCAAAAATCGCCAAACTATCCACAAAATCGCGGCCAGGGGGCAATATGGCTGCGTTTATCGCGTGTCAAAATGTGAATAAAACAGCTGTCACTTTCTGATCCGTGAAGTTTCTGACCCAGAGTGACGGATGCTTTACTCGAAAAATTTATTTCAAGACCAAAATCTGACAGTTCCCATCTTGATTATTTAGTTATTTTAACATTATTTCATAAAAACATGAATGAGAACTCGTGTAACCAGTAATATTAGGGTAAGTTTTATTAAAAAAATACCTACACTTAAACCCAAATGCAGTAATCACAACGAATGTGCGCCCGTTGAGGTTAGGATTTCGGTCTTCAATTAGATTATCGAGATTATATCCACATTTTGTTACGCGATAAACACAACCATACTAGGCCCGCTGGGGGCGTAAAACGGCTGCGATTATCGCGTGAAAAAAAATGTGGATAAAACATCCGTCACTTTCTGACACGTATATAAGTACGAGAGTGACGGATGGATAGACGCAACCATACTAGGCCCGCGGCGGTCGACTATGTAGGTATAACCGAGCAAACTTGCCTTCCAAAATAATAACACCACTGCTAAGTGTTGCTAATTCGAACGGAGCATGTTAATGTTTACAACAAAGGAGATAATGCTATGTTGGCAGCCTTGGTAGGGCTCGGGAGATATCTCATCCTGGATAAAGACTACATGGTAATGTTGGCAGTAAATAAATTAGTTTTAAGGCGAAACAAGCAGATTAAGACGTTAATTTTACGCAGGTATTTTGTTGTTGGTAACGTTTAGAATTTATTTTTGTTTAAAGACCGTTTAGTGAGGGACTTCTTTTGGTAATCTTTGACGAGTAGGTTGTTTTTTTATTCACGTACTCGAGCCAGTTATGAGTACGGTTGATAATGTCTCGCGTTTTTACTCTGTCACTCAAAATCTTAAGAAGCTTTCACAGGTTAACGATTTTATGAATAACAAATTATATTTAATGGAGTCAAAGGCAGTGTAAATTGTGAAATCTGTATCTCCGTAAGTCTTTATTTGAGAGCAGAAAATGAGTCAAAACTGAAATTTTACCTACTTAATTTCACGGTGAAGAGCGTTCAATTTAATTGCTTATTTCTTTATCGATGCCTAAATTTTTTCTATTGTTTTAAATAGGCATCTCTTTTTATTATAAATTGAGAATGTTTTCAAACTGCCATTTGTCATTTAGAACCATTCAAATGGATCTCGGTAAGCACAATTTCATTTTTCACGCTTTTCCTTCATCTCATTGATTCTGGGCTGATTCGAACGAGACATTATAATTATAATAACAAAAAATTTAAGAGGAATGTTCTGCCGTCCAAAGCAAAAAATGCAGCATACGCATAAGAACTTCATACTCACACTGCTTATTTATTTTGGTTAGTGTTTAACTCAAAAAACATTTCGCGAGTGATTTAAAAGTTTGACCCAGTTGGGGTCAGACTAAGCTGATTGCTAATTAGTAATTAGTAAAGCAGCCGGTCACAGACTTGGTCTCTGTTCTCGATGACCTTTGGATGTGACACCGATTAAGGTCGTTCGGTGCCAGGGTAATTAAATTTCATAATGAAATGGATGGATTATGTGGTATTGTAAGAATAAAGGTAAATTTAAAAGTATATGTAGAGTTGGCCGGCTTAAATTATTTATCATAATTTTTATGGTATTAAAAATATTGCATTTATAATTACAGTTGGATTTCATGTTTTATTATTTTTTATAATTAGCGTCTATACCTACTATCTATACTATTAATATAAAGAAAGTTGGAATTTTGTGAGTTTTTATCTATCCAACAGGTTAATCTCCGGAACGACGGAACCATTAAAAAGGTACATTATTCTCGATGGTTTTTTTTTGTTTTAACCGAAGCAAATCCCGGCCCCTGGACCTAATACTATTTTTTTTTTATTAACTTATAAATAAAAGTAAATTTACGCCGCATCTGCTGTAAAAATGTGTTAGCCCCAATTTCAGAAACTACTGGGTAGATTTTAATGCAACTTTCACTAAAATTAATACAATTATTTGACTAAGGTAAATATATACAGCTAGTTTATATTATTTCTACTTTGCGTTTAAATAAATCTACGCGATCGTGCAAAGCCAAACATTTGTCGCCAAAACTTTGCCAATTCTTTACACCTCCACCCAACTCGATACGGGCGCACGGGCAGTCTCATTCAGCTAAAAGCATTACGATACTACGGCTGGGGTCAACGACTTTACTGTGACCTTTTTTGGGACGAAACATGATAGGTATAAGTGCGACATTAGAAGAGTTTTACAGAGATGAGAAAGGTTTGTAAATGTCAATAAATGTGCCACAGCAAAAATTATAATAAAAGATCTCTAATTTAAGAGTTAGGATATTGTAAAATTATAATAACGAAAAGTGGTTTAGAACTATTTAATGTGTAAATGCATAATGAATGCTACCATCTTTACGATGCTTTCTTTCACACAAATACTTAATGTCCGAAATCATAAAGAGGCAATAAATGAAATTAAATTTGCATCCACGTCTTTAGTTGTGAAAGGAACTTCTTTTGCCTACGGGTTGTTAATTAATGCTACAGATACTGTACATAATCTACTGCTGGGTTTTTATTCCAGTAGAAAGAAGAATGTAGTCACGAAATGGTCCCCACTCAACGTAATGCTGGCATAAGAGTCAGCTCTGGTCTTCCGTTGGAACCTTCAGGTGTAACCATGGAACACTTAAACTACAAAATAAGGAAAATAAAATTAAGAAAATTCGCACGCAACTTTTCATCTCTATCCCTTCTAGAAGCTAGAATCGGAAATATGAAAAGGGCTACTGTCTATTCGAACGCTATTAAAGTACACCTTTGATATATTAAATTTCTTAAACTACTGAATGTTCAATATTCAACATTCACGGGCAACTTCCGACACGTTCCGCTATCCTAAGCGGGGTTCCTTATATTCACCTAGACAACATGTATACGAGTATATGTACATAAATATATTGAACCCTCCGAACAGCATACAAAAGATCAGTAGATCCGCTCTGTTGTATGTTATTTTGTTAGCCCCCGGCAAAAAGGAGGGGTGATATAAGGATGACTTGTGTATCTGTGTACAGTACGATTAATTGGACTTTGGCACTCGGCAATTGTCGACATTCATCGGGCGAGATCGGAAGTGCAAATCATACGAGACACATTGCTGCATATTCAAAATATCAGAGTGTGCATTTCACAGTCTAAAACAGTAGGTAATGTATATCACCTGCAACAGTGACATTTTTCACAATAGAAATATGAATAAAACAGACGTGCCTTGACTTAATTATTGCATCGCATTACTAAAAATACAGTCGCCGAGCTTTTCTATGGGATGATGATGATTATGACAGTGATCTGGAAAACCCCTCGATTTTTTTCTACGAATGTGCAAATTTATCGTTTATGGAATTAACTTAGGCTAACGCTCGACAGGTTAAATACGAACATTCTATGAAAAAAAACGATTTCATATATTAAATCGATGGTTTAAATAGAAGACAAATGTACTAAATGCAAAAAAATAAGAGCCATAGCATGTAGCATGCTCAAAGCTTACACATTACATCTGACATTAAAATAAAGAAATGCATGATTGCACTTAGCATATTCCCTTAGCCTTCTAGACCATCGAAATAATAACTTGTTAAAGTCATACATTTTGACGAAACTCTAAAGCGTTGACTTTTGCACAATGCATCTTTTTGAGAACTGTTTTCTTACATTTAATATTTACTATTTGTAAAACGTAAATGGGTCTTCTGTGTTTATTTGCCTTAAGGTGCAAGCTTTCGACGAATAAATAATGCTTAAAGTCTGGCTTTTCAATAGGTTTAGCATTTCCTTAGTCGGTTGACGTCGTGAAGTGAGGTAAGATTCCGAGTTATAAAATCGTCTATATAGAGGAAATCATGAAGTACATACATAATATATTATGTATTCATGTATTACTTACTAATAACTTAGTGAGTTTTTCTTCAACGAAGAAAAAAATAACTTTTATTTTAGAGCAAAGATGGAATATTTCTTCCCATGTTCATTATCTATATTCTAAGTAGGTACTTGTTGTCAAACTAAGAACTCTTATAGTTTTTCTTGCTTGTCCATAAGTCTGTAAGACATTGACACTTTTACTGAAAGATTTTGTTTTGCATGTCTAACTTGTGACTTTAACTTTAACACAGGCTTTAAAGTAAAAAGACACACGTTGTTCCTATTTGAATAAAAAACTACAACATCTGCATAATATTATAAAGATAAAGTTGATTGATTCCTTAAGAAATATAACACTATCTATTTTTTTTTGTAAAGTAGATTAATTAATTTGTAAATTTGTCACGATCACTTTGCAGAAAACCCTTAGGTACGAGTACATACAAAAAAAAACATGTTTAAATTGAGCTTGTTATTTTATCCCCATTGTAATCCATAAAACTGCACCCCGACCAAAGCGCAGGAAAAAATAATTAGCAAAGACGTCGTTAAAACTAATCACGAGCACTCAAAAATGAGCAAGATCCCCCTGCTTCCCCTTCGTTTTGGAAAAAATATATTAATTCACCATCTCCATCAAGATGTCATCGTTCCTTGAGGGGAGACAGGGGAGATAATTAACAATTAGTTAATGGAACGGTAGGAATGTTTGCAGACTTCTCGTGGTCACAGTACCGGCGACTAGGGAGGCCACAGTGAAAAACAAGTAAGTCAGAGTCAAAGTTGGATCTTTGCCCGAAATTTACTAGTAAACTCAACGCTTTTGATCAATTAATTCTACGATTTCCTTTAGTTTTGTATAGCTGCTGCAGAGGTCTTATTCTTCCAAAACCTTTATCTTGTCGGTAGGTCGATCGAGCGAGCAAGCTTTATAAAGCTATTTAATTGAGAATGCACGCCTTAAAATTGGTGTAGTCGTAAGGTAGTGACGTCGTCGACGAGATCTTTCAATTGAGCCCAACGTTTTTTTTTAATACGAACAACATATTGTGTTTTTTGTCAGGTAACAATTGGCAATTTTATACCGATACATATTGTCAGAAGCCTGATAAAAGTTAAATTTTCTTTTTCATATTCTTAACTTAAAGTTGAAAGTTTTAGCACCAAAAACTATTTTAGTGCAGGTATTTCGGACTAGCATTACATAAAAACAGTTGGCAGTAAATGTGACTAAAAAAACAATATTGCATTATTATCTCTATCTTACTGTTTTAAACTACATTTACCGTGACAAAGACAACTGAGGTAAAAGGACGAAGCCGCGTCCACATTGTCTCAGACTAAAATGGATTGACTTTTGTTTTGTGCAGGTAGAAAGCAGATTTGGTTCGCTTTGTACTAACAAGTCTTTGGGGAAATGGTTTTGTATAATAATTGAACGTTTGTCGTATGGATGCTGATCAAAGGGATAGGGAGAGCCCGAGATTTGAAAGAGGCTTTTGCAAAGTGATTGCAGAATTCGCACACGAAGACGCATCTTATAAGTTACTAGAGGACGCCCGCTACTTCGTACGCGTAGAATTCGTTTCCCGGTACTCCCCCCATTTCTTCCCTCACTTACATCATGAAAGGAACCCCTGTACCAAATTTCAAGTTTCTAGGTACAGTAGTTTCGGTTGTGTGTTGATATATAAGCCAGTCAGTTTTTCCTTTTATACACCGTGTTTTTGTTCATTTCCGATAACTTCGGCATATTATTGGGTATCTTCATAGGAACCAAATGATAGAATAGTTTTTGGAAATAAGAAAAAAAAATTTTTTTCACTTCTTAGTACATAATAATTAAATATTGCATCAACGGTTATTGTAAAAGGGTCTCTTGAGTTAATCTAAAATTAGTGTCAATTATGACGATGTCCGAATGACATCGCACACACAAGTAAAGATAACATTTGACAGGTAAACAACTTAATGGCCGAGTGGCAGCTACCCTTACTCATTGTGTAGGAGGTCACGGGTTCGATTCCCAGTTATGCGGTGTTTGTTTTTATTTTTAATTTTTCTAAGGTCTTTTTAGAAGAGAGTGAGTGTTTTTTTAGAAGTGATAAGAAACTTGACCCATTTCAACTGGTAATAAGATTATTTAAAAGACAAAAAATAGCGATTTTAAGTGTTTTATTAAAAAAGGTAAATTTAATGTAAATGATTTTCAAAATGCCCACCGTCCTGCTCTAAACACACATTTAAACGCGTTCGTGTCTGTCTGTTTAAATTCACATTTGTACCACGCATTTCTTCAGCAACACGTTCAATCTCTGTTAACAACTGCTCTCGAGAATCTATGCGTTTCGAATATACTTTTTCTTTCAACGTACCCCAGACGTAAGTCAAGAGCCGTCAAATCAGGACTTCTAGCCGGCCATGCAAGTGTTGGACTTCCGCGACCAATCCAACGCCCAGGATAGGTTGCATTTAGGTACTCGCGAACTCGTATAGCATAGTGAGCGGAAGCACCATCATGTTGTACCCACTTATCGCGCAATCTCGCTAATGGCACATTTTCAAAAAAATCTAAGTTTGGAACAGATTGTAAGAAACTTAAATAGTTTTCGGCATTAAGTCTTGATGGGAGTTCGATAGAACCAATAAGCTGGTTATTGAATACTCCTGCCCACATGTTCACCGAAAACTCGTGCTGATAAGAGTGTTCTTTCACAAGTTTTGGATTGTCTTCGGACCAATGGTGCAAATTTTTTAAATTAACAATTCCTGCCCTCGTGAATTGTGCTTCGTCCATCCACAAATTTTTTCCTATTATTTGCGTATCTTGCAACAATAGTTCATTCATCCGTTGACAGAAAGCAATGCGTGCGAAATTGTCGTTTGGCAATAGGCCTTGAACCTTACGGTAATGATAAGGATGCAAACCATATCTTTGCCATAAACGCCACACTTTATCATGATTGACATTAAAAATACGTCCTACGCGTCTAGTGGATAGGGTCGGGTCCTCAATTATAAGATTCATAATTCCAACCTCTTGAGCCACACTTAAATCCACAACTCTATCATGGGGAGTTGGCCGTAAGCTGAGTTCACTGAAACGCCTATGAATCTGTAACAATCACATAACCTACTTATCTCCTCGTCTCAGAATTCAGTTTGAAAGTAATGACACATAATGATGAGTTTTTGTACAAAACTTACATTAATAAACGTATAAGGGTCCGGCGTCTGACGATTGGGGTAACGTCGTCGATACTCTCGAGCCGCTTCAGAGGCGTTTCCATTACAAAACCCGTAAATAAAATGAATATCAGCCTGATGGTCCGGTGCATAATTATAACGCGGCATGACAATATCAAAACCACGAAGCGAAAGTAAGTTTAAGTACCAATTTCAATTCTAAATTAAATACCTAATGTGTTTATTTATGATTTGTCAGTTTCGCACTTTGACATGACATGACAATGTAAACTGTTTTATGTAGGTTAGGTACTTGAAAATTTTAAACTCTTTACTCACAATATTAAAAATAAATTTTGAGAACCTTTTAGACTTGTGTTGGGAGCTTAATTGATTTAAATTAATAATTGAATATCCTTAAAATAGTGCGAGTTAGAATACAGGTGTCTTAGAGAAATTAACTTAATTTAACCTAAGGAATGTTTCCTTGAAGTTATCGGAAATCAAAAAAAACACGGTGTATATATAGATAAACTAGACATCCTAGTGTAAGAATATATTCTATGGATTTTTCTACATACAATACAATTAAAAGTTAAAACTAAACTTATTTAAATTAAAATAAAAACTAAGCTACTCAAATATTAAAGACGTAAATAATAATCACCACTATAAAAAGAACACCCCTTCTAGCAGGTCCGCCCGCGGCATGGTCCCTATGACACTGGCTGCGTTACCTCTCTGGATAGCTAGCCCGATCCTTTGAGAGAGGTAAGCATTTAAAAATCCTTGTATTTTGTAAGGGTAATCTTTGAAACTACTGAAACGATCCTACTAGTTATTCCCTCGGGAACTTTTAAATTTTCCGGGATGAAAAGTAGCGCGTGTGTTAATCAAGGGTATTAGTATCTCTACTTCAAATCTCATCCAAATCCGTCTAGCCATTGCAGCGTGAAGGATTAACAAATGAACATAGGTACAGACAAACTTTCGTAGTTATAATATTAGTTGGATTAAACCGTTAAACCGGATCGAAGCAAGGGCAAGTAACTAGTCTGTAATAATTATTGCACAAATGATCATATTTCTTTAATAAACTTCCCTTTGACTCGAAGTTCAAATCAACAAGGTTCTAGTTTTAACTCGAATATATTGGAAAAGTTAACGACTCGTACCTGCTCTTGTATTGTTGAGCAAAACTCCAATCGGTAAAGTTAAATTGAAGATCACTATCGAGGATTTGAATCTACGATCTTGAATGCCTTTGTCTCAGGGTGTCGTAACCGTTACAGAGTCGGAGGTTCAGGAAATACAAAGATATAGGTACTGATAAGTATATAAGCAAATATTTAGAGATGATCTCTTCCAAAAATTAACCTTGTTCTAAAGAAATAGAGTAGGTATCCGTAGCAATTTTTCTTAAATAATTACATACATATATACATTAAATCACGCCTGTTTCCCAGAGGGAGCAGAGACCACTTCTTTCCACCTGCTACGATCTTGACAAATCTCTTTCGCTTCTTCCACATTCATACATCGAGTCATGCACGCAAGTCGGTTTCGGGTATTTAAAATTCGGCCCTTTTCCAGTATTTCTCTTATTTGATTCGAAAAAGTACGCCTAGGGCGGCCCCTTCCGACCCTTCCACTCACTTTCGCTCTGTAAATCTCTTTTGTCAATCTTCTTTCATCCAACCTTTTCATTTTCAATCTTAGTCACTACATGTTCTTAAATAATCAACTAGATATAAACAAACCAAATTACGTGGTTTTGTTCAACAGCCAATCAAAACAGTTCTTTCTCAATTTTGAAGTATCAGTGTTCTGCTTCTATTGGTTGACGAATTATATTACTTGGTTTTGTGTTAACTTTTAGTTTTAAGTACCTAATCAGTTGAAGTGTAAGTTCTAGGCTTGTATTGTGAATTCTAGATAACAATATACATACCAACGTAGAGACATATTACATTCCTTTTTTGAAATTGTGTATGAAACTTTGAATAATCATGATTATCAACTGACTCTAAATGAGACGATTAGATACGTATGAAACAGACTAACTGAGAAACAACTTTCAAGCTCATCAGATAAATATTTACCCTAACCGAGGATCGAATCCGAAGTCGCCAGTTTGGTAGGCTAAGTACATTTTCAAAATAGTTTGACTTTAATCGCAAAACATCAATGCTCACATGGTTGTGTTCCGGTGTGGGGATAAGACAACCGGTGAAAAGTCTACCAAGGCAGTTTGCAGTCATACGATTGCAGTCTTCAGATTACAAATGGACCTTTCTGCCGCACTCAGAGACGTCAATTTAATTTAATGCTTGATTAAAGTTGCGGCTGTCACTTTCTTTGCTACAACAATAAGACAACACGTCACTAAACAAGGATTAAATTTAATTGACGTCTCTGAGTGCGGCAGTTAGAGTCAACCATCAGTGGGCTTAGCATGCAAGAACACTAGATTAGGTCAAATATCTCTATTCCATATTCTAACGTAAGGTTAAACGTTGAAGGTTTTAAATAAAAGTATATTTTGTGTGACTTGAGTCCTTTTATTACTAAGCATATTAAAGTGTGACGTTAATGTCATATTTTCTTATTTTGATATGAATGACATAAAATATGACACTAGATAACGCGTACCATACTAACACCCGTATTCACAAACGATACTTAAAGGATCCTTCACTGAGTAAACGCACTGCGTTTAATACAGCTTTGTCATTGTTCCTTTTAGACCAACCTTTTGTTTATGAGACGATTTGAACCTGTGCGTTCGTGAGAACTGTGAGACCTCATAGTGACGTTTGTGAATACGGGTGTAAGCCCACAGATACCTTATGTATTCGTCACCAACATTTCAGTTGATATACTCGTAGAAAATAGACCTAAACACTAAAAGTTTCTTCGCTTTGTTGGAGTAAAGTAAGTTTCCCGCGTTTCCTTTATATCTTCTTGTTACGGGTTGAGTTTAGATAAATCCTCTTTTAGTACGAGTACACCTTTATAAAACTGAAAGGATATATACTTGTACTTTATATGTAATGTTTTCTAGCTAGTTAAGATTGTACAATGTCTAAATGGGTATTTTTATCGTGTCGGACACTTTTTTTTTTGATAAATATTTTTTTGTTGTTTATGAGCTTGTGTAGAATTAGGGCCTGTTTCACAATCGTCAAGTAAAGCATATCTGACACATAAATTTAGCCCTTTCCTTTTCTTACACTTGAACATAGACAAGGAGAGAGCTAACTTTAACTGGCACATAAATTTACTTGTCGATTGTGAAACAGGCCCTTAGTCTGGATCGTTTCCATCTTATACTTTAACCTACCGTAAAACTTTGTTCGAATTGTGTTCCTGTGTGGGAATATGACAACGATAAATAACTAGCATAACCGCCTGTTTTCTCGTTTGCATTCCTACGCCATATAAAAAAATAAAGTCACCGGTTGCGTAGGTATATTATGGACTGTCATAACATATCTTTCGACCCTATTTTATCTCATCCAAATCGGACGCGGTAACAAACATTATTTGAGAAACGGCATCTTAAAACGAACCGCTATGTGGCATTGTGCAGATTGCATCAACTTTTTGATGGTAGACTTTGTTCGGTGTCCATCTAGATCGCTACCACTGATCTTATTTAACCTACCGCCAAGCAACAGTGTTAGCATTGTTGGGTTCCAGTTTGGCGATAACACTAACCGGTAAATT
The DNA here is from genome assembly GCA_948252455.1 of Acleris cristana. Lineage (NCBI taxonomy): Eukaryota > Metazoa > Arthropoda > Insecta > Lepidoptera > Tortricidae > Acleris > Acleris cristana. Next base: position 3,596,803 of record OX411783.1, on the reverse strand, counting down.
ACTGGCATAGAGGCATTCTATCTTAGTCCTCAGAGATGGCAACGCATTTGCAGTCTTAGGATTGCAGTCTTAAGATCTTAGTCTTGAGACGTAACATGACCTAGATCCCACTTACTGTCAGGTGGCATGTGTACTCGTTTGCCTTATAAAAAAAACAATTTAGAGTTTCTAACAGTTTTTTAACAACTTAAAACTGGCAGGCTCCATGCACCTAAGGGCATTGACTTGCGTTTAAAACTCCCCCGATTCTGATTTCCGATTGAATCCCATGTAAAGTGCAGGACAAACACTCGACACACGGTGGGGAAACACGGTTCCAATCAGGCCCTTGCGAGGGGGACGAGTGGTCTTCGATGCAATGTTTAAAGCAAACTTCCTAAGATGGTATTTTATTTGAAAAAATATTTGTCAAAGTTATGAATGAAAAGCGTCAAAGGCTCTGGACGCTATTGCTCAGCCTCCAATGTCAGCGGGCTGTATCTCAGGACATGATCTGTAATAGCTAGACATTTGGAATTTTCAGAGTGAACCGCTAAACAGCAAAATAATCAGTATAAAATGAACATACATACATAAACTCACGCCTTCATTCCCAGAGTGGGGTAGGCAGAGCTACTTTATTAACTACAACTAAACTTGTTGATGATTCTGTAACCACATTTTGCACAATCAGGCTAAAATGTATACACCTTATTACACCTTCTTATACTTAGGCCGTATTTCACCAAACTGGAATAAGACTTACTCCGAGATTAGTCTATACAAATTCCGCGTTAAATCTAGGTATAAGACCTTATTCTCGCTTGGTGAAATCCGCCATTAGTAGGGTAAACTGATCTATTGCTAGCCGCCTACCGATTATTGGCCCCATGAACATTAACATAAGGAAATAGAGACGATAATTCAACAATCACTAGGTGACAGTTACTGGGATTTTAGAGGACAGTTACTAGGTGTTTTACCCTACATACTAATTCGCTATGGTAGACAGTGACAACAGCGGATTTTGATTTAATTAACGTTTGTTCAACTAAACTGCACATGTGCGCGAAAACCTTAACCAAGGAGATTGGTCAATTGAGTCATTGAGGTCAATGACATAATCATGAATTCAAACAAGCATCCTCATCACAATTCACAAAGTATCATGAATGCAGTACAAAATAACGTTTTTATTCCGCTGTACGTAAAACTTAAAGCTCCGCTGCAACTCCGATTGTGCAATAATGCGCGGGCATTGTAAAGCTCGAAAGTTTAAGCATTGTCGAGAGAAAATAACTCATTCCTATGCAGCCCGGGCAGGGTTGCTGCTGGGTTGTCCATATCATCAGACACAATCTGGATATATCTCCAATGTTCCTCCACTAACCAACAGAGAGGGATGTGTAATGATTTGCAGAAAAACGAATGAACTAATTTTCATTTTGCATTTAAAATAAATTGCAAAATTTCTATCACTACAATAAACCAACGAGAAAGAAAAAAGAAAGTTATTTATTCGTGATAAACATAACCAAGAACAGGATATAAAAACGTACAAAAAGAAAGTAGCCACGAAATGGTCCCAACTCATCGTAATGCTGGCAATGACTTAAAATGCATAACAACAAGAAAATGATCGTTATGCTAAATGAATGTTATGTTATTTGATCGTGTGCCTGGTTGATTGGCTATTTGGTCAACTGGTAGAGAATGCTATTAGGCATTAGGTTCGCCATTTGTACTTATTTTTGTTTATGCTAAACATTGTTTTTATACTAAATGTGTGTTATGCTTTTCGAACGTAGTTAAATAAATAAACAAATGTTTTTATGCAAATTAAACGGCATCCAACAGAAAGTTGCATCATGTTTTAAATTCAACTCCTATCACTATACAATAGGGGGAATAGTGAAAGGTTCTGAGAAAGAGTGCAAGTGACATACAGATAGACGGATGGGATAGGGACTGTTGAAATCTCGAATTTTTATGAAGTCTTTGTGCAGGGTCCGTCCGGATTGCTACCAACATCTATCCATAAAACTTCCGCCGCAGTGTTCGCATTGTCATGTTCCGGTGTGGGGATAAGACAACCGGTGAAATTACTAGCATAGGGGCATTGCATCTTAGTCCTCAAGGTTGGCAATTGTGGTCTTCGGATCGCAGTCTTGAGATTTTAGTCTTGAGAATTCAAATGTCTATGGGTCTCAGATCCCACTTGTCATCACGTGGCGTGTATGCTCATGTGCCTTACCAACACTCTCCGGTATCTGTCAGTACATTTGTTACAGTAGATTGTGTATAGTCACGTTAAGAAAAGGTGCGTCACTTTTGGACCTTAGTAGCGTTGAAATAGAGTCGAAAAGTGATGAACCTTTTTTTACCGTGACTATACATAAAAGCGTTAAACAGTCGAGTACTATTAACACTGTAGATATGACTGTACTTGGTATGTGTTTCAATTAATCTTTAGACAAATCAAAGTTATTTTCCAACGTTTTTTCATCAAGTTGCCAACCCTAACCCGCTGACCTTTATCTCAAAAGCTGCGCTCCACAAAACAAAAGCTTCGCGATCAGAAACCCCGACGAATCAAAACTTTCGTCCATTTAAATGTCATGTTGCAAACTTTTGTATAATCCCATTCATTTATTCATAGGGCTTACATTGCTAACAATCAAATACTTAGTTCAGAACTCGATAATTATATTATGCCTATGCTGTATTATAATAAGCAATGTTAAAAATGATCTGCTTCTTTATGGATATGTTTTATTTGTTTTTACCCTTTGTGAGATTGATCTTCACGTCTTGCTGATGTCCCTGACCCACCATAGAACTGTGTCATAGTGACGTTATGATTTAAGTCGTAAGAAGTGTCAAACAAATTGTTTTATAATGTCACTGTGACACCGTTCTATGGTGGGTCAGATCTTCATTGGGCTGATAGTACATTAACTGCTTGTTCTTTTGGCTGTAGATGCAGGAGGGAGCGGAACTATTCGTTTTTTTTTTACAACTGTCGTTGTAATGTAAATGTATTAGTATGCCGATTTACACCTTTGTAGTACCAAGACTCTCTGAATTAAACCGCGGACAGACAGACTCACGTGGTGAAACTATAAGGGTCTCTTGTTGACTACGGAACCCTATAAACGTGTAGTCGGGTTTATAGAGCTTGATTTTCGTAAAACTTCGTATACGAGTATCAAGCGTGTATGTATGAAACCTAAAAAGTATACGTAGGAAATTTGCCGTAGCTAAAATGAAGCCCCGTCGAGTACCTCGTTAGCTCTTCCCTGGAGGTTTAAGAGATTTCCGGCCCGGTAGTAGCTTTTGTTAGTTTACTAGGAGGCTACAAGATTGGATTACCATCGTAACTAAAATGTATTTTTAGTTTGCTTATTCCTCCTTTCTTAAAATAAGTTTGTTTCTGTCAAACGTGTCATTTTTGGGACAACCTTTTTTTACCCCACTGTCTTTTTTTGCGCGGACATCAGCTGATTGTTGAGACCAGTCTACGGAGTTCAAATTTGGTAGCTCTACGTTAAGAATACAATACCCCAGACAAGGGTATCCTGACTTTTTACCAGTTAATTTGCAATTTCTTATTTAACAATCAATGTTTGGCAAAACCTATGATCTATAACGATTTCTTCTTCTTCCAGTGCCTCTTCAATCGTAAAGGTTAGCCGTCAGCTTCTTGTACTTGTCTCTATCCACAGCCAGCTGGAACAGCTATTCGACCGAGACAGTGCTGGTCCACTCCCGGATGTTCGGCCACGATTTCTTCCTTCGCCCAGCGCGCTCCCTCCACTTTGCCCATCTTTATCAACTGCGACAGCGTCTATCCTGTCGTTTCTGAGCACGAGTACAACTAGCAGATTTAACAATTAATTCAAGTGCTCAAATAATGTGAGAAATTTTCTTTTTCAATCATGTCACTTTGTGGTTGCCGGGTTAGAATAGTGCCAATCCATGTCTTTCCGTGGATCTTAGAATCGACTAAGGGAATAAAGGCTTGTAGTACTGTTAGGCGATGGGCTTGCACCGTCAATATCATCGTAGGTTTAGCCTGATTGGGCAAAATGTGGTTACAGAATTATCAACAAGTTTTAAGAGTTGTTGGTAATTCTGTAGCTCTGCCTACCCCACTCTGGGAATGAAGGCGTGAGTTTATGTATGTATGTAATAATGTCACTTGACAAACTGCTCCTTTAGGTAGTCTGCCGTTCCAGAAAACAGTGAAGGTAACAGGGATAGCTCGTAGCACAATTTTTGTGTTTCATAACATATTATGGTACATTTACTTACATAAGACGTTGGTCAACTAAGCAACGCTGCATCCCACAAACTTATTGGACCCAGCTGCATCTATCCCAAAGTAAGCAGCTCATTCAGTATTTACGATTGTTTTACATTGTTTGTGGCTTAATATATGAGCGGTAGCGGTAGCAGAAAAGTCTGCCAGGGGCTGTACTCTACTTGGTAAAACCATATTGCCTTTGACATGTTATAAACTCGGCTGCCAATATAACGATAGGCAGCCGAGTTAAAAACAATGCCATATCGATCTATAAACCTATACATCTAAACTTCTTCGACTGACGGACAAGCCTTAACCATTGAGCTCAGGGGTGTTATTCTCTTAAAAACGGCGGTCGATCGAACGAACGAGCGAAAGCGCAGCGGCGAGTTTAAGTAGTCCCGTCCGAGCGTACAAAACACATTTTAGCGCGTGCATTCTCAATTAGGCAGCCTTATACGTTCGAGAAGCCATGCTCGCCGCTTGGACATTCACTCGTCCGTCCGCCCGTCGTTGTTGAGAGAATCACACCCCAGGGAATTGAAATCCGGGTGGAGTATTCCTCAAGTACCCTACAAATGCAAAAAGAAAGGCTTTATTTTTAAATCCAAAATTGGTTAGCGTTTGGTTTGACGATTCACTCTCGCCTTAAAAACACTACGATTCCGGAAACGCAGACCCACAATCCCAATAAAAAAGTAAGTAATAACTCTTCTTATTTTCGTCTTAGGATGGCAGTCTGAAGATTGTAGTCTTGAGAGTGCAAATGTCTATGAGTCACAGATCCCATTTAGTTATTATCCGGCGGTATGTCACAACTTTGTCGGCGTAATTTAAATATATAAAACTGTGCCAAAGTACCGAGAGTCTATGAGCTAGACCGCTGACAGACGGGCAAACGGACAGACGAACAGACGGACATGGCGAAACTATTACAAGGGTTCCTAGTTTGACTTCGGAACCCTAAAAAACACGTACGAATTCGCGGGCGTCGTCAAGTAATATACTGCAGGTTTATTGTTTATTGTGCGTTTATGGATAAGGTAATAAGTTTGTAACATGCACCACACTTGCTTGCTTGTGCAAGGATGCGCCGGTGGTGCAGACTGCAGGCCAAGCTCCGAGTATTAGCCATTGTTTATGCATTACGCTCCTCAATGGCCACTCATAACAATCAGTGTTTACGGCGTGTGCAGGTTCTCGTACAACTAGCTTTAAGGTAAGTTTCGGTAATGCCTTTTAATAGATAATAGCGGCGGTCTTAATAGTTTAATTGCTTTTGCTCTCGGCTTCGTCCGCGTAAAATTAGTTAAGGTTAGGTGGGGTATGTGCGTCAATGGGGCAAGTGCGTCAAATTCAAACCAACAATATTTCTTAACAAATATATAGTTTATCGCAGTTGCCCCACCTGACTTTAATTGCTTTTACTTAAGGAACTGTTTAAATTTCCGGGATAAAAAGTACTACTAGATTATAAACTCCAGGATAATAAATCTCAACTATAAACTTTATTTTCGTCTTTATGAAACTACGAGTATACACCGAATTTAACGTCTTGATCGGTTGAGGCCATCCAATAAGGATAAAAGAAAACTAGAGATTTTAAAAAATATACTTTATAAAACAAAAAAATATAAAAAACCATGCCGAACCTTTTTTTATGAAACAATACGACAAAAGAGCTTCACAAAACGAGCCTACTGTTTTCTCAAAGGCCGGCAGCGCACTTGCGATGCCTTAGGTGTTGCGGGTGTATATGGTTCGCGATGATCACTCAACACCAGGTGGCTGGCTTGCTCGTCTGCCTCATTTTTCACATTAAAAAAAACTAATAAAATCGCGCATTGAAACGCCACTAGTTCCAGCCCGAGACGTTGATACACCGGCAAACACAGAAACCAAAGTTTTACACAAATATTAAAAAACATCCCTTTTTGTATTGAGGGAAATTCCAACGATATCATAGTTTAGTGGGACAATATCTTAACTGCCGTTTTAAATCTATCCACAGTGTGTCGTAAAGGCTATAGATATGCATTATGACACTCGGTGCACAAGCTATCGCGAAATGCACTTACTGCTGAAAAGAACGGTGCAGTTTTCCCTTGTAGCAAACATCGTAAAGCTGAATTTCAGATTAATATATCACGCAATATTATATTGAACTTTTGTATTTTTTCTTTTAGTAAGGTTCAGAAGCCCATGGTTAAATATATAAAGTAACAAAACAAATAAAAGGTTTTTTTTTTGTTTTGAATGTAACTGCATTACAAGCACGATACTACTCGCAGTTTTTCAAATAAATAAATAATTTTACATTCAAATTAAAATACATCCTTACTTTCATTAACTCTCATCTCACACATAAATTATGGTGAAAATCTCATTAAAAATCGACACACTTTTTGAACAATACAACCTATCTTTTATGATATTGACTTAAAAACAAAAGAAAGCCTAGTGTGAACTGCAAAACATGTTCAGTTTCAACGTGTCAAGTCGAGTACAATCCAGAACAAAGCGGCTTTCTCCCCCTTATACCTAAGCGTCGCTTCAGGCGCTGAAAGAGTCTGAAAGCTTGGGAGTAAGCGGATAGAAGTGTATCACTAGAGCTATAGTCAATTCATGGTGTGATATTTGAAAACGTTTAAGGCCTGCTTGCACGAAAACGTTAACCCTAGGTTTTATATGTATGTACGGTCGGCCAAGAAAGTGGTCTACTAGTTTTGACAAAAGTTTCTGTGAGATCTAATTGTCACTGTCATAATATTATTGCAAGGGAAAATCGAACTTGTTGTATCATGACGTGTAAATAAACTTCAACCGTAGGGTGGTAGACCACATTTTTGGACGACTGTACACATTTACCGCAAATACTCAAAATATGAGAGCCAACTAAGAGAAATTTTCTCTACGCTGTAAGTTGTAATTTTTTAGTTGTTTTTTATATAATAATAAAATTATTAAACAATGTTTCGGTATTTTCAATAGTTACAATAATATAATTACTGTAATGCGTTGTATTATCTTATAAGAATTATAAACAACATTAACTTAGTTTTAATTATTTTTACGTATTTATTTTGACGATGCATGTACAATATTTAATTAAGAATATAAATATAAATAAATATTTTTATATTTCGTTGTCTACGTTGTGATATTTTTCTGCGAAACAATTACTTTTTGTCCAATAAAAAGTTTACATACTTACTTGAACGTTACAGCGCCATTTTGTGTAATATAAAATCTTTATGAGTGTTACTTCAAAACGTTAACTTTGGATCGTATTCTCAAATTTCCACTTAAATACAAACTATCCAAGATTATGAATACATTGAAACATAATCCAAGTCGCAAAATAAGTTAGTTATTGCCGCCGCAAACCTGCCGTACCGAAGTGGCGGGTAAATTATACCCGAAGGTGGTAGAGGATTTATAACTCGAGAGACCGTGGCCACGGTCCAAGGAATAAACTTATAGGGTCGGTTTGTAGATCTATAGTTAACTCGAGTAAGCATTAATTATTATGTATTTATCGTATAATATGTATAGGTAGTCTGTTCCAATTGAAATTGCGAAAGATGTACCTAAACAAATTAATGCCGTGATATATCTATAATGCCGTTAATACAGATCGAAAGAGATTTTTATTCTCATTTATGTAGCATCAGAAGTAAAAAATCGATCTGATGTCGGATAACCGCATTATAGATACAGGGTGACTGGAAATTCGCCGTATTCCTTGAAAGGGGTTATTCTACAGCTCATTTGTAATGATTTAAGTCCAGTCAACTAGGGGTCAAAACTCATTGGTTTTAGAGTTATTCACGTTTTTAGATTTTTCTTAAAAATACCCGCCTTTTGACCTAAAGCATATTCTATAGGCTTCATACTTTCGATTAGTATGTAATTGTTCTATTAAACAAGCAAAAGCAATTTAAAAATAGTTAAATTTTTGTTTTTTTTTTTATTATGGACTGTACTCGACTGATTTTTTTCAGTCTACCTATTTGCCATATATTACTTATCATATTAAATTTGATATAAAATACATTTTATCGAATAAACAGCTGGGTGAAGGTCGTCTCCTATTCGGATCTTAGACCAGTTAGTCAGCGCCTTGGTTTTACTGCGGCATAGTTCTGAGAGGGATCCTGTTTAACGTAATGTTTCTTTTTTACTTTTTTTTTGTTATTCTTCTGTGTGCGTTCAGTAAATATATTCTATTCTAATCAAACCGATAAAAAATAACCTCTTATAACTTGACCCTGGAGGTTAGGCGGGGACAAAACGTTTATATAGTAACAGTTAACCGCTTAATTAAACTTGGCGATGTAAAGCACAACTCTGCAGGACAGGTGCCTGCTGTCTGATAGTAAAACTCTTGCCTCTGGAAGTTAGCTGGGCGTTTTACAAAAAAAACCTTTTATTTAATTTTTCAATTTTTTTTAAGTATTACAAGAAGATTATTAGCAATTACCTAAGCCATATGAGTGCTTTTGTGAAAAGTGGGAGTTTAATTGTTGCAAAACGAATGAAGAGTTTTCAAATACTGAGATGTTGTAAGCCGGTAGTTTTATTTTCTAACTGGTTTATTAACCACCTTTCCTTCAAAATACTTAAAGAAAAAGTTAAAATTACGGGTGTCATCATTATTTTTGGTCATAATCATAATTATCGCCATTTTGTGAACTGTAACTTTTCCGAGAAGCTATGACAACGGTACGGTACAAGCCGAGCCTATTAACAAATAAAAATTTCAAAAAATATGCTAGTAGTTACGAAAAAGTAAAAATATGAAAGAAGCCGAAATCAACGGTATAAAAAAGGCGGGAACAGAAAGCCATTTTTGCAGTGACAATGCTGCAATACATTACATTTACTTCCCTGACTAGTTTTTCCTAAGAATTTAAAATAACGTTTGACAAAAAACATTCAAAGTTCCAACAACAAGATCAAATCATAGTCACCCTCGCATCCGTGAACAAGATTGTCGCATAACTAAATAGGGTGACCACGTCCCTCGCATAATCCGCGGGGTGGCCACTAATGGTGGATTACCGCGGACAGTCCGCAATCAAATGGGGATAAACCGCCAACGTGGTGAATGACCTTACGAGGGGGGGGAATTACGAGTGATGTGTGGAAATTTAAATGTAGCATTACACTTCCGTGCTTTAGTGGCTTTGTTTCAGTTTGACACGTCGCAAAAGTGTGTAAAATGTTTTGTAATTTGACGTGTGACGTGTGAAATTGTCGCTGGTTTATGATACATCAATCAAAATTCTATAAGTTCAGCTAATAGATAACCAGTGGCAAAATTGATAGTATTATACCTATCCTAAAATACAAAACTAATACTTTTTATTGAACATCACATCAGATACAATTTTATTACACCATGGAAAGGAAATAAATACAAAATTAAAATTAAAAAGTGAGTAAACTAGCAATTTTTTCGCTAATTAGTAATCTTTTCCAAACCACCTTGTTGCCTATCCTACTAATGTTACCCATTCAGGTATATTGATATTCTATCTTCTGCCCGCGACTTCGTCCGCGTAGATTTCGACTATTGTTATTCCGTGGGAACCTTTGAGATTGTCCGAGATGACAAATAGCTTTTGTGACAATCCAGGGTATAAGCTATCTCCATTCCAAATTTCAAATCCGTCCATCGGGCCTATTACGGTCGTGTTTATCGATGTATATAAAACATCTGTCACCTTCTGACCAGTAGCTACCATAATACCGGTCCAGCCATTGCAGCGTGAAAAATTAACGAACATACACAGAATTTTTTGCATTTACCTATAAAATTATTAGGATTGGAAGGATAGTAGGGTTTGATCACATCAAATATCTGGATGACGATGTTATTGTCAAATGCATGAGTGTGTAAAAAAAATCCGTTATAAATGCTTTGATTTTTGACACAGTCGATTCTAAAATGTATCTGACTATATTCGATAGCACTCCATTAAAATACAATAGAACGAAGAACAATTTCACGGTATCTACATTTTGGATTTAAAACTTTAGACTTATTTATTTGAATCCAGGTAATGTTCCATAAATTTTCAATTCGTTTTAATGTTTTGAGTTCGTGCATATTGAGCAAACGGGAATTCTATAGATCACGCCAAACTCGATAGGTGCGACTTAAATACCTTCCTAAATCTTCTCCGAACAATATAGTGTTTTCCTTTAGAGCAGGATTTACTCCAAAGAAATATAGTTCCTTAGTGCAAATAAATATGTTTGTGCTCTTACCGTTGGCAATAAGTTTTACGGTTTTGTACACTTTAATATTTATATAGCTACATTGTAAAATGTATTTTCTGCATTTACATTTTAAGTTTAGTTAACGTGTAACTATATTTTGTGCTTAACTTTACTAAAGCTTCAGAACTAAATAAAAATACCTTTCTAAAATACCTTTACAAGCTTATTTTGGATTACCAATCCCTTGTTTTATAAAAACATTTTCAAGAATATTAAAACACTTGCTTTTTTATGATACAGATATAAGTTTCGTAACACTTGTGATTATAACACAGCAAAAAGCCTTAACAAGTCAATAAAGACAATCAGCTAACTGTTTCCGCCAGAAAAACTTCTGATAACAACAGCAAAACAATTGAAGAAAACACTGGCTATTCCTTTTCCGGAGGCATAAGAGAAAAGTAATTTTGTGAACAAAACCTCTTTGTTTCCGCATTCTTGCCAATCATCGGTCAGTTGTTGGCGGCATGACGAGGGGTCCGCGAATGCGGACGGTGAAGAAAGAATTTCCACCAATCGTGACGAGGCATTATTTTGTCCATTATTTTCTGGAAAAATACATTTTTGACGGTTATTGTCTGTGGTCGTTTATGCATTCAAAAATTAGTCAAAGGATTCCAAGTTTTAAAACGGATTTTTTTTGTTAACAATCGAAATATTTTAGTAGAGGCGAAAATGAGCTTGTCTGTCAAGTTTGTTTTCTACGTTTTTAGGGCTACACCGCTGAACAAATTTTCTTTTGGGAAAATGGTATAGAAATGGTTTTTATTCAGGAGATTTTAAAAGTATTCAATAGATGAGATCGTAGGAAAAATGTAGTAGTGAACAAAACCGAAAAAATAAAAAAATACGTCTAATACGACACCAATAACTCGGTATTGAAACTATTAATTGGGCAATTCGTCCACTAAAGCGCAAACCACGTAAGTTGCATAAAATATCAATTTAAACCAAATCGGCTGTGCAACCAATTCTAAACGCGCCCACAATAAAAGCAGCGATAATTAGCACAGTGCGTATGGAGAGCTTCTCCCCACATGCATAATGCATTTGGTTACTACTTTAGAAAAAACTCGTATCTGATATTTCGAGATGTATGAGTTTGAACTTAATTCTCTGCATATTTATGTTTAAAATCGTACGTCACCAAATATGAGATACGAGGTTTTTTAAAACTAATGACGATTTGTTGGATTAATTTAATGCTATTAATTAAATTGGGCATTCAATAAATGAATAGCAACGTTAGAAAATGAAAGTTATTTCGTTGCGGTTCTGCGAAACCTAGACAATGGAACCAATTTAATTGGTTCAGTTTCAAATTAATTTTGTTAATCGAATATCAAACCTATATAGGTACAGTCGGCCTTATAAGAAGCTGCACACTTTTGTACCTTGTCGCGTTAACGCCTTTGACAGATTAGTACAGCAGTTCAAACATGACGTTAAAGTGACAAAACACTAAAGTGTGCAGCTTCCTATAAGGCCGACCGTACAAGACTTCAGGGCCTCTATTCTTCGACGTTAAACAATAAGGTAAGGTGGGGCAAGTGCGTCTACCAGGCAAGTGCGTCAAACCAATAATATCTCCTAAAAAATATACGATTTGTCGCACTTACCCCGTTGACGCTCTTGCCCCACCTTGGGGTAAGTGCGTCTATAGGGCAAGTGCATAAAACCAACAATATCTCCTAAAAAATACATGTTTTGTCGCACTTGCCCCGTAGATGCACTTACCCCAACTTACCTTATTGTTTTTGACGTGTTATGGTATTGTTTTTAACTCGGCCGCCATTACTGTCAAGTAAATAAGAGCTATCAAAACGTTGAACGTCAAAAATCCTGAAATATTTAGTAACAGAAATAAGCGGGTTGGCAAATAAAACGGTTGGGAACCGATACATTTAGCCAAACACATTTCTGTCAAAACGCAGAGAACCAGCGTCGCTCAAAAAGACGAACAAATCCTAATCGTTTGCGTATCAACGTCGCAGAAGTAAACAAGGAAATTTCTAATGCACACTGGTGTAAAGGAGAGAAGAGGCATTCATTAGCCGCTCTCCTAATTAGCTGAGGAACGGCTTTGTGATACAGAGCGACTTAATCAGGCTACATTAAGATAAGGGAAACAAAAGACGCTCACGGCGTGGTGCAAGGCAAAGGAAACTGGGTGGTTATTACAACATGGCAATGCAGGGCCCGTATTATGGTCACTTTTATCGCGGTGGATAAAGCTTCCGTCACTCTCGCACTAACATACTGGTCAGAAAGTGACAGTTCGCTTATCTACGTCGATAAACACGACCATAATCGGCGCGCAGGTCATTTTTTGGCGAGCGAAACGGACAGAGCTATGGCAGTTACATAACTCTGTCTTTTCTCTTAGCGTAAAATGAATTGCATAGATACGTCATAATACCCCACTGATCTTTAAATAAGTAAGTTAAGAAACTAAGGAAATATAAAGCACGTTCCATAAAAGAAGGCGGCAAAAATCTTTACTCCTTGAGTTACTTATTTAATTCAATAAGTAACTTGAGAGAGTAGCGCTTCTTGACCGGCTTCTACTGACGCGCTTTATTTGTCCTAATATTGTAGCAAAGTTCTAACTTGTTTGTAGGTTAATCTCTAGACTTAATGGACGGACTTTGACGATTATTTCTAGTATAAAACTATTATTATTCTTGAGTGGCAAAGGGTTAGTTTAATTATTATTTTTAATTGTGTTTTGGTCAATTAACCACGTGGAGTTACTGGGTGGATGTGATGATGATGATGATGATGATGATGGTGATGATGATGAACCGTATTAATAAAGTTTGGATAACAAGTAAGACACGACATAATTCACCATTAGGGTAATGGCACTATTAATGGATAAGGCAGCAATAATGGACACTAAACTTGATTCATATTTTACAGAAGATAAGGATTATTCATTTGTTTTGCAACAATCAATTTAGGACCGTATGAAATTTGAATGAAGAGTGAAGGGTCCATTACCGGTGCCTGTAAGCTAAAAGTGTCCATCATTGGTACCGTCACCCCAAATAAGTTAATAACGCGCGCATCAATTTAAGCATTTAATGATACCTAATGAAACTAATTTGACATAATTGAAAGGTTATCCCTTGTACCACACATAAGGGCTGTGCAGGTCCTAATAAAAAGTGACAGGGTAAAATGATAAATGGGTTCACTAGATAAAGGGAGTGACAAGTTTGCTCGGTTCCTACTCGCAGATAACATGATAATAATAGATTTGTTACTTGCCGCCAGGGGGCGCGCCAGACCGAGTTAAACCGGAAATTTGAGATAAAAACCGGAAAATATCGGAATATTAAGGAAATTGAAGTTTTTTTTTCTAATTAAACGATTTTTCTTAGACGGCAAGTAGGTGTGCACTTTGTTCCTTGTCGCTTTAGCGCCTTTGACAGATTAGTGCAGCAGTTCAAACATAACGTTAAAGTGACAAAGCACTAAAGTGTGCAGCTACTTATAAGGCTGCTGTATAGGGTGTAGTTTTTATTGAAATTTGCCTAGTCTATTATAATTATAATTTCATTCATTTTGCATTGCGGAAACATTTTTTTCCTTCATAGTCAATAATATTTAAAAAAATAAAATTATGATTATTGAAAATGTTATTATTTAAAAAATATAATTATGATTATTGAAAATGGTTCTTTATAGACGGCTATGTTATGTACTAGCAAGATATCTCCATTTTGCTTAGATTTACCTGGTAATTGTAACCATGGTTATTGGCTTAACTTATCCCTCAAGATTGTTTTTGAAGCACTATTGTAAAGGTTCATTCCCTATTGTGCAATTATTTAACCATCGACATTTTTTTTTCAATTATTTTAAATATTATTTAAAAAACGTCGGTCCCTCTAGTGTAGTAATTAATGCATCAGCACGACCCGAGGGTCCTATTCCGAGGACGCGTCGAATTTACTTTTGCAATGATAATTGAATGTACATATGAGGACGAGGAGCGAGAGAGCACATCATTTCTAACCTGCGGCTCTATTATGATTGTGTTTATGGATGTGGATAAACGTGGATAAAACACCTGTCACTTTCTGACCAGTCGGTAAGTGTGAGAGTGACGGATGGTTTATCCACCGCGATAAATGCGACCATAATACGGGTCCTGGATGAATTTTATTGCTTAGGTAGAGATTACTAACAACTTGAAAATGATGTTTTATTAATACACAATAAATACTGTAGGAATAGATTAGTACATTACTGCACAAACCGGGAAATAGGCCGTTGCGGGACGAGTAAAGTTAGCGTGGCCGAGACGCAGTCGAGGCCGCGCTATATACGAGTCCAGCAACCGCCCTTCCCGGTCGAGGCTTGTATAGTGCTTTTCTCCAACAATGCGAGAAAATATAACACAAATTGTTAAAATATTAAACACAGGTCAAAATTTCCTTGAAAAAAAAGAACAGAAACACGTACGACTAAAAGTACTGAAACAAAGCATTAAATAAAATCACACATTTAAACGTAATAAATTCAATTTCAATAAAATATGGTTTAAATTACAACATTTATTACGCGTTAATGTTATTTCGGCAATTTATTTTGTTTATGAACACAATTTCTATAAAAAAAACGTCGAACTGTTTGATACACTTTTAAATACGCTGTAAACGCTGTTTGAAAATGTTTAACTTTTTAGTCTATGACATTTAAAAAGTAAAATATACAAGGAAGAATTTTGATTGCACGAGTGTTTGGCTGTTTGGAGTTAGTTATCCTAGTCCAAACATGGTTTTAAAAAGTAAAACACCAGGTACGTAATGAAATTTGTATACATTTTCGCGGCCCCTGCCGCTGGTAAATAATAACTTTTTTTTTTTTAATTTTGCCCGGACCTGGAACTCAGAACTTCGCGGGCTGATTTTGCGACAGTAAGGTTGACATTTCCGAGCATGTGGGAGAAAAAGTACATTATAATTCAGGGAGTAGATCAGAGTTCCATAGCCAAATTTCTACCTTATAAAAATGTAATGTCCGTCCCAGAATTGACCCATAATAATTTTGTTGTTTCTTTTCATATTTTTTTCTGTCTTTACTAATGTCAGATCAATTTTACGCAGAAACTATTGGGACTATGTAGCTGAAATTCGACAGGACGGTGTATGTATGAAAGTTTTATGATAACTATTGTTTTTTCAAAAAAATCATCCTTTACATCATTTGAAGTATCGTTTGAACGATTTTAAAATTAACATTTACTTACATTTCCATTGGTGGAATCATAGTGGCAACACAAATGACATATGCCACAAAGCAAGGATCTATCTATCTACTTACATTTCTTTGTCTCGTTTTTTGACGTGAAGCAATTAGGTATACACTGAAACATCAGATCCATAAGTCGGTTAAATTGTGTCATCGTCCCCTCCTGAGGACTATTGTCTAACGCACTCGCAATCACGATCGTTTTCATTTTGAAAATCGAAGGCTTGTCTGCATACAAAATTAAAACAATTGCTCCACTTTGAAGCCGGTTGCGATTGCGAGTGCGTTAGACAATAAGCCCTCTGATCTTTACATCTGTTCCAGATCCAAGTTAACAAGGGCAAAGTAAGTAATTTTGGAATAGGGACAAACCATTTTATTGTATTTTTTAATGTTACTTTATAAGCGAGATATTTCTTTCTATTTAGAATATGTGTGTCTGAGATGAGGTGTTATATCATTGTTTAATGTAGAAAGAAATTGCAAAAGAAACTTAGGTACATGATAAAGTTTATTCAAAAGTAAAATAAGACCAGCGAAGCAGTACAGAATTTTTTCTTCAAAAACTAGTAGAAAAAAATCTGTTTCTCTCGGTGCCGGTCTTTGCCCGAAGGGCTTCGAATGACCACTAACGATGGAGCACCATTAGGGCCTCGGAAGCGTATTGTGCAAATGAAAGGGCATAATATCGAATGCACTGCTCATAGCAGTGAGGTTTTGCTACTGATGAAAATGAACACATTCATGTAGGCACGGTCGGCTTTATAAATAGCTGTACACTTTAGTGCTTTGTCACTTTAACGTTATGTTTGAACTGTTGCACTAATCTGTCAAAGGCGTTACAGTGACAAGGTACCATAATGTGCAGCTTATAAGGTTGTACCTACTCTCAAAGCAATGTTGTGATTACGCCTAGTGGTTTATATTCACAGCATGGGTATGTGAAGCAACTTGCTACTCTTCATAATTTTGCCGAACCCGATTTGCATTATACGGCCAAAATACAAACTTCGGGAAGTGGCTCAACGATCCCGTGTTGAATTGTACCTTAAAGTAAGTACTTATTTTAAAAACGTTGTGAACTTAAGTCATTCTACAAATAAGATTAAAATAATGCTTTTATTTAAAAAAATCAACACCTGTCTACATACAGACAGTTTTAATAACTATCAAAAAATACATGAAATGTTACTGAACAGATGGTATTATGCTTCCTAAACTAGGCCAAGTCTTTTTAAAATAGACAGAATACCTAGTTGCTCAAACGTTTATTCAATTCTAGTCAAGTCTTAAGTCGCATGCTGTCACTTTTCGCCTTAGCGAATTATAAAATGACAAAAGGTATTAATGGTACATTAACACAGTATAAACAGTAATTTGTCTTCAAACAAAGGATAAGCCTTTGTTTTTTTTTTTACACATTTTTTTTTATAACAAGTTGGCAAACGAGCTTGCGGAATACCTGATGGGAAGTAATCACCATAAACACCAGCAACTCAAAAATAGTTCTCGGACTGTTGCCGTCCAATCAGGGAAATTAAAGCTCTTTTCTTCAAAGCACACTTTCACTATACGAGGCAAAACGTGCCTAGTGAAACGTACGGTAGAAGAACGCCATTCATCAAGGTGACGTTGATGGAATCTGGCGTTACAGAAAGTGGTTCGATGGTAGAACTCGCATGCATGTGTGCGTACCTCGACCATACGAGCTCGAGCTATCACAAGCAAACTCAACAGGACGCACTAAGCGTTTGGTTGCGTTCGTATTAAGCCTCGCGCGACGCGCATCGTCACAACCCTAGCATCCGAGTGGCAATAGGTAACAGAAACTCCGAAATGGCCGGAGACGAACTACTTTTCTATTTATACTATGACATTAGTGCTAATTAACATTTGGTGCAACTAAGCATAAGACGCGAAAAGTTAACAAAGACGGAGAAATTTCCTAATTATTCCTTAATTAATCTCGTTAAGCAAAACATGAAAATGAAGATAATTGCATGCGAAACATATTTTGTGTTTCCAATACCCGTCATTCGGGATTAATATTTCAGCCTATTGGAGTATCATGGATCATGGCTGCCATATTCGATTTCACGGACACGATATTACACCGTTTTAAAACGGAATATTTTATCGTAATGCGAATAAACCTGGTAAGCCGACGTTTTACAGGAATTTCTAGACTTAAATATTAATTAGTTTTGTCAAAGACATATATTTTTGTGACAAGTAATTTTACCGACCATAGGTACTTTTTCGAAAATCCATTGAATTTTCATAGAGACAAATTTAATATCGAGTTCAATCTTGGTGGGTCTTCGTTAACTACTTCGGATATCATGTGGTCATCTTCAGTATCCATCATCAGTTAAGCTCTAACACCCGTATTTATAGTCAAGAAAAGTACCTAATTAAATACTTGAGTAAAAGTAATGACCTAGGTAACGATTTTTTTATGACTTTTGACATTACTATTACTCAAGTAATTACTTTTCCTGTCTATAAATACGGGTGTTAGACACCATCATTTTGCATTGACATTCGGATTAACATTACGTATTCCAAATTGCAGCCCTTTTTAAAATTGACTTGCAAGATTTGAATTAAACATAGGTAGTAAGAAACAAATAAACAAACATGAAATATGTAAATGTACAGATATAAGAATTAATGTTTACAACGCTTTCGTGCATAATATATGAATACATAAAGCTCATAGTAGTCAAGGGCATAGGGACGAGTAGATATTTTTATTTTTAGTACCTTGAGAACGTATAGGTACTCGTATTTATGACTTCGAATGTATGAGTAAAATATCCAAGAATGACGTAAATATTGCGACATAAAAAGGTTATTTAATTTTATTTAATACCGGTCTAGATTAAAATGTTGTTTTACATGTTAATTAGTTTAGGAGTTAATAAGATTTTAATTATACTGGTAAAAACTGTGCCATGTGCTATTTTTAGGGTTCCGTACCTCAAAAGGAAAAAACGGAACCCTTATAAGATCACTTTGTTGTCCGTCTGTTCGTCTGTTAAGACCCTTTATCTTGGGAAAAATCTGAAATCTGTAAATTTTTAGTTAAATGACAAAAAAACAGGGTCTTTATGCAAGGAACGGTGGTACAAATTTTGAATTGAGTTAACCTTGTCATGTGCAACCGGCTTCAAAGTGGAGCAATTGTTTTCATTTTGTATGCAGACAAGCCTTCGATTTTCAAAATGAAAACGATCGAGATTGCGATTGCGTTAGACAATAAGCCCTCAGTTTCCATCATATCTGGCTGAGAACCAATTCGATAAAATAAGATAATATCAAACCAAAACCGCATATCAATCTATCAATTCACAATTGCCACAGACATGGACAAAGGTCAAACTACTGATATATTATTTATAAACGATCCTTTTAGTGCTGCCCTTAAAAAAACCTTGTTCTGTTAAAACCATTAATGTTGCTTCAAAATAAACGAGTCGAACTGAGTGACTCGATCAGTAAAAAAAATGTTTACCAGTTAGTTACATTTGCAAACCTTTGAAGTTTTTCTGCATCATTTATTTGGTTCTTTGTGGACAAATATTTGTAAATCTCAAGTGCCTTTTTAAATATTTTGACTCACAAATTGTGCTTGTAAAATGTAAGCTTTTGAAGTACTAACTTATTTACTTAATGTTTTCGTATTGACATTAACATTTTAGAAACGCAAAATAATGTTACCTGACAATTGTAAGAAATATAAAATTCAATAGAAATGTATGTTTCTTCGTAAATACTTGAATATAGGTACTTTTTGGTCTAAGATCCGAATAGGAGACGACCTTCACCCAGCTGTTTATTCGATAAAAAGTATTTTATATCAAATTTAATATGGTAAGTAATATATGGCGAATAGGTTGACTGAAAAATTTCAGTCCAGTAAAGTCCATAATTAAAAAAAAACGTTTTTTTTTAAATTTCTATTGCTTGTTTAATAGACCAATTACATACCAATCGAAAGTATGAAACCTATGTAATATGTTTCTGTTTGATACGCTTTCACAGCTAAACTGCAGAAGAAATTTAGATAAAATTTAATCTGAACCCAGGGAACTTTTAAAATGTCCTTTTTTATTCCTGAAAATTGAAAAATTTCCAATGGAAAAAACGGTAAACGACTTCTACGCGGACGGAGTCGCGGACAACAGCTAATTTTATCTTACTAATATTATAAATGAGAAAGTTTGGATGTTTGGATGTTTGTTACCCAATCACGGTTCAACCACTAAACAGATCGGGATGAAACTTGGCCCACATATAGGTGAGGTCCTGGAATAGGACAGAAAGATAGTTTTTATCCCGCAAAATTTAAACGTTTCCGAAGAAATAACGATTATCAAAATCTACGCGGACGAAGTCGCGGGCAGAAGCTCGTTAACCATAAACAAACATGAAAACAAGTATCTCCTGCCTCATATTACAACAGATCAATACATCCATATAAACATCGTTCAATATTCCGAAACAAAATTGAATTAGCGTAAAGAGAAAATAGACTGATCGCGTTCCCAACGTGGATATTAAAAGCCGACGGCGGAACTCGTTATCGGGTAATGGGCTGAAAATGAGACGATATTACATGCGGGACGGAGACGGAATATGGCTGGTCGTAATTGATGATATTATATACGCACATGGGGCAGTTTTGCCCTGGGTTCACAAGTGTTAGGTTTAATTTTTGTGTCTCTTTGAAAGATTATTTTACAATTTTATTAAATTTCAATAAATAAATTACCTTTGTTCATTTTTCCATAGGTTTGATCGCGAAAACGTATTTTTTCTTTTAAACTTTTAAATATTACGTAAGTTATATTGATTTATTATTACCTATGCTTACTTGTAGGTTAGGTAAGATTTGTGACCACAAAAAAAATTAAGTAAAGGAGTAGGTATCATTAAACTAATCTCGTATTTAGATGATGTAGAGGTTCTGTCTATCTAACACACGAGTTCTAAGGGATGATTATCTTTGACTTCGTGTTTACAATATCAAGAAAAAAAAAAAGAAAGAAAAAACATTTATTTGCTTACATTCTAACACAAGTACAGAAAAGAAAATTAACAAACAAAATAAAAAATACAAACATCTGAACCAGTGCCAGACGGAGCAAAATGGTTCCTGATCAGCACAAGCACTTTCCCAACCAAAAAAATCCAATTCCTCAGTTCTTATGTTACAATCCTTAAAGGGATATGTTTGCCTTTGTACTTGTTTTGACATTGCCAGTGTTTTGTATTTCTTTTTTATTATTTTACATACAGTAAAGAGTAAGTATACATACAATCCGTATTCTTCTAACGTCATTAATAACTACCGCTTTGTTTATTACTTTATTTATTATTAAAACAAAAAGAATCAAAAAGAAAATCAGAATTAAAATAAAACCAAACAAACAAACCGCCATAAACACCGTCTCCTTAATGTTACTCTCTGCCTACGCTATAATCACGGCATTATCAAAGGTCAGCCCATTAGCGACCCACTTCCTAAACAAAGCACACAATTAAAAGCTATGTTCCTGTTTTTAAATCGCCCATGGGACCCTGCAAATGAGCATCTACTCAAAACTTTGGACATGACTCATCCCACCGCCGTCTGTTTGTTGCAATATCGAGAAACGAGGCAATTTAGATGCGGCATTTTCTGCTACATTTAATACGATGAGAATATATAGGATAGGGTTAGGAATTAACATATTAGAGGAAGCTAGCGAAAGTAATACCAATGATAGAAAGTTGAAGAGTAATAGATTGGTGTGGTATGGACATATAATGAGAAGGGACGAAAGCATCATAAATAGAAGAGTGATGACTATGAATGTGGATATAAGGGGAGAGGAAACCCTGAAAGGATTGGATGGATGGTGTGAAGCGTGACATGTGTATGAAAGGCTTGAGTGCAGAGTTAATAGTGGATAGAGGAGTGTGGAAGAAGAAAACATGTTGTGTTGAGCCGACCCTAACTAGTGTGGGACAAGAGCAGGAAGATGATGAGAGCGTCGGTGGTCCAGTAGCTAATAATGTCGATTCTTCTTACTTCACTGCCATAGTCGTAAGGTTTTTTCTTTTCAGTTTGCTTCATTTTATAGAGATCATAAACTAGTTTAAGGACTAAACACATAGTACCTAGTAGCACAGGAGCGATCGAAGTTGACTTGAGTGATGAAATGAAACACGAAAGAACTTCCCACTCATTTACAAGAATGACCAATTTGCCAGTTATGATGATAGTACCAAATAATACTTCTATAGGATATGATGCATTATAACATAACAACATAACCTACAAAAGTATTGGTTTTTTGTAACATGGGGAAGGCAAACGAGCACATTGGCCCCCTGATGGCAAGTGGGATCTGAGACTGCAATTCTAAAACTGCAAATGTGTGCCCTGACGACTAAAATGAAATACCTCTACACCGATTGTTTTACCCCCACGCCAGAATACAATATTGCAAACACTGCTGCCTTACGGTAGGTTAAAGGATGACTTGGTGGTAGCAATCCAGATAGACTTGCATAAGGGTTAACCATCACTCCACCGTTCTCCAACCCTATCAACCAACCAATATTTTTACTCTGGGTAATCGTTTACCACCCTCGACCTTTTCGTCACTTAACATCAGATGAAAGTGAGGTCAAACGCAAACCCATTTTGTATTAAAAAAAAGAATGATTAACCCTAACTGCCGCATCGTCTCTTCAAGCCTTCCCAACTCCTAAACTCCTACTAATTGAGGCATGTCCGGCCATTTTGTTTCCCAACTAAAGTTTCCGAAGCCTTGTTAAGGTCTAACGAATTCGGAAATCGCGTCCGAATGCTAACGAGCGCCAATTTGAACGGAATCGACCGCCCCCCCTCATCGGGTTGGGGTTGATTAAGTCATTAATGCATCACGTGTCTTGTTTTTTTACCGACCGTACGTCCACAGGGATTAATTTAGATGCTTGGCCATATGCAAGCTAGACTTCTTTTCATTGAAAAAATATCTTATCTTATCTTTCTTGTGCCGCGCACTGTGCCAGATGTCTTAAGTTACGCCCACACCAATGCTTAAAAAACGGTGACGGTACGGAATCGCAGTGACGCGTCGTATTAGCACCGTTTTTGACGCAAGCTCTACACACCAATGCTTAAAAAACGGTGACGGTACGGAATCGCAGTGACGCGTCGTATCAGCACCGTTTTTGACGCACGCTCCCCACACCGCTGCTTAAAAAACGGTGTCGTTGCTTAAACAAAGGACGGGGTCATAGTAACAACATGGCGCCGTTTTTGACGTACCGTAATATACGCACCGTTAAGCATTGGTGTGGAGGGCGTGCGTCAAAAACGGTGCTGATACGACGCGTCACTGCGATTCCGTATCGTCACCGTTTTTTAAGCATTGGTGTGTGGAGCTTGCGTCAAAAACTGTGCTAATACGACGCGTCACTGCGATTCCGTACCGTCACCGTATTTTAAGCACCGGTGGGGTCGCAGCTTTAAAAAGTAAAAAATGAAGTGGGTTCCGGTGAATTAGGTACGATTAGCATAGGCGCTCCTTCATTCTTATGACAGCGAATGAGAGAGAAATACAAATTCGAAAGTTTTTTCATGTGATATTGCACTGTACCTAATGTACCAAATCAATTAGCGGATATCGGACAGTCAACAGTGGACTGACGATCTGGTGAAGCTCGCGGGAAGCAGATGGATGCGAGTAGCACTAAACCGGCCGTCGTGGAGATCCTTGGAGAAGGCCTATGTCCAGCAGTGGACGTCTTTCGGCTGATATGATGATGATGGACAGTCAATATCAAAGCCAGGTTTAGGCGTCATTGTTGTCTTTGATAATATCGAAAATTAATAACAACAAATTTGATGTTCATATAGAAAGGACATAAGCATCATGGAAAGTAATTTTAAATTCAATCCAGAGAATATAGCAACTTGAACATTTTCTTTAAAATAAAGCAAGGAGGAGGAGGAGGAGGAAAATATGTATTTGTTTTCTGTATCTGTTCCATATTATCTTCGTGGGGCTCTTTCTACTCTTAAAATAAATATTTGTTATCATCTTTTAAAGCTATCAACAGATTTTCCGGTTTACCAAACGTTACCTTCCGCCGAAAGTAAAATGAAAAAATATGTCGTAGTAACATAAACTTGCATACGTTACATATCCCAAATGACACGAATTCAGCAGAAAACATAATGCGGTAAAACCTATGAAACGTATCTTCATACTCCCAAGGGATCTTCTTAATATATTCCGGTAAAGAACGATTTATTGCAATCGATAAAAAACCACAATAAAAAGTACAGCCGCTCACCAAATTACCCAATAAAAATAAGTCATGCACTTTGCCTAAAACCGGCGTTTTATTCTGATGGCACCGAATAGCTTACTTCACTTTGGAGCAAGCAATTTTTCGTCGCGCAATTTAAGCCTAACGTGGCATAGCTTTCATTCATCCCGCCCTTCTAAAAGATCGTATGTTTACTCAAATTTCAGCGGCACATATTACTTTTGGTACACGCTGAGTCGGTTTCCTGACGTATTTCTTTAGGAAAGTTGGACGAGGATTTTTGAGAGCGAAGTTTGAAGCAAGCACTTACAAATGTCTAATGTATGAGTACATTAGGATGTGAAACTTCTGCTGTGATTTGTAAAATATCTTATAACTTACTTGGCCTTGGTCTTGACAGGAACCTATTTATCCTCCTTGATTTTGTCGATAACTGGAGTAAGTAATAAGTTAATAGCACAAGTTTTCATCGGTCTACGCTGTTTATTTGCACGGAGATTATGTGATTTTCTATATTCTACACTGATTATAGTCGGTGAAATGCCACTTGTTGAGTTCAGATTGAAATATCCGACGCCATATACGGTCATTTTTGCACCGTAGGTAGCTTCACCGATGGCGTATTCATAAGCATAGTTAGTCTTCCTTCCCATGTAATGATGTTATTATTTTAGAATTATTTTTCATCTCTGATGTTGAGAGTAAGGTTTTCCATACATCAATAGTGGGATAAAATTGGCGTTTCCAACATTTACTTTAGTTGAAGTGAAAAGTAAAGGTGTTTAACTCGGGTGAAAGTATGAATTCAAATATCTCGGTAGGTATGGTGTATAATCTCGAGATGCAATTGATCACTTTCATCCCTTAGTTTAATAATTTACTATAAGCCAACAGCCTAAGAAAGAGAAAAGAGAATGTATTTAGTATTATTATTATTATGAATGAACCAAATGATGTATAGATACATATTTAATATAATACAATTAAAAGTTAAAACTAAACTTATTTCCATTAAAATAAAAACTAAATATAAAGAAATTAAAACTAAATAAAAACTAAAAAGAGAGGGCCCCCGTGGCAAAGTACCAAATTATATATAGATGTATGTATGAATCCATTTATCTGACGGATTATGATACGACGTATCGTTATCTACGGAGTTTCATAGGTATTTCAATGGGTACTTCGATTCTCAATTTCTGACGTTGAAAGCATATCTAAACCTCGAGCTATAAAGTTTTTTAATTATTTCTAGCAACTGCTGTGCATCTAAATATTTTAACTTTACGCAAAACATTTCGTTCTCACTTTCACAAAATACACTATGAATTCCACCTGGATAGTCTGACCCCTAAACCGGTTAAGCCGCACCGCCGTCGGCTTAATTTACCGGTAATCTGTGACGAGGTAACAAGATTTTGAGGTTATGACACGCCCGCGGCCATGACGCCGCCGCCATATTGCATTACGATATACGTCATCAAGCGCCGCCCGGAAAATTGCCACTGAAATATGAAAATTAGCAAAAGTTGCTGGCAGGCAGGAAATGCCGTTTTAAATAATCATATTTTAATTTTGGAACCCAATTTTCTTTTTAATTTATATGAGTCTAGCGTTAATGATACTTATTGCTGCCACAAATGCGGAAAAAGATTCTAGTCATACAGTCGGCCTTATAAGAAACTACACACTTTTGTACCTTGTCGCTTTAACTCTTTTGACAGATTAGTGCAGCAGTTCAAACATGACATTAAAGAGACAAAACACTAAAGTGTGCTGTTCTTATAAGGCCGACCGTACAATAAAGTTTGTCATGATAATTGGGTGCTTCAGTTTGCCTTGGATGGTAAACCAATGGTCGTACATTTATAATAGGTAAATATTTCCAATTTCTAGAAAATTTCGATCAGTGTAGGTATTATTCGAAGTGAAATAAAATACAAAAGTCAAACCATTGTTTCAATAATATTGACAAAGACATTGCATGTCTGATGTCTAACCGCACGACCTTAAGTTTATTCAAGCGATATCAATACTCTGAATGTTTTAGCCTTTTTCTGATACTTATTGTTAGAGGTCGTTACCCTTTTGAATTATTGAAGATATGAAAAAATGTGTAGCTTTTAACAGAATATTCATCAGCAATTCAGCATACAATATTTTTATCTACAGGCCTATTATGGTCTGTGTAATCTTTACCTCCTCCCTTTCTTAAAAAAAAACAATGACATAGGTATCTAATTTCATTTTTTCCGTGTAAGCATAGGCACCCGTTTGGTTTTAATTCTCCTAAGGATTTTACTTAAACATTATTTAAAAGCTCATTTCTCATCACAGACAAAGACTGATTTTTATTTATGATACATAACGCATTATAAATATTATGCATGGAAAACGGGAACCTATTTTACTGCCACAATAACGCCCTAAATTCAGAAATTACTTAGCCAAAAATCTCATAATAATTTAGAAGCTATTAAATGATTCAATAAAATAATAACCCTGCTAAAGGTGATGTCCGGAATTTATCCTTTAATATAACGTCAGTAGCAGACCTTGTCAGTTCCGGATGCTGATATTAACCGGACAGCTTTGAATATCCGGCCACATCTGTCCGTGACAGTCTTCCGCTCGGATAAAACAAGGATTTATAGGTACTTTGTCTAAAGTCTTGGTGAAATAATTGGAGATAAGGGAACCTGACATTGATTTGTAATAGAACAAAATTATCCACTAAATAGTGTAAAAAATTATAATGAATCTAGACTAGACTGGCTGCGTGGCTTAATCTTCAGGTTGCTTGTTATTTTTATTTGCTTTTTTTTAAATCTTTTATTTTCTGTATTGTGAATATTTTTAGTACAATATTTTTTTGGCAACATTTATTAAATGGTTATACCGAATACCTCATTAACTGGGTATTTTTCTAGCTTTTATAAGTTATGCTTGCAGTTTTATTAATGATTAATACATATTTGTTAACATTAGCTATTTTGTGTCATAGAATGCTAGAAACTAATGAAGCAAGGCCACCCGAAACATCAAATTTAAAAAGTTTTATTACTTGCAAAGATTTAGTATATTTATAAATGCACCTTTTTAAAACCACTGTTAAATGTCCAGCGTATCTAAAAAAGAATACAATCACCGTATTCATGACCTTTAATTGTATTAATTGTCATATTCGATAATGTTTTTTGATATTTAATAGAAACCAATAACACGAAGGCAGCAGCGACACGAACTAACATTTGCGGTAGTCAGCCGTGGCGGGCGCGGGTGACAGGCCGCGGCGCGTCAGCGTTTTGCACCCGTAATCCAATATGGTCCGCGCCGGACGGGGCAGTGCGAGGGTTAAGCGACGATCAACACTAATATAAGAAGGGGGTAGCGTTTTTCTATTCTATTCTACTCTGTAAAACAATATGCTTTTGATATTATCGAACCGTCAACTTTACGAATTTTACGATATCTCTTGTTTACATGACAGTAACGGCAGTGTTGAATAGGACCTTTATTCTACTCGGAAAAACAATATTGCTTTTGACATTGTTATCGTACCGTTAATGTTATGATAACTCTTATTTAGGTACTTAACAGTAATGGCAACCGAGTTAAAAACAATACGATAGCATGTGAAAAGCAATTTAATTATGATTTATTTATTTGCTTATTTATTTATTTATTTATTTATTTGTTTATTTATTTATTTATTTATTATTTATAAATATGTGGATAAAGTAGTAGGTAGACTGTACTTGACTTATATTTAATTTAACTCTTATGCTTTAACATACATACCTACCTTGTTCAGATGCGTTTTGTCCCATGAAAAATAAATAAATAAATTAGCTAATGGGAATGCTGTACGGATATCCCAATTTCAATAAACAAGGTTTTTTTAAATTCTTATAAGCGTCGCGACTATAGATAGTTAAGTACCTATTTTTTTTTAATTATATGTTTGCAATAAGAGTGTTATTAAAAAAACGGCCAAGTGCGAGTCGGACTCGCGCACGAAGGGTTCCGTATCATTATCTAAACAAAATTAGCAAAAAACGGCATGAAAATCACCTTTTGGTCTGAATAAACATCTTTTATCTTTTATATTTTTTTATCTTTGTTGTATGGGAAGCCCCCCTTAAATATTTATTTTATTCTGTTTTTAGTATTTGTTGTTATGGCGGCAACAGAAATACATCTTCTGTGAAAATTTCAACTGTCTAGCTATCACGGTTTATGAGATACAGCCTGGTGACAGACAGACGGACAGACGGACAGCGGAGTCTTAGTAATAGGGTCCCGTTTTTACCCTTTGGGTACGGAACCCTAAAAAACTGACGGGTTTACTTCCCAACAGTGGTATTCTCTTGGGAAACGTTGTGGGGTGATTCTTCGAGCGTTTCAACCGCGTCATTTTTCGGGACACATTTTTGTAGAAGTGGCTGCAGATTCCGATTTCGTTACTGGTTAGGTATCTAAGTTTACCGGACATCTAACAAATATCCGAAAACGGCATCAAAATATACGCCCAATTCTTTAAAAATATATCCACGTAACTGAGGCGGTGGAAACGCTCAAAGAATCACCCTGTTGTGGTAGACTCAGAAATGTAAAAGTGCCGATTTGTTACATAATTTTCAGGCTTATAAAAATGTAATATAAAAACAATAATTCAGTTAAAACGATGACAGAAGTGCAATTAATTTCCTGTAACTCGGCCCACCACCCAAAAATAAAACCGAGAAACATTTTTCTATTCTGCGAATCTTTCATTATTCGAATTCTAGTAGAATTATGGATTCCGAATACTTGCTTCAGATAATATTAGTCGAGCGAAATGCTTTTATTATAATTTAAGTGATGTTTACGAGAAAATATTTAATAAACATAATTTTATGAAATTCTTAATCAAACGTGAATGACAAAGCGAATTATGCTTTGATGCGAAGTAATAAGTGTATTATAAAGACAAGCTAGTAGTGTATTAAAGAGTCATTATCTACAGCAATCTCATACATGTTATGACTTTTTAATATATTTGAACTTGCGACCCGAGGACAATTAATTAGGACACAATACCTCTACCCTTACTTTATTAAGGGCCTGTTTCACAATCGACAAGTAAATTTATGTGCCAGTTAAAGTTAGCTCTCTCCTTGTCTATGTTCAAGTGTAAGTAAAGGAAAGGGCTAAATTTATGTGTCAAATATGCTTTACTTGACGATTGTGAAACAGGCCCTAAGTTTAAGGTTATGTAGTCATAATACCTATCGTCAGTGATACTGCAATACCACGTAACTTACAAATTCAATCAGTTGCAAAATTTACCTTAGCGAATAAGTCATTAAGGTAAATTTTGCAACTGATTTAATTTGAACGTTACGCTTAGTTATTTAATAACAATATATTGTTATTACATAATTACTAGGGGACGCCCGCGACTTTGTACGCCTAGAATTAGAAATCGGCCATCAGTTCTACGAGCAATGTGCCCCGCCCGCTGCCACAAAACAAAGACATTAATTTTACAGTCTAGAAAAGTGGTGGTTTTTTTCTTTACTTATTTTATTTATTTATTTAATCTTTATTGCACAAAAATACAAATTTGAGTACAAAATGTGAACTTAATGCCTGATGGCATTATCTCCCTGACCTTTGGACCAAACATCGCCATATAATATTAAAAAAAGATGACAAACGCCATTGCTGAAGTGGTGTCAGTAACGTTTAGTTAGCCAAATTTCACGTTTGTGAAAAAATACAATGCTAAAATATAGAGGAAATAATGTTGCAGTCACGTTTCAGTGCACTCGACCAAATTGGCCGGCAGCGTGTCGACGCATTCGTTGACTGTAGCTGCTAAAGGCAGTCACAGACAAACTCTGACTGCGGCACGTTATTGTATTGCTATAAGTGATCAAAACCCTAAAGCTTTCCAGCACCCTTGAATTTTTGATAGATATCTGCTCCAATAGCTTAGCCTGACGCATCAGTGACTAACACCCCTACGTTCCTGTGTACTTTGGATCTCACAAAAAAATAGTTCACTTGATCATGACGTTTAAACATGTTTAAGCTCGCTTTAAAATACTTTTAGATAGTAATTTGGGATTTAAAGCCGTTGAAGATGTTGTCCGTCTCTTGTGCAATAAAATGATTGCTTAACGGGCTCTCTAAATGCTTAATCCTCTGCATCTTCCCCATGGTTAGCAATGTATTTGTAGGCTTGATAACGTTAGATTGAAATCTTGAGATTGAAAACTCCAATCGACTTAAAAGTCTACTTACCATCAGTTTTCCTGCGTGGTCATTTCCTCGGTGATACCCTGCAAAAAACTGCACCGGTACAAAAAACGCCTTAGCAAACAAGTCAAAAACAAAAAAATAGTTCACTTGATCATGACGTTTAAACATGTTTAAGCTCGCTTTAAAATACTTTTAGATAGTAATTTGGG
The DNA here is from genome assembly GCA_948252455.1 of Acleris cristana. Taxonomy (NCBI): domain Eukaryota; kingdom Metazoa; phylum Arthropoda; class Insecta; order Lepidoptera; family Tortricidae; genus Acleris; species Acleris cristana. Next base: position 3,566,176 of record OX411783.1, on the reverse strand, counting down.
ATTTAAAGCCGTTGAAGATGTTGTCCGTCTCTTGTGCAATAAAATGATTGCTTATCGGGCTCTCTAAATGCTTAATCCTCTGCATCTTCCTCATGGTTAGCAACGTATTTGTAGGCTTGATAACGTTAGATTGAAATCTTGAGATTGAAAACTCCAATCGACTTAAAAGTCCACTTACCATCAGTTGGCCTGTGTGGTCATTTCCTCGGTGATACTCTAAAATTGCACCGGTACAAAAAACGCCTTAGCAAGCAAGTCAGTAAGGTAGATTTTGCAACTTACTGATTTTGTCAGTTACGCGGTATTGCAATATCAACGACAATTTCCCTTATCCATCCATGCCATTATAAAAACCATTAAAACCTAAAGATTTAATTTTCTAAATAGACCTGTCTATAAAAATGGAATTGCATCTTTTTGTAATGACCATTACAAAATTCTCCACTATTTTATGCTCGGATCGTGTGGAAAGAGCATTATAGCAAGTGCGGCAAAAGCAGCTTTTATTGGCAGTATTGCCACGTTAAAAACCTTTCCAATTTGTTTGATAATATTAATTTTAAATAATTTCAACGCATTATTAACCAATATTGTGTACCGTGTGATAATTCGATTGGAAATACGAGTTTGTTAAACCAACAAAGTAAATAACTTTATTGTTTAGTTAAAATTATATGCGATATTTTTAATACAATATAATGTATAGGTACGTGATGAGCTGATGAGGGAAATGTAGGATGAGAATGATGCTTTATAATTATAAAAAGATTGAATAACTTTTTTAGTTTTCGTCCGATGTGCAGGGTAGCTTGGAGTAGCTTCTTCTGTGTAATAAGTGTCCCTAGAGATAGAGCACTAAAGCTGACTCGCAAGTAATACACTGCCTTCCTTAACTAATCAGCAGTATCCCAAATTCAATAGTCAAAGCATATTCAATCGTCTCCGGGTAGTAATGAGGTTACAAATGCTACTAGCGCTTTATCTGAAATGCTGCCCTTTGACTTAACAAGGCAGTACACACTATAATAATATTATTACGCTTAGTTTATTGCTATTCTACATAACTACATATACGACGTCTACAATTGCCAAAAAAAAATTAAAAATATGACCTGTCATGCCGTAAAATAACATTTAGTTAATTTTGAGCAACTTTGTACTGCTATATAATTTCGGTGGACAATTTATTAGACGATAGTATCTACAACAGTACCTTCTAGACACACCGTTTTTCGATTTAGTAATTCATACATACATGCCTGTAATCCCAGAGCGGGGTAAGCAGAGCTACAGAATTACCTACAACTCTAAAAACTAGTAATTCAAAACTTTAAAAGCAACCTCTTTTCCAATTCCGGTTGCGGAAACATTTATGCCACCGAAATTAGATATTGGGCACACGGAAAATTATCTGTCTAAAAAAATTATCACATCACATCTTCCGTACTCCTCATAATACTTACTAAGGTAGTAGGTGCCTACCGAACTATTGTTCATACAATTTTATTTAGTATTCCAAAAGAAGCTGACCCGAAAGTGGGTCACACACGGTAAGCAAGGAAGGGCAGGGTTGCACCCCCGAGACCAACGCAACTAGATTTATGGCCGGGAAGTTTGACCGAAACAGATGCTGCTTCGACTTGTATGCAAGACGTGGGAGTTGGATACAATGCGTTCAACTATTGGAATTAATAAAGTTTAGATTCAAATTTGGGATACACCTTGTTTTTACAAAGTCTATACTTTAACTTACAGTTATTCCTTGTTCTATTTTTGAAACTATCATAAAATAACTGAATAATTTAATTTAACAAAATGAATAGTTTATTTTGTGGCATTTGTTTTAACTTTAAGCATTTAGTTCGAAAACAATCAAAACGCCAAACTGAATAAATTAAATTTTAAACTGCGCCTCTATTCCCGACGGTAAAAACGATATCGTAGTTGACCTGTTACGGTATTGTTATGACGTCAGACGCCATTACTGTCAAGTAAATAAGAGCTATCAAAACGGTGACAATACGATAACAGATCAAAAACGATATTGTTTTTACCGTCTTGAATAGAGGCCCTGATCGTTGAATCGAGAAATAAAGATTATGCGCAAATTATGATCATTGGGTTATTCATATCATTAAGATAAAACAACAGAAACATTTCTCATTTCAGAAAGAGTCCACAAATTATAGAAAAATCACTAAAATCAAGAACCACTACCACTCTTTAGTGGTGGTAGGATCTTGTGCAGGGTCCGTCCGGATCGCTACCACCATCTTACCCCTTAACCTACCGCCAAACACCACTAAGACAACCGTTGAAATGACTATCATAGAGGCATTCCATCTAAGTCCTCAGGGTTGGCAACGCATTTGCGGTCTTAACATTGCCATCTTAACATTGCAATCGTGAGATAAGACTAAATCTTCAGCTTCCACAAACATACTTTGATCATGAACTTCGAAAAGGCAACAAATTTAGCAGTTCCAGCCACCCTTAACATCTTTCATAACTTAAATAAGAAGCTTAACTTGCATAAGGGGCTCTGAAAGCAGGATAACTTGCGATTTATGGTCAAGAACCAAGTTAAACGCAAGTGCTAAGTTAGTGGGGGCAGCAAAATCGATTAAGGAGTTTTTAATTATGTTATGATCTTGAGAGTTTGCGCTTTAAGCGAAGTTATTCCTTTTAGCTTTTAGTCGACATGATTTATGAAATAATTTAGTTATACTTGTCTTCAACACTTTATTTTGTGATGACTGCGGTGACTTTGAATCGTGATTTTCTTGGTTTATGGCTGGTGCTTTGGTTATCGTACTATATACCAGATTAATCAAATAGGAGAAAGATTTAATGTATGTATGTATGTACCAAATTAACATAAATATTTTGTCGCATGTCGACACGCATTTGCTTTTATAAGCCCATATTACCTTATGTAATTCAAAGTTTAAACCGTTAAACCCCACAATTTCGACACAGTCCGACACAAGTTTACCTAGTCTCAAAATTTGCTTTAGGGTACTTGACAACGATAAAAGTACCTTTATAGAGAAGTAAATACTATAAATATACAAGTGTATACAAAATATTCAGAATTAATGCTCGCGCTCATCACGCAATATCTTATCTTGTCTTCTCTTGTCATACTTCTTACTTCCTATCTTACTTGTGTATTATAAATTATAAATGAGAAAGTTTAGATGTTTCGATGTTTCGATGTTTGATACTCAATCAACTACTCAACGGATCGAGATGAAACTTAGCACACATATAGGTTAGATCCTGGAATTCATAGGCTACTTTTTATCACGGAAAAATGAGTAGTTCCTAAGGAAATAGCGATAATCGACTCTTACGCGAACGGAGTCGCTGGCAACATTTAGTATTTCATAATCCCAGACAGTCTCTAATTCATATAGTTTTTTACTAAAACAAAAAAAAACAACGGAAATTTAAATATCTTAAAGCATATTCCCAATAGGATATTTTTATTAAACCACTATAGCGGGCATATTGAATTATTAAGTGGTCAGGTTTATGCACGGGTGACCTATAAAGTTGATTTATCACCGACGCTTCTGTTTTTATTTAATGGCTTTTATTAATTAATGCAAGTTCCCACAATAAAGATTAATTTTATTGAATTTCAGGTAGGAAAATATGCATGCATTCACCTCTCTTAAATACTCGAAAATTATTGTTATTTGTTTTCCTATTTGTATGTATATAGAATCCAGATCCCAAAACTACTAGAAAACAGGCATAGAATATTTTAAACATAAAACTTAAGTGAGACTCAGACATATTAAGGAAATCACGGGATATTAAGGGGAATTTTACGTGAGTAACCCGGTGTGATCTCCTTAATAAGCAAAGAATATTTAAAAATCTAAATATTACTTTAGGAAGTGGCCACATGAGGGCTTTTTTATAAAAGAAACCTAACTGGTTTTCATCAAACCAAGCTAATTGGGATACACCCATTTTTAACAATGTATGAAAATTTCAAAACCATTTGACAACAAGGTCATGTAGAAAGTGTTGTATTAACTGAGGTCTAGGTAATAAGCAATGGTTGAATGCTTATATGTATACTCTTAAATAATAAATTAGGTATATCATATTGCGATTGTTTGTTTACGTTATATTTGAATGACGTTCATCTATTATGACTTTGAAAACAGATCACAGATAATAAAAAATCGTCTTTCTAAGTCTTAGATGAAGTATACCCGTTCTTTATAAATATCTACGTCATCTTGTCGCTACAAGTAGGTAAGGTTACTTTAATTTAATAAATTATTTTAAATATCAAAAACACATTTAATTATGAAATGCTTCAAATTAGTTTCTTATAAAAGCCTATTCCTTCGAATAAAAATGTAAAATCAAGCAGTTATTTTTTTTGGTGTATCCCAATTAGCTTTCTTTAAAAAAACGCGTACGATTTGGTCCATCCGATTGGGAGCTAGGATAGCACAGACAGATACACAAATACCTAAACTTATAGCATCCAAGGAATGATTAAAAAACCATCCAAGTTAGAACAAACAAGCATAGAAAGGACGTAAGTATAATGCCATTTATAACGCACCTGACTAAACGTCACTTCTATGCTTCTCATTTATTCTGAAAATAAAATTACATGATAAATTGGCTCGTTTATTTTTCTACGCATTCTGTATTCCTGAACTCCTCAAATAAAAGCAGACAGTACAGGGAGTTGATTCTCTTAAACAATTATCCTTCTTGAACTAGCGCACCAAACATTAACCGAAGAATTGAAGTTGTCCCGTCAGAGCGTAAAAAAACACATTTAACGGCGTGCATTCTCAGCTTACCCGCTTTACTCACTCACTCTAGTGCATTCTCAGCTCACATTCGCAACGCATGACTTCGGTCACTCGACCGTTCGAAAGAGCGTCGTTTTTAAGAGAATAATAGAATAACACCTCAGTACCCTTACCATGAGTTACAATATATCTGTGACAATTACCGTACTCGCTAGCGAGTCGAATACTCTGTCCCTCGCACTCTATAACAGAGCATTTCTCTTTTTTTTGCCACTATGAGTGACATCTCCAGAATTAAAAAAAAAATGGCAGGTAGGTAGAGAACATCAAACTATGCAATAATTAAATAATATTCTAATGTGTCCCAAAATATTTGTATGGAAAGTTCCTTTTGTGTTACCGATTTTCATACGTTTTTGGTAACACAAAAGGAACTTTCCATACAAATATTTTGGGACACATTAGAATATTATTTAATTATTGCATAGTTTGATGTTCTCTACCTACCTGCCAATTTTTTTTAAATTCTGGAGATGTCACTCGTAGTGGCAAAAAAAAGAGAAATGCTCAAAAAATAACAATACTTTAGGGACAAAGCATTCGACTCGATATCGAGCACAGTAATTGTAACTCGTGGTAAAGGGTCAACACGCAACTACCGAAGTACCGACAGACGCATTAGATTAGGTCCGGTACACACGCGCCCCTAATTCCTCTCGGCAATTAGCTAGCGCTCATAAGTCGGTAATGGTCTGTAGTACCTAAATATACTTAAGCGTGTACTAACAAGGACAACGCTATTATAAGTATATTCATGTAATAAATAGGGATGTTGTCTAGTTAATATGTTAAAACAGCTACTTTTTGTGAAGTGTCAAAAAGATTTTAGTATCTATAATATTATCATGTCTTCGAAAACGGTTATAACGATTTTGACGATATTTGCAATATAGGGGTTTACGGGAGCAAGAAATCGATCTGTCAAGTTGTCATCTTCGATAAAATTCGTTTTCAACCCGAGAAACGCTCGGTCTTCCAGGTACTGGATGTTTATAAGACCGCAGTAAACATGGTGTATTAAAAGTTTCTAATAAGTTCATGGCCATACTACTACTGATACTAAAAACATTACTTAGATATTAAAACTGATTTAAAAAACAGCCGACATCAAAAACGTCAAGCCTCATCAAAGTTGAGACCGCATGCAACTAGCAGTGACGCATTAGATTAGGCCCGACACACACGCGCTCCTAATTCCCTCGGCCATTAGCCTGCTCATAAGTAGGTAATGGAGTCCACTGCGGAAAGTAAACATGAAACAGGGTTGGTATTAAAAGTTTCTAATAGAGTTATTCTAAGTTAAAAAGATAAATTAGATGTTTTAAAAACACAACCGACATCAAAAACCTGGAACCTCATCAAAGTTCAGACCGCCTGCAACTAGCGACAAAGCATTAGATTAGGCCCGACACATACGCGTTCCTAATTTATGGGATATTCTACGTTATAAATATAATTTAGAAGTAATAATAATACACTTGCTCTGGTCTCTTGTGGCCTAAGACAAGCATTCGGTGTTCGTTATCGGTATCAAAATGCCAATCCCATAGGTTATAATAGGTTATAGGTTATGGCAGGCTCTTTTCCGCAACTCGACGACCTAAATCTGCGCCTATTTTGCGTGAAGGGTCGGCGGCACTACTCCTGCCAACCCAGTTCCACCAGGAAGCCTAGCAGTTGATGTTGCCGACGGCATCTGGTAGCGACCTCGGTGTTCCGAGGTGACGTGCCCGGTATGTTGCCACCCCAGGGCATTCCATGATGACGTGGGCTGCGGTTTCCTCCACCGTCATGCAGGCTCTGCACAGGGGGCTGTCTGTAACACCTAATGTGAACAAGTGTTTGTTAAACATGGCATGGCCAGTTATGGCTCCAGTTATCAACCGGAGTTGGGCCCTTTTGAGTAGTCGTTAACATGTCAATCCCATACATTTTGTCAATTTTCGGACACCCTTTACGTTAGCGTTAAAAAAGTTGTCTAGCCTCACTGACATATTTCTCCCTTTATTTGACGACAACATTCACTTTTTAGATCTTTGTGGCTATTTTTTTTCTTATTTAAAATCCGAAGAGGCTTGAATTGATTTTATTTTTTATTTTTTCCAAGAAAAGGGTTAATCCCTTTCATTACTTATAATGTGAAGTTGTTTCATTATTAATCTTTGTACGCGGGGTTAGTATTTTTATACGTACAAAATGTCTATTTTTGACATTGATAGTCTCTGAGGAACACTGACTGATACTGATAGACATGTAGAAGGACGGTCATGTGCGAATCTACAAGGGTTTCTAGTTTAATTCGACCTTTAATTAACTTTAGGTACACCGAAACAGACTTTCCACAAACACATTATTTTACTTCAACTCTCGTGGCTGACTGTACCCAGCAATCCCAACAAATAATTAAACACGCCCCAGATTAGGCCGGCCTCATATTACGAGATTTATATTTAAAAAAATACCCCGTTTAAAAAGGAAAAAGGCAAAGGTAACGCTGGAAGGCCACAGTGCGGTGCGTTTTTACCGAGCGCGCCTTTTATTTTTGCCGCCTCGGATTTATGCCCTTTTTCATATTGTTGTTAAATGGCCACGGTACTAAATAAAAAATGCAAAAATTGGTGCAAATTTTAAATGAAAATGCTCGCGCTGAACGTCATTGGAAGTGCTGATGAGATTGTAGGAACAGTAGATAGTAAGTAATATAAGTAATAGGTAGTTTAATAATAATAATATGGGCAATCAAAAATACCCGTTGGGCTATTATCTGTCTCGGTACAGTCGACTACAAAGAGATGTATTCAGTGTTGAACAGTAGGTAATAAGTACAAAGCAATTAGGTGAGGTATGAGACTGATGTAGTTGTCGTACAGTATCAGTATTGGAATCTACGCCTTTAAGGCTCAGTTTCATTGCGCGATATCCGCATTCTTTTCGTGATACATTGCATCGCAGCAATAGCTCTCGGCTCAAAAATGTTGAAACAACCCTTCAATGGAGTGCTACAAACATCGTTCAATGAAACAGCCTTAATCGCAGTCGCCGGCCGACTTTCACGTACATCGTCATGGAAATGATCGTGACGTCCACGTCTAAATTCTCCGAACCACGAATACACAGAGCTGGGACAGTGACAGTTTCGTAAATTAAAAAGTAACAATGTTCTCAGGGAGTTCCATTTTCGAATACCGTAATTGCTTTTTTTTATTGTAAGTAGCCAGTTCTAGAAACTTTCACGTAATAAGTGAATTACCCCGCAACATTATTATTATTAATAATTAATAAGAAACTCGTGGAAATGGACACTGCCCGGGTTAATAACGGGACGGCCACATTTGGGTCACAACCTTTATTCTAATTATCCAGTAACAATTACCTTTTATTATACAACCCGGCTGCTGGGGTTACGTGTTGGTAGTTAGAATAGGTACGCAATATAGTTTTAGTGTCCAAATGGTGTTAAGAGTACATTATAGTAAAATAGGCTTCGGGTCTTTGGAATCTATTGTGACCTAAATAATTTAATAAACGTAGGTGTCTACCGAGTTTTAGTATTGCTCCTGTACATAAAGTATAGTCTATATTAAAGTCGTCAGTAAGTGGGTAAAAGACGATATGGTTTTTACCGACTAGAACAGAGGCCCTGGTGGTCTGCGTGCTCCTTTTTCTTTATGCTGTTAGTTAGTAAGGTCAAGCGGGGCTATTCCGACAGAGGGCCAAATGCGTCACTTGATTTTTTCTAGGGAATTCAATTTTAAGGTTATTTATGTTTTTTTAAATTGTTTAATACGGTTTGCACGGCCTGCCTATTTCTATTGTATATTTTTAACCAACTCTTCTTTCGAAGGTTGTCTGGAAGAGATCGCTATTTAGCGATAAGACCGCCTATTGACTCACTATGTAGTCTTTATTTTATTTTCCTGTGTATTTGTTACACCATGTATGTAGTGTTTCAATAAAGTGTCTTGTATTGTATTGTATTTATTGTATTGTAACCCTCTGGTCGGAATAGCCCCGCTTGACTTACATTAATTTAAACAATACAAAGACTGTAATTCTACATCTGTTCTACATATTCGGGTAGAACTCCCTCTAATAGTTCTAATTACTCTCACGCCACTCAAAATCCGTCATTACGTTATAAATCCGAAATGTAGCGGAGATAATTCGCTGTCGGCCCTTCTCAAACAACAAACATGGAGCTAGTAAGATCTGTTACGGGAGGATGGGGCGTGTTAGAATCTTTGTTTACCTTTTCCTTAATATCTTCGTTGTTAAAATTACAAGTGTGAAATTGTATTTGTTCGTTTGTTCCGTCTTTAGGGTTTAATGACACAACTTATCGAAGTTAAATTTGATTAGAAATACTTTACAGCTTGGATACAGACATAGGATAATTTGTTCGTGAGGAAATAGCGGTAAATGAATTCAATATTAAGGGTTACAGAGTTACTAAAATATAAATGCAAAAATAAAAATTTATTTCCAAACACATTAAAAGTGTCAAAGTATCCGTACTTTTTCGCGTTAAATTATAGTTATGGGTAAATAATCTTTAAAAAAGTTCAACCTTTTTTGAATCACGTTAGTTTTTGTTTACATTTTAACGGGTGTTTGACGCTAGAATACTATATGAGGGAGAAATTATAATGTCTAAAATTAGACTAATAGTGTGCAAATTTTCGTTCATATTCGTTGAAATGTAAATTACAGTTCAGTCTAACAGTTGTAACACTATATAATTATAACTGATTGTTATGTGCCCATATAACAAGGATGAGTTTATTAAATAAGATGTAGAACAAAAAATCATCCTTTAAAATGATGAAACCATACAACACGCAACGAACGAATTACCTCTAAATTTACCTCATTAATTTTTTTAGCACACCGCGCTACGAAACGCAACGTCACAAAAATACAAATTATCTTGTCCAGAAACTTACTCCACCCTGTATAATCGCATCCCATATCAGCACTTACCCCTCGCCACGAGGACACTGGGGTTAACGACACAACTTATAGGTCGAAAGTTCCCAACTACTACGAATTTCGCAACTTGCGAGCCCTTCAGTGATCTTAGAGATTCCTGTACGTGCCACTTGATGCGTTAGTAATTTCGATATGAATACACCGAGTTAATAAAGTCCGATACAGTGGCAAGTTTGCTTAAGTGGGTCGGAGGGTAAGTGGATAAGGAGCATCCTGTAGTTTTAACAGTTTGAGTTGAAAGATGGAGAAGGTATTTATTACTCAAATAGTAGTTAGTGTTGGTCGAATTTGAAACTAATTTTAAGTATAGTGTTTTATTAATCTTACCAAGTCTTTAATTAGTAAAACTGAACAATTTAAACCTTGTTTTCTGTTTGGTTAGCTTGAGTTTTGTTAAAAATGTGAGATAAAGATTAAAAGTAAAAGTTTAGTTTTTAATTTAATAAGTATGTACTTATGGGTTAGTATTCATGAAATTTCAAAATGTCGGTCATTAATTTATGATTATTTTATTAAATCGGCTCTATTTGCACTCGAATATTTTTCGATGTAAGGCGAATCAAATCAGTCTACTAAACTAAAATTACTTACATATTAATTGAAACCCACGCAGGATTTAGGATTACATTTCGAAATGCTTGTTATTATGAAGATTAAGTTCTACATCTACTTTTTAAATAATGTACTTAAAATAAATGAAATTAAACCAAATTGAGGTATATTTCTGAATTTGCATGAAACCCATTTAGTAGCCAGCTCACAGAATTAATAGGTATTTGATATAATGGAGCGTTCAAGACAGGTACAAAAAGGGGCCGAAAGAAAAAGGTTTTGATCCTTTCATGAGCTGTGCGGTCACGTTTCGGAAGTGTCAATGTTTGCCGTCCATTACATCTTGATCCTTGACGAACAGTTTGACGGATTAGCCGTCATCTTTGTTTTTTTTTTGTTTCTGCGCGCTCACGTAGGATTTTCTATAAATTTAAGTAATGTACTTTTAAAGGAGCCTTTAGCGTTATGTTTTGGGTTTTGAAGAGGTTTTTAGATGACCTTCTTGTAACACCCTGTATGTAACACAGCCGAGAAATCACGCACTAAATTCAACAATGACATTTAATTACTCAAAAAATAATAATTGTATACTGACATTATTAAAGTTAAAAAGAGTTAACTTTTGTATGAATTTCTTTTGTTTCGTTGTTTGTTTGTTTCTTTGTAGACGGATGTTTTTTTCAAAATTGTTACGTAGGACCGTGCCCGTTAATATTTAACAACATACATTCATACAAACCTTCACGCCTGTAATCCCAGAGTGGGGTTGGCAGAGCTACAGAATTACCTACAACTTTAAAACCTGTTGACAATTCTGTTACCCCATATTGCACAAATAGGCTAAGATGTTTACCAGCGTATTAGTGACAGGTTGCAAGCCCATCGCCTAACAGTACTACAAGCCTTTATTCCCTTAGTCGCCCCTTACGACATCCACGAGAAGACATGGAGTGGCACTATTCTAAACCGGCAACCACACGGGATGGGCCCAATTGTTGACACAGGACTTCAAAACCAATCACGCAACCCAAAATTAAATTAAATCAGCACTTGAACTCTTTCATCGGATAACACCACTTCTCCATACGCTCAATTAAAAAAACAAAACGCAAAACGTACTCATGTTGATCCCGGTTTCCACACAACTCAAAAGAACGGCTAATTGCCAATTAAATAAAGTTTACACAGGCATTGTGTGTCAGCCGGCCAATTAGCTCTTGAAATTACCCGGTGTACACGTCAACAAGTCGTCAAATAAATTAGGGTTTTGTATTGATTATTGATCCAATCAGTGATAGATTAGGTACGGTTGTTATGGGGTTCGACGGAATCGACCGTATTTGTAATTAATTTTGCGTTTCGTTTCGAAAAGTGTAAACAGCAACGTTTACGCACTGATTTTGTTAAATATATTCAGAGAGATTTCTATATTCGTTTCAAATGAATACATTGTAATGTCAATTGAAATAAATAATTATTAAAAAACAACATCCTGTGTGGCATCAGAATACGCTGTAACTTCTCAAGAGACAGTAATTTAAATGTATTTTTCAAATACAAAAAAGACATTTTGTCGGTTCTTGATTTTAATATTTTCACGTAAAAAACATTAGTAAGTATGTACCGCTAACTTATCAGGTTTTTTAGCCATGGAGGGAAGACCTCCAACAAGGTGGACCGACGACACGTGGCTAAAGTTGCGCGAAACCGAGTCCATCTCAGGGCTCACTTCAGGTGGCTTGTGTGTTCGTGTGTCCTCTCATTACCATAAAGGCTCCGACAAACCAAACGCGTGGCAGCAGCAGCGCGTAGCGTCGCGTGGCGTCAGGGAGTTGTAAAACAACAAAACAAATGACACCCCGGCACACCGAGACGCGCGTCTCGCGCGCTGCAGATGCGCCGCACACGCGCGTCTCGGTGTGCCGGGGTTCCATTTGTTTTGTTGTTTTACAACTCCCTGACGCCACGCGACGCTACGCGCTGCTGCTGCCACGCGTTTGGTGTGCCGAAGCCTTAAAAAATGGGCCAAATAAATAAAGCACGAAACATTTGCAGAGAGCGTTAGATTATGATTAGCACATTCCATGTTATTGTTAATCCATCCCGCTCACTCACACAACAGCGTCCCTCTCCGCTGCACAGGCTGTGAGCACGCCACTCCCAATTCCCTAAAAGCCTATTTAACCTAACCAAACAAATACGGACTCGCCAAAATCCGCGGTAATCTGCGACTCTACAAATTGATGAGCAACTCCGCCGCAAATGTGTGGGCATTAGAATTTGAGTGTTATTCACTTAACACTTTCAGTGCCAGCGACCCGATAGTCGGGTGCTCTTTTCGTAGCATGTTCATATCCTATCATATCATATCTATCATATCATTTATTATTTTATTGCACACATGTAAGTATAATAGTATAGAGGCATTCCATCTTAGCCCGCAGCGTTGGTAACGCATTTGCGGTCTTTGGATCGCAGTCATAAGATTAAAAATAAAAATACACGTTTTTTTATATTGCTCTAATGTGATAACTTAGGCTCACCGATAAAATAATTCGTTAACGAATTAACAATTTAGTTGCTTTAAAGAATTACCTAGCTCATGCGATGTTATAAAAACATGGAGAATTCAAACGATGCAGGGTACTTTGACGACGCGTTGGCATAGTTGGTAGTACCCTGCCTACGAAGCTAGCGGTCCTGGGTTCAAATCCCGGCAAGGGTAGATATGTTATGAGTGAATATTTACGCCTGAGTCATGGATGTTTTCTATGTATTTAAGTATATATTTCTCTATATAAGTATTTATATCATTGTCTAGTACCCATAGCACAAGCCTAGACCTTAGTTTGGGACTAGCTCAATTGGTGTTAAACATTATTTATTATTATTTGATATTACTACGCTCCATTCTACTCGCTAAACCTAATAGCTTTTGTCATTTTATTACAAGCAATTAGGTTTAGCCCGGGAAGAACAAAACCCCGGATGGCCAGAACGCTCTGAAACCATAAACAATGCTCTCCGCACTAGCGAACTTTAGTAGTCATCCAACATTACTGAATTAATTAAATTCAAAAGAGGTTGCCGAAACATTTCTCTTAATAATTACTTATTATTTAATAATAATAATATAATACCGTGTGGTGCCGGGTTTAGAATGTTGCCACTCCATGTCTTCCCGTGGATGTCGTAAGAGACGACTAAGGGACTAAAGGCTGTGGCTGTGCTGTTAGGCGATGGGTTTGCAACCTGTCACTAATACACTGGATAACATCTTAGCCTGTGTGTGCAAAATGTGGTCACAGAATTATCAACAAGTTTTTGGAGTTGTCTTTTGAGTCTGAGGCTCTGCCTACCCCTCTCTGGGAATGAAGGCGTGAGTTTATGTTGATGTATGTTGTAATAATATAATAATAAATAATAATAATAAAATCGTTTATTTGGTGCAATACACAGAACAATAATAACAAAACGAAATACAGTAAGAAAATAATTTAGAACAAAAAATTAAAACTATTTTATATTGCACCAAATTGGGTGCCACTCAGCATGCTCTTAGTGTCAGATATGTAAATGCCGTGACGCTGATTTTCAGGGCAACCAGACGAGGAGGCGGAGAAAGCGCTGCTGGTCCTTTCATATGTACAAATAAGAGCGTAGGTATATATAAAATAAATGAATAATGGGAACTGTAAACAAAATATACATGCATAGATGTGTAGATAAATAGGATAAACATACACAGAGAGGTGCTTTAACAGATAAAATAAAACAATGTGAAAGCGACAGTGCAATTCTGACACAATGCAGCAGCTATGTATTGGATAATTGTAGGCCAATCAGATACTCTTTGAGGTTATTCTTGAAAAAGATCAGGATAGTGACTCTTTCAAAAGCAAAGGTGAGCGAACGCAGGAGTGAATGTCCAAGCGTTGAGTTTAAGTACTTCCATCAAAGCGAACAAATCACATTTCCGCGCGTGTATTCAATCGGGCAGCATGGCTTCTCGAACGTATAAGGCTGCCTAATTGAGAATGCACGCGCTAAAATGTGTTTTGCTCGCTTTGACGGGACTACTTAAACTCGCCGCTTGCAGATTCACTCCTGCGTTCGCTCACCTTTGCTTTTGAAAGAATCACTACCCAGAGACTTTACGTTCCTGCCGTTGAATAAATCCTACAGGTACCATATTTGTATAAATATTTGTAATCACGTTCTCGAAATCGTTAGAGCCGTTTTCGAAAATATTTCTCGTTTTATACGTTAGGCGTTCCTAACTTTACACTTAAATTACACAGATAATCGCCTGTTTTCAGACTACCTTTGTGCAAATTGATAAGTGACTGTGGACTGCAAACGGGCGCGCATTAGACACGCGTCATACCCGGTGGGTTTGCGGGAGCGTGCCGAGATCGAAGCGAATTTTCGCTAAGTTTTCCATATTCTGTTAAAACTCATATTAGTAAAGGTCTATTTATGTTAAATAAAACATGTGCTACGGCATACAACTGTGATATAATGTTCCACTTTCAACTTTAAAACGACGTTGATACATTCAAAATAATCAAGCCTTCGCTAACAGATCCACCGTCATGGTTTGTCGCTTTGTCTCTTAACCCTTAAATGCATAATGATGTATATCTGCATCGTATATTTTAAAGTTCATTTTCAAACATACATTTTAAGTAAATTTCAAACTTATAATTTATGCATTAAGATTTGTAGCGTTGTCAAAATTCAAATTTGGAAAAGAACTTTAAAGACGCGTTCCACTTTTGAAATTCTATGCATTTAAGGGTTAATAATTGTGCACAATAAACGAAAAGAGATCAGGGGGGGTTACCATGACATACTAAATCAGTTCAGTTTAGGTTGAGAGAAAGGGATAGAGCTATAGCAGTTATACATTTCTGTCTCTTCCTCTCAACCTAAACTGAACTGATTTAGTATGTCATGGTTACCCCCCCCTGATCTCTTTTCGTTTATTGTGCACAATTATTAAGAGACAAAGCGACAAACCACTAAATCAGTTCAGTTTAGGTTGAGAGAAAGAGACAGAAATGTATAACTGCTATAGCTTTATCCCTTTCTCTCAACCTAAACTGAACTGATTTAGTATGTCATGGTAACCCCCCCTTTTTTTCTTTTAAAAATGTTGAGTGAGGAGAGGATTTATGGCAAGATAGTGGCATCACATCGGCATATAAGTAACCAAAATAGTAAGTTTTATTACTTTTCTCTTTTAATTTTTTTCAATAGTTGATGTTAAATTATGTTTTGTTTAAAAAAAAAAAAAAAATCTAAATAATATTTAAATAATGCTTCTATTGTACGATAACGTACTGATTCAGTCGACAAAATTAAGTAAATTTAAGCAGAATTTGAATGCTAGTATGTTTATTCAACGGCAAAATGAGTATCTTTGATCATAATATTATATATCTATCTGAAACTTGGTAGAGGAATAGTTTACATATACATTTTTTTATTTTATTTTTAGGGGTTACAGAGAGGAGGGAAGTCATGAGCTCTCTGTTCTTGGTAAACTTCTCGTTATAAGTCACATTTCTTGTTAGCAAAATCCAGTGAACTTACATACTGTATGCAAAATAGATACGCAGTGGTTAAAAAAACTACCATGTTCTTAATTCTCCATAAAAAGTCATAGGCGATTTGATGAAAAACAATGTTTCCTGAAACCTGTTCGGACGTGTACCTATCAACCTTGCTCAAACTTCACTGCATCATTTTTAATTAAATAAGTATTTCAAGGGAGTAATCCTACTAGTTTCCTCTGAACAACTGTGGTATCTATATCATTATGTTAGCAACGGCGGAGGTAACTTGTGTAATTATATTGGCAACCTTAAAAAAAACGAGTTAAATACCACAATTGGAATTGTTCATATTTTTACAATTACTCTAATTCGAAAACCATTTCGAGGAATGGGGTTTTAAAGCCGTTATGCATTATTAAGTTCTTGAAATATTTATCTATTTCGGATATTTCGACAAAAGTATATTTAACCTTTGTTTGACTTTCGTTTTTGGCTTGAAGCCCTCCTATGTGTATAGTTTAATACATTATTACAATCACTTCTTATCATTAGATATCATTTAACTGTTTTAATATATGTATTAGAAAATGCCAGCCCAAATTAAAAATAATCATGTCATCCATAAAATGTCTGCGAAATAAATAAAGATATTCAAACAAAACTATTGGGTCAAATAAAAAGAAAATGAACTTGGTCTCTTAAAATTACCCATTGTTTCGAATTGGAATTTAAAAACAGTGAGTTATTTTTTTTGGTCTGTCCCAATTTACAGACACTAATAAAAAGTGGAGAAAGCGTTTCGAAAACCATCCAAAATCTACTAGCGATATTGTTCCCAACCGCTCCCGGTTAGCCCCGATAATTTCCGAAACTTTACGGCCTGGGCCGACTGCCCTCGTTGACACATCATAATCTGGGCCCTTATACTACTCGGTAAAGCCATATTGTCTTTGACATTTATCGTATTGTTTTTTACTTTGCCGCCATTACTATCAAGTAGATAACGTCATGTCAAAAACAGTACGGTTTTACCAAGTAAAATACACCCACACAAACAGTACACCAGCCATAAACTTAAAAAATTTCAACTCACTTATTTTCAAACTAGAATTTTCCGTCCACAATACGGATAGCAAAGGTTCTATATTAAAAAAGTTTGTACAATGTTTGGGGAGTGACGGGACTCCCAGCATGGATAAAGTGCGGATTGAATGCAGAACTTATTGTATTGTTGGCAAGCATTGTTGTTTTAATAAAATGAAAAAAATAACGGTGTTTTATTTTGAGTTGTGGTTGTGCACTCAATAATATGAGAGAAAGCGGGAGTGAAATAAATTGTATTTTGAACATTTTGGTGTCCCCTTGTTTCAGTGACACTTATTTGATAGAACGTATCACTTCGCAGAATTTTCGTTTCATAGAAAGCTATTTTCTGCTGAACCCGTGTCGATTTCAGTTTATCATCATGATTCACGTAGGTTCAATTAGGTTAGACTTGTAACCATCAAAAGCTAACCTGAAATCAACACTGGTTCAGAAGAAAATAGCTTTCTATGAAACGAAAATTCTGCGAAGAGACAAGTTCTATGAAATGAGAATCGGTGAAACAAGGGTAAATCGAAAAGTTTACTAAATTCATGTTTCAATATTTTTCAATACATCGCAACGTAGTACAGTCGGCCTTATAAGAAGCTGCACACTTTTGTAACTTGTCGCTTTAAAGCCTATGACAGATTAGTGCAGCAGTTCAAACATAACGTTAAAGTGACAAAACACTAAAGTGTGCAGCTTCTTATAAGGCCGACCGTACATTGCAATTGAGTTCTAGTTAACCCATGATCGAGAATTTGCTTTCTCCGCCAGTTCTTTGAAACAAGTCATCAAACAATCACAAGCACCTCAAACAACGACAAGTTTTCATAAAGCACCTCCGCCCCACCTGAAAATAACGCCTTTAATTTCCATTAAAGAATTCATTAAATGCCGGGTTTAGAATGTTGCCACTCCATGTCTTCCCGTGGATGTCGTAAGAGACGACTAAGGGACTAAAGGCTGTGGAGTGCTGTTAGGCGATGGGTTTGCAACCTGTCACTAATACACTGGATAACATCTTAGCCTGGTTGTGCAAAATGTGGTCACAGAATTATCAACAAGTTTTTGGAGTTGTTGTTGAGTCTGTGGCTCTGCCTACCCCACTCTGGGAATGAAGGCGTGAGTTTATGATGATGATGATGATGAATTCATTTAAAACCAGTTTTAATTTTTATTTTTGGGTTCCTGATCAAAATAGGGTTTCTGAAGGGTTCCATCGCTTAAAAAGAGTGTAAACCCTACACTGAAAAATTGTAATTGTTGTGCATAAGCGTCTTGATTCCATAAGAGCCTGACAAGGTATTACATACATCAACTAAGATGTTAGTTGAATCACTAAAGAAATTGCTTTTGAACTATCAGCTTTGGTTGATATAACTAATATCTTAACTATTGTATTCATAAAAATTCTTAAATTTAACAGAAACGTCTGTTTACGAAATTCTAAACTATATAAAGCGAAAAAATTTCGTCGGTCTTAGGCAGGATTGTACTCATGTTTTGTCAACTAAGAAAAAAAATATCTTTGTTGGCTCTATTTTATTTGAGTGAACGCTAAAGCATACACTGGTACCTACGAGCCGTCCTTCGTATATTAATCTGTGGCATCATTAATCTTACTCCCAGGTGTGGCACGGGTTTAACCCTAAATTTTACAAACGGTCCGCACGATCCATCTCCCTCGCAACTATGACAGCCTAGTATCTTGATAGACAGATTTAATTGCAAGGCGGCGATACGTATCGACTCGTGATCGCAAGGTACTGAGTTCCATTCCCAGTGGCCACTAAGTAGCAATGAGTTTTTCTTACCCGTAACCCGTTTTTAACCCGTGTACTTTTTAGGGTTCCGTACCAATATGGTAAAAACTAGTAAAAAGGAACCCTTATGGTGAGACTTAGTTGCCTGTCTGTATGTCACAGCAGGTTTTCTCAGCAACTATAAAATACTTTAGCTTGAGGGCTTTGTCTAACGCAACGCAATCACGAATTTTGAAAATCGAAGGCTTGTCTGCATACAAAATGAAAACAATTGCTCCACTTTGAAGCCGGATGCGATTGCGAGTGCGTTAGACAATAACCCCTCGGACTAAAGTGTCTGTTAGATGCGCTCTGAGCGCGTCAATTTTGAGTTTGTTATGCATGCATTACTTATTTCGTAGAGGATTCGTGCTACGGAAGCAAAAAGTCGTAGCCTATACAGTAAAGCGTAGCATTGGTCACGGTCGCGGAATTGACAAAATCATGTTTGGACATCGCATGTAGATACCTAGATAAATATATAAGGGTCGATTTCACAAACGGTAGGTAACGTATACTGCCATCGTACGGAGAAAAGGCATAAGTTCAATTAATCCATAGAAGCATATTAAGATCTCGAGGGTTATAATAAGGTTGGAAGTGCAATACAATTCATATAGTAGATGTGCCTTTTTTCCGTAGGAGGGCAGTATACTGTGGGTACGTTATATATAGAACTACACGCGTACCTATAATTTTATCGAAACACATTTCATATTCATTTCAAATTAAGCTCAAATGTAATAACCTATGTTATAATTATGCATTTATATCTCATTTACTACGGACTAAGCTAAGAATATCTTAAGAGCCTCAAAAACTTATAAAACGTTGCATCTCGCAAACGGTATCTGATAAACTAATGCAGAAAAACTTGCAGCGTTATCAGGTCAAACCGGTTGCAATTCTAACTGCATAATAAAAACTTCAGAATTATGCACTTGAAACTTTCACATTCCGCCCGCTGCGCAGAATGTCCAATTCAAAAAACTTGAGTTGTATCGGAATTGAACTCGCTTGCAATAATGTTTAGCTGAACCGCTTGAGACTCGTATTTGCATAAGAGTGTGTAGTTGTGTACTGTGTTAGCATGTATGAGTACATTACTATGAGTATGCCGAGCACTAATTTTTAGGGTTCCGTACCCAAAGGGTAAAAACGGGACCCTATTACTAAGACTCCGCTGTCCGTCTGTCTGTCTGTCACCAGGCTGTATCTCATGAACAGTGATAGCTAGACAGTTGAAATTTTCACAGAAGATGTATTTCTGTTGCCGCTATAACGACAAATACTAAAAACAGAATAAAGTTAATATTTAAGGGGTTATATAACAAACGTGATTTTTTGCAACCTGTCACTAATACACTGGATAACATCTTAGCCTGGTTGTGCAAAATGTGGTTACAGAATTATCAACAAGTTTTTGGAGTTGTTGGTGAGTTTGTGGCTCTGCCTACCCCACTCTGGGAATGAAGGCGTGAGTTTATGTATGTATGTATGTATGATTTTTTGCCGTTTTTTGCTAATGTTGTATAGGTAATGGTACGGAACCCTCCGTGTTCGAGTCCGACTCGCACTTGTCTGGTTTTTCATCCTATCGAGCAACTTCAACGTAACGTCATCGAGAAAATTTGCATGGCGATTGGAACAGCGCCTCCTTTGTTCATATTTCGTAATAAATTAAAAAATATATACTGAGGAGAATGTATGACAACGTGGGTCTGTTTAATACCGTATCCATATGCTTGGTGTTTGCCACAAACACTGCAGGAAGCAACTATACGTTAGAGTGAGAAGGATTCATCTCAGTCTAACTTATAGTTGCGTCCCGCAGTGTTTGCGGCAAACACCAAGCATGTGGATGCGGCTTTAGAGGTTCGCGTTACCGATTGATGACGTGTGCGCACACTTTTGTATTGAACTAGCGATCCGCCCTCGCTTCGCTTCACTTTATGTCAGTTTACAGTAGTAATACCCGTACAAATTATCTCAATGATGTTGTAATGCGCATTAAAACCCGATCAGTAATTTTGGTTTACCTATGTTTGGCCAAATTATTTTTCGTCAAATGTATCATTTCGTCAAATGTATCATAATAATATGGTCAAACGCTTTTTTTTTCCAAAACTGTTAGTATTTAAGGATTTTTATAAAACTAACCTAACCTAACCCATAGGGTTCTACACGATGGTTCTGAAATAAATCCTGAAATATTTAGTTTCGGAAAAAATGGCGATTGACCAAATGAAACATTTGACGAAATGATACATTTGACAAAAAGTAATTTGGCCAAACGGCAGTACACCAGTAATTTTAGATTATCGCG
Source organism: Acleris cristana (assembly GCA_948252455.1). Lineage (NCBI taxonomy): Eukaryota > Metazoa > Arthropoda > Insecta > Lepidoptera > Tortricidae > Acleris > Acleris cristana. The sequence goes on along the minus strand of OX411783.1, from coordinate 3,545,004 downwards.
AACATACAAACAGATGCGGGGATTTTGTTTATCATAATGAAGTGATTATCATTGTTTTAGTTTTACTACTATAAACAAAACCCGCATCATCCAAATGATTATACTTTATATGATCCACGACATATCCAAACAGCCCAACAAACCTCTACGACATCCTAAACAACTCTTATTAAACCAGCATAAAACTTAAATTGCCGTACCATCAAAATTTACTAACTGCAGCTTAAACTTCCAATATTTCATTTGCCTATAAATTACACAAATTTGGAACGTAGTAAGTTTTAATAAGGGCGAGATCACTTGCAGTGTTAGTTTGCAAAAGCGCAGTGCAGGGGAAGTTGGGGGAAGTTGGGGGAAGTTGGGGGAAGTTGGAGATGGACTGCAGGGATCGGGCTGTCGATTAACTCGATTCATCGATTAAACTTAATTTATAGTTGATAGCCATTTCGAGTTTGTACTCTTAAACAAACTTGTTTTGGAGCAAAAAGCCGCGTTCCATCAATATCACCTTGATGAATGACGTTCTTCCACCGTCCGATTCACTAGGCACTTTTTGCCTCATTCAACTGTAGAACGAACTCCCTTCGGTGGTATTTCCAACCAGTTAGACATCCCCTCCATCTCCAGCCTTTAAGAAAAGAGCAAGATTTCCCTAACTAGCCGGCAATCGACCGTCAACCCTTCTTGAGTTGCTGATGTGTATGGGCGGTGGTTATTACTTCACCTCAGGTAACCTGCCTCGTTTGCCTGCCGCTCTTATATAAAAAAGTATACTTACTCTGTTTATTTTCCGGATTTCCCGAGAAAAAAGGTAATATATTGAACGTTTTGTATGTGGTGTTTGTTTGTCCACGATATACCATCGACGAATCGTATTTCGGCCACATAGTTCGAAGAGGAGTTGAGAGCTTGGAAAAGTTGATCGTAATTGGCAACACTGATGGCAAACGAGCTTGAAACCGGTCTCCTACGCGGTGGACCAATCAATTAAACGACTCGTCTTTGTGCTAATATGTCTCAGGACGCAACGGAGAGATATCAATTATAGCGACGCACACACTCCAATTGTAGATCATTCGCTAATGACCCCAATCCTCAGTCATGAGGGAACGACCAGAGAGAGACAGAGAGATGTGGGACATCCCACAAGGGTATGTATTGTACTGGAACACGAGTGTAGTGTCTTTTTTTTAAAATCCATTTTAAGACTCAGGTTAATCTTCGCCATCAGACAGCTACAAATTAGTCATTAGATTTTCTAAACAAACTGAAAACAGCGCTCTCTCTGGAAAACATTGACAACTATTTAAACGATTAGACATTAAAATTTGACAGATCAATTCTGAGCGACTAGCGGAAATATAGGTTCACTTTGAGTTACCTAGATGGCGCTGTGGTGCAAGCAAAGGAAATGGTTGAAATTAAATAAAAACAGATCATTCTAATTAGAATTTAGAAATAAATAAATTTGTTTCGTTATGTTAGTAAAATAAATTAAAGAGGGAAAGTTTGCACAAATTATTTTGTAATAAAGAATTGGCTGGAAGTTGAATTAAAAAAGAAATGACGGTTATAATGCTAAGGAGAGTAGGAGACAAGTTCAAAGTATAATGAACAAACCATTAGACTTTTAAAATTGACAGGTTAATTCTCAGCGACTAGCGGAGAAATGGGTTCACTTTGAATTACCTAGATGGCGCTGTGGTGCAAGCAAAGGAAATGGTTGAAATTAAATAAAAACAGATCATTCTAATTAGAATTTAGGAAATAAATAGATTTATTTCGTTATGTTAGTAAAATAAATTAAAGAGGGAAGGTTTACACAAATTATTTTGTATTGAGGTAACATTATAGTTGTAAAACCTAATAAATAAGGATCGAATAGGCTGGAAGTTGAAAAAAAAAAAAAGAAGAATTATGACCGCTATGTTGCTAAAATGAGTAGGGGTCAAATTCAAAGGATAATGAACTTTGTTTGTTACATGTTATGTTAGAATAATCATTGTCATTAGAAGAGTAAATGCATTATTGCGGGAAAACTTCTGCGCATCCAAGCTTCTTAATACGCAGAGACGCTAGAGAGACGCTAATATGAGGAGAGATGAGTTCAAACGAAAGTGAGCTTTATTTGTTACTTGAAATGATGAAATAGACACTAAAGTTGAATAATTGAAATTTCTTTTGCGGGAAAAGTTTACGCACCCAAGCGATCTTATACGCATGTTTCATACAGCGGGGCCGAAAATTAGGGGTTTCTACGCATGCTCAGGGTTTTCTATATAAAGTCTGGCGAGGGTCTGAGCGGGGCTTTTTTTTTCCGGTCGTCGAAGGGGTGAGTTGATATTTTGCTGAGAGGTGTCACGTATCGTCCATTTTTGCCTTGTTGGTTTTTATTTATTTTTGTTGTGCTCGTATATTATAGGTGATATTATTTTGGGTGTCGCTTCACGTTGCGTTCGAGTAACGCTACAAGTTAACGATTATCGCTACACAGGAATGTTGTAGTTGACTTTCTTTTGCTAGGATTGTGAGAATGTTTTAATAACTGGTGTTTGTGTGTTCCGGGATTGTTTTAACATGTTTATTAACCTTCTTTTGTTTTCCAGAACTCTGTAACGTCGCCACAAATGGTAGTCGGTTACGCAGAGCTCCAGGCAGTTGTAGTTTACGAAAATGAATACCTACACTCACATTTTGGTTGTGAGTTGAGACCTGAAGATTTCCACAATCAGGAAACGGACGGTTTTAACTCATTAACTGAGTGAGTTTGGAAGGTACGCGTACAAGGTTTCCTGATACCTTTATTCGGTATATCAGGCTCTGCTGAATGGTACTTTTCATGTCTCCTCTTCAGGGCCCGTAGAAGTGGATCCGAAATCAGTTTGCGATTGTTGTGTGGCCATCTAAAGTACCTTTGGCATTGATCCCCTTATTTATATATGTATATATAGACCACCGTAGGTATTTTCCCCACCTGGAAGCCAACTAAAGGCTAGAAATAGCCGGTCGAAGGGTCTTAGGACTACACACAGGAAGTTTTACTTCCGAAATCGAGGTTATGTTAGGTCTTAGTTGGTCTAGCAAAGGTTTTCTTACACCGGAATTCCTTTACACTACTCACACGTTTAACGTAACTGTAAAAGTCATTTTGGACTTTTAATTGCTCTAAAACAATAGATTAATAGGTGGTTAGGGGTTATAGGTAGTCAGTAGCTTTTCCTTTACACCGAGGGAAGCTTATAAACACGTAATGTGACTAGCTAGGTATATGTAGACAAAGTTTGTTCTACTACTGGCATAGTGAAACAAGCTCTGTCGACGTAAGAAATATAATTATTGAACGAAGAAGATTTAAATTAGCCTTCTAAAGCCAATAGGAAAATTAGGAACTAGTAATAATTAATTCATGTTACAAAAGTCCTCCTTTTAAATTAAATTCATATTAGGCAAATATTCAATCTAGGGTATCGAAACTTACTTATTGAATGTAATCTTGATAGTCTGTGGTTAGGTCTATCTATTCCTGTCAGAAACGTCAAATTCTAAGACTGTCCGTCTAATTAGAAAATAAATAAAGCTCTTTAAGCTGCGGAGTATGTATGTTGTCCGATAAACCCGTGTTGGTATGATTAGGGAGTTCGTTTAACATGAAAGGTATTGTAGTGGTTATAATTAGCAGATAGGTAGAGGTCTAAGTTTAAGAAGCATTCGCGTCTAACCTTAGTGATAAACCTAGACGGCTAACTAGGGAGACGCCCGCAAACATGTTTTATCAGTTAGTGTGTATAAAAGAGTTCACGTTAAAACTGTCCCAAACGAATAAAAGTAATTAGTTAGCTATGTGTATTTACACAAGGTTGTTGTCATAGAGGTAATCTAAGCACGTAACGAAACTTATTAGTCTACGGTATTATTATTAACCTTCTAGGATAGTAAGGGTTAATTAAAGAGTTCACGTTAAAACTGTCTCAAACGAATAAAAGTAATTAGTTAGTTATGTGTATTTACACCAGGTTATTGTCATAGAAGTCATCTAAGCAAAACGAGAGTCTATGATATTATTATTAACTTTCTAGGATAGTAAGGATAAATAAGTACGGTTACATACCTGCTAAAAGATAAGCTAGGCTTATCATATTTAGATATTATTCCGAAGAGGTTCTAGTTGTAAGAATTAAATCGATATCATTATAAGCTATACATTATCTTTAAACATCAGGTAGAGTAAATAAATCTAGGTTAACGTAGTCCTTTTGTATAGGTAAAATTCAAAGTGATACTTACGAGTTGGTCTGTCCTTTCAATACACCTTTAACAGCTATAGATGTGCGGTACATACCTAGCTACGGCTTACTGTCTCTGTCCAAGGACAATCAGTGGTCACTGTACTTACACATATGCTTAGTTGTTGTCTGAAGGAACCCTAGTGTTGAGTATACTCTATGTGGTTCAAGAACACACCACCTTTGTGAGAATATTAAGGTTATTAAAGAAGTTATTTAGTGATAAAACCAAAGGACTACTAATTTAGTTAAATTAAGTGTTGAAACAGGATATCTGAAAGCGCACTAAATCAATTATAGGGCTACTTACTAGGGCTAATTAATTTTAGAAATAATTCAGTGTTGGCAATTTCAATGAAGTAGATGGTATATGTAAAATTTACACAATAGTGTCTCAGACTAAGTTATGAATGGTGAGGTTACACTAATTCATTATTATATTAAATTTTAAACTAAATAGTTTATGTACTAGGGATATAGTACTGAAATTGAATTATAGTAATCTGAGTGATTCAATAATTCATACTACAATCCAGAGTATAAAGGTTGTAGAACCCGCCTAGTAGGGTTACATTTACATGATAATTACAGTAGGTATACTACTAAATAGTTTGGTAGTTATGACTACAAATTATAGAGAAAGACACACAAAGTTAGTCATAGGCATATTGAGTTTAATTCTATAAGTAAGAAGTAACAGGCTAAGAAATAAGAATAAAACCTAAAACTAAGCATTGATATTATATTGTTCTAATATATTATTTTGTGTTCAAAAGTAAAATGAATAATTGAATTAAATAGTTTAATCCTTTGAGTTTGTCTCGGTCTCTCTTCTCAAAGGATCCTTTTGGAGAGACTAGTAGAATCAAGTTTACCTAATTGACTAGAATTAGTCTACTAAATTTAACACTAATAGAATAATGTGTTATACTAAATAATAAAAGATATATTAGTGGGCGGGCTCTGAGGTTATGGTTGAAGAGCAGCGGAACGGCGTGTGATGGGGCCGTTCCTTTAACCGCTAATATATTATTGCCATTTTATAAAAGGATATCTAGTAAGATATTTGAATTAAACCTAGAGTTTGTTCATAGTTATGTAGTTTATATCTGAAGCTTCAAGTAATATTCTATGTCGCCTAATAGATATTATGTTTCAACAGAAGAATGATTATATTTTATGTTAGGATTTCTATATTCAAGCTAGCTATAACTCTGTTCCTTGGTTAATAATACAAAGTTAGGTTAATTAATCCTTTCCAGTAGACTATTATAATAATTTGAACCTTATTTTAATTAGGAATTTTATTAATATAATTCTTTACTGAATAGTTAATACCTTTAGTTTTGATTTAACAACATATAGATGTTAGCTGGCAAGTTTAATGGTATTCTCTAAAAGTAATCAGTAGGAAGGAGTAATTAGGAACTTCATAATAGACTAGTAATAATAAACTCTCGCTCATTAAAGTTCTTTGGATTACTATTCGGTTCACAATGTAGGGTTCTTAGACATTAGACGATGATAAGGCCAATATATAAACATATAATTTTAAAAACTGTAGTTTTGGGGGGGATCAGTACAGTTTGGGATGCCTAGACCAGGATGTGAAACCTAAATTATTATTTATTACGTGACCTTAGATATAGTATAAATATTTATGCTATGTTTTTCGTCACAATTTGATGTCCGTGTAAAAGGAGTGAGCTTGAGTTTATTATTTATACCTAACTTAGTTGAGGTCGTTTCATTTATAGGTAAATAACTTAACAACACAAATTGAATATCATTAATTTTAATTTTCTGTATTACAATAGGTTAGGTTAAGTCTAATCGAAGTATTTAGCTAAATCTATAGGTGAATTTTATGCAGGCTATCCGATCCATTTTGTTCTGAAATGCATGTCCGCAATTTTACTAAAATACGTCCATGACGATTGCCCGCGACAGCGTAATGGCACTTGACTGAGTTCACTGAGGCACCGTGTTTTCATTAAATCACATTTTGTAACGCACTTTTCACTTATAATCACTGATTGTTCTTAGGGTCACTAGAACTTAACCGGGTTTTATTAGAGATGTGGAGTGTTGGACGTGACTCGGTAACTTCATGACTTCATGTTAATTATAATTTTACAAGTCTGTATTAAAATTTCAACGAGTTAATGTATGTTTGATCTTTTCACTAATGAGATCCTGTAGTGAGTTGAAAAGTAATGTTATACATAGATAGTAATGTTACAATTTACGAACTCGGTGGTCGTTTAAAAACGTTTAATAAAACCGTGTTACGTTGTCCTATCGTCTAACTTCACTGAACGCTAGGATTGGTTGAAATCGTTATCTTTATCATCTATTTGACCAATCTGTGGTCATCACATTGACAGTAGTCAGGGGCGTTTTTATAATGTGAAACGAAGCGAAGACAAAATGATTATTATACACGCTTCGTCTCATAAAAAGTTGTAAATACCTAGTTCCATACGAGTATATTAATTTTTAGAATCAAAGCCCCTAAATTTTATATAATACGTTTTTAAGTAAAAGGCTAATTACTTGCCATATGACGGATTTAGGAGTAATTTAAAAGAAAAAGTCGCGTGTGGGTCATAGATAATGTAATAAATAAATATTGCGTTACGTTTTACGGGAGATTTATTCGATGATTGGAAATTCGATAGTCACTTGAAATAATTTAAAATCATTAAATTATTTAGACATACAAATACTATTAAATAATTGTATGACATGTAACATGTTAAATACCCAAGTTGGTTATAACTACTGATTCTAAGTTAAAAATTAGTAATTAGAATTCTATAACATTCATTCCATAAGTATACTTAGAACTTTATTTGATCGTATCGATTATACTTATTAAATTAATGAAATAAAAAAAAAACAAATCGCATAGCTAGACCCGAAAAACGTTTATACATAGGTAGGTAGGTAGATATTTGAATTGGTTAGATGAGATAAATTAGAAAATATTTAGAATTTAACTTGTAATAAGTAAAAGCTGGTATATTATTTGAATTTACAAGACCAAGCTGGTTTTTGGGTAAGATTAATAAAATGGACTATACTTACCCATCTTATAGATATGTTTGACAAATTTAAAACTGATTAAGAGATTTGCAAATGGGGGGGTGATAATTGTTTGTTAGTAAGGAACCAAGATCATAACATAAACATCAGGCAATATTTAGTCATATTGTATAAGAGGTTAGGCATAAAAATTGCTATGATGTATTTTTAGTAAGGAAAAACAATGTAAAGCTTACATTATCATGAATCATTCATAACCTTTAAGTCAGGAAGAAATTTAAGTATGTAGATAAAACTAGCATATATAACTTTTATTTATAAAAACAGCGGTAAACATAACTTATCCCAGCTGATACATAAAAGAAACAAATCATGCTTGGTTCAAGGTAAAATAAGTAAATCATAAGACAAAATTATGTAATCCATGAACAGTACATAACATAGGTTTAGTAGAAAGGAAAATAAGGTTTAGCACAACACAAATCACAATCGTTCACTTAGCAGGAAGCCGTCCCGGGTAGCTTGCAATGGTTTCACATGTAGAATATTTACTGCTAGATTGGTTAAAACTTGCAGACGATTAAACATTATGTTAGCAGGGTAATGAACTCTATTATAACTGCAGAGGGTGTCATCTCTCAATATTGCTGAAATAAAAGCAGAATATTCCGTTAGTTACTGAAAACAACATTAAGTAAACTTCTTATCTAACAACTATATTTATTACTAGAAAGACTAGGGTACCTTTATTAGTAAATTTAAGTTTAGAATTATGATAAATAAAGGAGTTATGCGCATCGACATGAACTAAGGTTAATATAAATAAGTTATAGATATAACTCACATATACATAGAAAAGGATTGTATACTTACGTAATATGAGCAGTTTTCTCCACTAGGTTGTAATATGGTCCAAGTTATTAACAGGCAGGAACACATTAGCCAATTTGGTTTGCTAATCACACCGGGTGATAAATTTAGTTATATAAAACTTCTTGTTCTTCTCTTTAATGGCAATCTCAGAGCCTGGTGCCAATGTCAGGAATGTTCGATTTTGGTTAAGTACGTAAAACACGGGACTTCTGTTTTATTTTGATAAACAAACAATATTAGTCATAGAGTTGGTAACGAACAATAAGCTCAAACAAAGCTGTTTAGCTGTCATATTTTGCAGTAGCATCCACAGATAATGTAAGGCGCGTCTCTGTCCGTTCAGAAACCTAAACACGTTCAAGTCGAAAAAAAAAACAGGTCTGGAAATGTTGAGTGAAAACATAATAATAATAATCTCACATTTATTTAGCTATAGTTGCTATGTATCACTACGTACGGTAACTTTATTTTTATTGGTTATGATGGATGCGGAGATATTTAAGGCAAGGATGGTCAACGAATAATAAAACATGTGTGGCCGTACCTTTATACAGATTACGATAAAATCCCTTTTTATTAAAGTTGTTGCCTGCGAGTTGGACCGTCAATGTGACATGTCATCGTAATAGGTGTCAATGTCAAAATAGGGAGCTGTCAGAGTTTGTTGTGTTTATCTGTCATAATGTATTTAGTTATGAATATTTTATTCAAAGTTTAGTGAAAGAAACTTTTATATAGTGCAAAAATAATTACGCGAGCCGGGAATATAACTTGGTAATCATGGCGTATGTTTTTATAATAAGTTAGTGTCAAAAGTTATTAGCTTTGAAGGTTTGACTGTCAGTGGTTAGGTATAATAATAAAATGTAAGTTTATGGTTTTGTATTCGAATAAGTTAAATTAAATGGTATTTAGTACACATTAGGTTAAAGGATCAAAACTATCGAGTTATTATCAAAGTTTTCCATGCTAAATTCGCGGTGTAACTACATCTGATTTACGCGTAGTGTAAATGACTGAATTTTCTCTTGTTGAGAAATATATACCAGTCAATGTATATGTAAATATTTATATAGTTCATACATAGTTAAGAACTTTTATCAAAGTTTTCTCTTGCTGGATCCGCAGAGAAATATACATCGGACGTTATGTATATACTTTGAGAATCTCATGCTAGATCCGCTGAGAGATATACAATCAGACTAGATGTATATATGAATAACTATAATAGTAATTTCACTTGTTAGATATGGTGGAAAATATACGCCAAGTATAGTGTTTTTATACTTTTAAAATATTTAGGGAAACATTGGAATTATGTACTGGACATAATATATGAAACTATTTGATTATTAAATTCAAATTGGACATAGTGTGGTATTAGTAGATCTATAGTTTTTGAAGGTGGATTTTCTTATTTAATATAAGTAAGTAGGACAAATAAAATTTAAAAAAAAAAACAAAATCTAAATAAGGATAAAAATAAATAAAAGGAAGAGTTTTAGAATAAGGCGATTAAGCATACTAGAATAATAATAATAATAATAATAATAAAATAATTAGGTTGTTTGCTGGCGAGATTGACTTGAGGAATAGGGAGAGGTTATAGTTAAATAAAATTTAATTGCGAAAATGACTTGTATCATAATAAGGTGAAATTAATTAATGAATAATAAGGTTAAGGGAAGGGAGATTTCTTGCAAAGAAATCTGGTTAAGAATTTATAGGGACGACTACTCAAATTTGGTTATTTGGTTATTATATTAAATAGTGAAATGAGAGTGTGGTATCATGGTTTGAGATGAATTCAGAGGATGAAGTATGGTTTGAGGTTTAATTATAATTGGACCATTTTGGAGTAGACGTCTTTGAATTGTAACCAGGCTGGATCTGTCGATATCTGAACCTCTGGGAGGGGAATTATACACAACTAATTTTCAAGAATTTATGTGTTAGGTTAAAATCGTATTTACGATTCGACCCATTGGAAGGGGTAGTTCTTGATAATTAATACTATACAAGTGTAAGAAGGTTATAACAACAAAAATACACACCTACTTTCAGTGATGAAAGGTTCAAAGTTAAATGTTAAATAATAATAATAAAAAAAAGGTATCTGGGTGTATTGACGTGCTTAATAGTCACAATATTGAGTGTGCTAATATAGCTGAAGTTGAACTATTTAGTTGTTGAAAGTAACACATGCACCAAAAAGGAGATAACAGATGACTAATTTTGTGGAGGTGAGGAATGGTTTTTGGTTTTGACTTTTGAAGATATTAGTACTTGCTTAACATTATATTACTTTGCAAGTAGATTTTCTCGGAGGAATCTCTTATTCCGGGCATTGTGGAAAAGAAATTTGAGTTCGGGCGATGTGAGCGTACAGATTTCGATTGATTCCCAGGAAAATTATTACTAGAATACACTTATCTCACAAATAAGTGCTACTTTTGCGAACTAATAAAATTAGAGGAACATATCATCATCAATTAATACTAGGAATCATAGATCCAAGCTTCTACCTAAGGTGTCGTATGTTTGTCTTGTGATTGGTTAAATACACAACACATTAAAGCATAGTGGTCGGAACAGATATCAACGGATTTGGTTTCCCATATAAGGTTAGGGTAAGGAAATAGGTATTTGAGAATATAAAAAAAGGAGTAAAAGCTAAGATTAAAGAACTTTGACTATAATTGACATTCTGAATCATGTACTTTAAGGTAAACACATAGGGAAGGTATTATCGATTTGTATGAGAGGACTCAACTGTTTCTTTTACCAGGGCAATGTTGGATATGAACAATAGTCGGGCAATGTGACTAAGTTCTAATTGAAAAAGTGGAGTCTGAAGGTATTTTCTTTTACTCCTATAATCGGTGCAGTGATGGGGGTATAAGAACATCTGAGGGATCAATGTGATTATATCTCTAACTGCATTGGTGTAGTTTGAGTTTTGCAAATTATTAACACACATCAGGACAGATTATATAAAATAGAAAGGACGTGATTCATTGTGTAAAATTAGTTATGATAAATATATACCTATTTCTAATTGGTGAATATATCAAAGAATTGAGAATTGAAAATTTTGATATAGGGTTCCAGTTAAAGGAGGTCATCCTTTTGTTTTCCAATGTCTCTTACAGATAACATCAAAGATGTTGTCTTTCTTAGTCATTGTGGGGGTGAGCTGTACTGGAACACGAGTGTAGTGTCTTTTTTTTAAAATCCATTTTAAGACTCAGGTTAATCTTCGCCATCAGACAGCTACAAATTAGTCATTAGATTTTCTAAACAAACTGAAAACAGCGCTCTCTCTGGAAAACATTGACAACTATTTAAACGATTAGACATTAAAATTTGACAGATCAATTCTGAGCGACTAGCGGAAATATAGGTTCACTTTGAGTTACCTAGATGGCGCTGTGGTGCAAGCAAAGGAAATGGTTGAAATTAAATAAAAACAGATCATTCTAATTAGAATTTAGAAATAAATAAATTTGTTTCGTTATGTTAGTAAAATAAATTAAAGAGGGAAAGTTTGCACAAATTATTTTGTAATAAAGAATTGGCTGGAAGTTGAATTAAAAAAGAAATGACGGTTATAATGCTAAGGAGAGTAGGAGACAAGTTCAAAGTATAATGAACAAACCATTAGACTTTTAAAATTGACAGGTTAATTCTCAGCGACTAGCGGAGAAATGGGTTCACTTTGAATTACCTAGATGGCGCTGTGGTGCAAGCAAAGGAAATGGTTGAAATTAAATAAAAACAGATCATTCTAATTAGAATTTAGGAAATAAATAGATTTATTTCGTTATGTTAGTAAAATAAATTAAAGAGGGAAGGTTTACACAAATTATTTTGTATTGAGGTAACATTATAGTTGTAAAACCTAATAAATAAGGATCGAATAGGCTGGAAGTTGAAAAAAAAAAAAAGAAGAATTATGACCGCTATGTTGCTAAAATGAGTAGGGGTCAAATTCAAAGGATAATGAACTTTGTTTGTTACATGTTATGTTAGAATAATCATTGTCATTAGAAGAGTAAATGCATTATTGCGGGAAAACTTCTGCGCATCCAAGCTTCTTAATACGCAGAGACGCTAGAGAGACGCTAATATGAGGAGAGATGAGTTCAAACGAAAGTGAGCTTTATTTGTTACTTGAAATGATGAAATAGACACTAAAGTTGAATAATTGAAATTTCTTTTGCGGGAAAAGTTTACGCACCCAAGCGATCTTATACGCATGTTTCATACAGCGGGGCCGAAAATTAGGGGTTTCTACGCATGCTCAGGGTTTTCTATATAAAGTCTGGCGAGGGTCTGAGCGGGGCTTTTTTTTTCCGGTCGTCGAAGGGGTGAGTTGATATTTTGCTGAGAGGTGTCACGTATCGTCCATTTTTGCCTTGTTGGTTTTTATTTATTTTTGTTGTGCTCGTATATTATAGGTGATATTATTTTGGGTGTCGCTTCACGTTGCGTTCGAGTAACGCTACAAGTTAACGATTATCGCTACACAGGAATGTTGTAGTTGACTTTCTTTTGCTAGGATTGTGAGAATGTTTTAATAACTGGTGTTTGTGTGTTCCGGGATTGTTTTAACATGTTTATTAACCTTCTTTTGTTTTCCAGAACTCTGTAACGTCGCCACAAATGGTAGTCGGTTACGCAGAGCTCCAGGCAGTTGTAGTTTACGAAAATGAATACCTACACTCACATTTTGGTTGTGAGTTGAGACCTGAAGATTTCCACAATCAGGAAACGGACGGTTTTAACTCATTAACTGAGTGAGTTTGGAAGGTACGCGTACAAGGTTTCCTGATACCTTTATTCGGTATATCAGGCTCTGCTGAATGGTACTTTTCATGTCTCCTCTTCAGGGCCCGTAGAAGTGGATCCGAAATCAGTTTGCGATTGTTGTGTGGCCATCTAAAGTACCTTTGGCATTGATCCCCTTATTTATATATGTATATATAGACCACCGTAGGTATTTTCCCCACCTGGAAGCCAACTAAAGGCTAGAAATAGCCGGTCGAAGGGTCTTAGGACTACACACAGGAAGTTTTACTTCCGAAATCGAGGTTATGTTAGGTCTTAGTTGGTCTAGCAAAGGTTTTCTTACACCGGAATTCCTTTACACTACTCACACGTTTAACGTAACTGTAAAAGTCATTTTGGACTTTTAATTGCTCTAAAACAATAGATTAATAGGTGGTTAGGGGTTATAGGTAGTCAGTAGCTTTTCCTTTACACCGAGGGAAGCTTATAAACACGTAATGTGACTAGCTAGGTATATGTAGACAAAGTTTGTTCTACTACTGGCATAGTGAAACAAGCTCTGTCGACGTAAGAAATATAATTATTGAACGAAGAAGATTTAAATTAGCCTTCTAAAGCCAATAGGAAAATTAGGAACTAGTAATAATTAATTCATGTTACAAAAGTCCTCCTTTTAAATTAAATTCATATTAGGCAAATATTCAATCTAGGGTATCGAAACTTACTTATTGAATGTAATCTTGATAGTCTGTGGTTAGGTCTATCTATTCCTGTCAGAAACGTCAAATTCTAAGACTGTCCGTCTAATTAGAAAATAAATAAAGCTCTTTAAGCTGCGGAGTATGTATGTTGTCCGATAAACCCGTGTTGGTATGATTAGGGAGTTCGTTTAACATGAAAGGTATTGTAGTGGTTATAATTAGCAGATAGGTAGAGGTCTAAGTTTAAGAAGCATTCGCGTCTAACCTTAGTGATAAACCTAGACGGCTAACTAGGGAGACGCCCGCAAACATGTTTTATCAGTTAGTGTGTATAAAAGAGTTCACGTTAAAACTGTCCCAAACGAATAAAAGTAATTAGTTAGCTATGTGTATTTACACAAGGTTGTTGTCATAGAGGTAATCTAAGCACGTAACGAAACTTATTAGTCTACGGTATTATTATTAACCTTCTAGGATAGTAAGGGTTAATTAAAGAGTTCACGTTAAAACTGTCTCAAACGAATAAAAGTAATTAGTTAGTTATGTGTATTTACACCAGGTTATTGTCATAGAAGTCATCTAAGCAAAACGAGAGTCTATGATATTATTATTAACTTTCTAGGATAGTAAGGATAAATAAGTACGGTTACATACCTGCTAAAAGATAAGCTAGGCTTATCATATTTAGATATTATTCCGAAGAGGTTCTAGTTGTAAGAATTAAATCGATATCATTATAAGCTATACATTATCTTTAAACATCAGGTAGAGTAAATAAATCTAGGTTAACGTAGTCCTTTTGTATAGGTAAAATTCAAAGTGATACTTACGAGTTGGTCTGTCCTTTCAATACACCTTTAACAGCTATAGATGTGCGGTACATACCTAGCTACGGCTTACTGTCTCTGTCCAAGGACAATCAGTGGTCACTGTACTTACACATATGCTTAGTTGTTGTCTGAAGGAACCCTAGTGTTGAGTATACTCTATGTGGTTCAAGAACACACCACCTTTGTGAGAATATTAAGGTTATTAAAGAAGTTATTTAGTGATAAAACCAAAGGACTACTAATTTAGTTAAATTAAGTGTTGAAACAGGATATCTGAAAGCGCACTAAATCAATTATAGGGCTACTTACTAGGGCTAATTAATTTTAGAAATAATTCAGTGTTGGCAATTTCAATGAAGTAGATGGTATATGTAAAATTTACACAATAGTGTCTCAGACTAAGTTATGAATGGTGAGGTTACACTAATTCATTATTATATTAAATTTTAAACTAAATAGTTTATGTACTAGGGATATAGTACTGAAATTGAATTATAGTAATCTGAGTGATTCAATAATTCATACTACAATCCAGAGTATAAAGGTTGTAGAACCCGCCTAGTAGGGTTACATTTACATGATAATTACAGTAGGTATACTACTAAATAGTTTGGTAGTTATGACTACAAATTATAGAGAAAGACACACAAAGTTAGTCATAGGCATATTGAGTTTAATTCTATAAGTAAGAAGTAACAGGCTAAGAAATAAGAATAAAACCTAAAACTAAGCATTGATATTATATTGTTCTAATATATTATTTTGTGTTCAAAAGTAAAATGAATAATTGAATTAAATAGTTTAATCCTTTGAGTTTGTCTCGGTCTCTCTTCTCAAAGGATCCTTTTGGAGAGACTAGTAGAATCAAGTTTACCTAATTGACTAGAATTAGTCTACTAAATTTAACACTAATAGAATAATGTGTTATACTAAATAATAAAAGATATATTAGTGGGCGGGCTCTGAGGTTATGGTTGAAGAGCAGCGGAACGGCGTGTGATGGGGCCGTTCCTTTAACCGCTAATATATTATTGCCATTTTATAAAAGGATATCTAGTAAGATATTTGAATTAAACCTAGAGTTTGTTCATAGTTATGTAGTTTATATCTGAAGCTTCAAGTAATATTCTATGTCGCCTAATAGATATTATGTTTCAACAGAAGAATGATTATATTTTATGTTAGGATTTCTATATTCAAGCTAGCTATAACTCTGTTCCTTGGTTAATAATACAAAGTTAGGTTAATTAATCCTTTCCAGTAGACTATTATAATAATTTGAACCTTATTTTAATTAGGAATTTTATTAATATAATTCTTTACTGAATAGTTAATACCTTTAGTTTTGATTTAACAACATATAGATGTTAGCTGGCAAGTTTAATGGTATTCTCTAAAAGTAATCAGTAGGAAGGAGTAATTAGGAACTTCATAATAGACTAGTAATAATAAACTCTCGCTCATTAAAGTTCTTTGGATTACTATTCGGTTCACAATGTAGGGTTCTTAGACATTAGACGATGATAAGGCCAATATATAAACATATAATTTTAAAAACTGTAGTTTTGGGGGGGATCAGTACAGTATGGTTCATTGTTTCCTGAACGGACCAATCATAATCTCACCCTTAAATGACTGGGATAAGGGCATCAATCATTTATGTACCTTGTCGCTTTCAATCGTTTCACAATTTTGTACAACATTTCAAACACGACGTTAAAGTGACAAGGTGCATAAATGATCACTTATTTATGCTGTTGACTGTACCTTATCGTTAGTGGCATATAGGAATATATATTATGTTCCCTACATATACACACCTATAAAGTCATTAATATAGTTATTATCTATATTAATGACTTTGACGACTCTATCAAATCATGCAGTCAAAAAACACAAAAGTCTTTTTTAAATCCTCTCATGAACCATATGCTTGTCCTTAAGTGTACTAAAAATGTTAACTCTGAATAGTGAACTAATGACTACCCCCATTTACAACCGCCGCGATTTGAAGGGCATGCCCTTTGCCCTAGCTCCAAACTACAAGGACACGACCCTGCATGCCGAGTTACAATCAGAGTGTAAAGGCTGCTTCACATTGCTAATTTATGATAATAACAACAAAAAGAAAGCTGTTATTGGTAACCAACTTTAAATCGTTTTTAATTCTAAATGATCGTTCAAAATGAAAAATGATGAAAGAAACCTAATGATGATTTGTAAATAACTATTCAATGATAACCCATTTGTCATAGTTTCTCGACTTCTTTTTTTTCTTTTTCACAATACGGCGTCTAGTTGCCGCTACATTGAATTTTAATGTTAGTGACATTCACAAGATTAAGACAAATCGATTGCCGTGAGAATCATCAAAATCGGTCCACGCGTTTAGTTTCTAGAGCGCCAAAAAGGAACAAATATACATATATAGGCTGATAAACACATTACCCTCCTATTTCGGCAGTCGGGTAAAAAGGTCTTATCGCTCAGCATGCATCAATTAGTTTACTGTTATGTAACAGTAGACTTTGATAAACTATTGTACTGTACTATTTGCTAGGTAATAAACAGTTGACCAGACGCAATATAATGTTATTGTGGTTTCTAATTCTAAATAAATTGAAGTATAGAGAAGTTCCAAAAACGCTTGTTTCAGCGTTAACGAAAGCCATTTTTATAGTGCCCTTAACACTTCGCCGTGTATCAGTCTTAACAAGTGCTCAGTTGAAGTGGGGCCAAGTGGAGGCCTTAAAGTGTAGAGTGACCATCAATCACGGGCAGCCCGAGACGGAGGTCGGGACTCGTGTCATGACAGTGTATGGATCACAGTGAAACTAATCACTTGCCCACACGCACATTTTAAAGGTGGAAGATACTTTGGGTTCTTTGTTCAAAATTATAAACGGTAATTGGATTTTCTACCCTCGTTCGTCCAATATATACTAGACTAGAGGACGCCCGCGACTTCGTACGCGTAGAATTAGTTTCCCGCTACTCCCCCCATTTTTTCATTCGGAAAATCCTTTCTTATAGTGCTCACTTACATCATGAAAGGAACCCCTGTACCAAATTTCAAGTTTCTAGGTACAGTAGTTTCGGCTGTGCGTTGATACATCAGTCAGTCAGTTTAGCCTTTTATATATATAGATAAATATTAAGGAAATGCATCTATACTATATAGGTAAGAAGTTAAGAACAATCCCAATTAAACTAGCTATCTTTAAAAAAAACTGCCGTCCATACATTTGGGAGCTACGTCGTCACAAATAGTCACACAGATATACGGACACACACATACACAACACAGACACGCTGACATACAGATACACACGTTAAACTTATATCAGCTCTCTTCTTTGTCAGGTTAATCATCATCAACATAAACTCACGCCTACATTCCCAGAGTGGGGTAGGCAGAGCCACAGACTCACCAACAACTCCAAAAACTTGTTGATAATTCTGTGACCACATTTTGCACAACTAGGCTAAAATGTTATCCAGTGTATTAGTGACAGGTTGCAAACCTATCGCCTAACAGCACTACACACACAGCCCTTAGTCCCTTAGTCGTCTCTTACGACATCCAAGGGAAGACATGGAGTGGCAACATTCTAAACCCGGCACCACACGGCATGTGGTTGTCAGGTTAAAAATATGTATAATTTAATATGCAATTTAATTTGTACTGTGTTCGAACAAACGTAACCGAACTTTATTGCCTTGATAGTAGATTCAAAGTCCCACTCACAAAAAACTCCGTTTGTAGTACATGCGTTACGAAATGTTCTTTTAGCTGATGTTTTTTTATTTTATAGTTTTTCTTCAAAACCACGAAAACCTTTTAAACCACAGATTTTATCTCAAACTACTATCAATCAAACTGCCAGACACTCCAAGTGAAGGGTTTTATAAAACCACCCTTATTTCTGAAGACCCAGTGAAAAACGGTATAAGTCGACTTAACTCGTAATGGAAAAGGGTTTATACATAAACGGAGTATACTACACTTAAACCCTTTTTCACTTGATCTCCAGGAGTTTTATACCCTTTTTACTAGGACCCCAAATTTAAGGGCAGAATTATCGGAAAAACCCAACGCACCTGATGCCACTCAATACTAAATTATTAAAGATGGCCATGAGTAAGGAAAATTATTGTTATACGGTTAAATATACATTCGTTATGTGAAGGGGTGAGCCGATACTGTTCAAGAAGTCTATTGGGGTTGAGTGTATAGAATCATTTCGAATTTGTTTTGCGGTCTCATTTGAAAACCGTGTTTGAAAATAACCAAGCTAACTCTTTATGTACCTACTTACTTATTCATAAAATCATAAAAAGTTACAATCCAGAAATGTGACGTGTAACTCGTAAGGTATAAGAAAAAAAAGTATTATCTTTCTCAAAAATCCCTAAAAAATCATTTGTTCTGTGCCTACATCAAAGTTTTCGATTTATTCTTATAAATAAATGTTGGTTTAAGGGTTAAATAATGTAAATAATATTTATGTGTCATGTGACATGAAATAAATCAATTGAATTTGAAAAAATTGATTTCTCCGACCTCACTATAAGTACAATAAGTACAATAGACGGAGTATAAAAAAGGCTCATGTTGTCATCCTCGTTACTCTTGATACAAATACCTTGTGTTAAAAAGTGACAACTGTAGTTTAATATAAACCGGTGCCCGAGCTCTGGTAAATACGAATTATATAAGAACAGAATTTGCGAGCCAACCGTCGTAATACAAAATACTTACAGCTTTTCACTCATACTAGCCCGAATAGTTATTTCGATTACCAAACGTCTACAAAGCTATCCCTCGGGCCATTTTTACTGAGTATTGTCTTTGTTCTAATTATTGTTTAGGTTGACCTCTATTTGGGTCGAATTTATGTCCCCACCGGGAGTCTCCACCGCAAACTAAATAGGCCGGGGAGTAACGGATTAATTGGAGAGTTATTTACGAAGCGGCTCAATACAAGAATCCGAACAACTTTATAGCAAAATAGACGTATTTGCCGACTACTTCATTAACTTCCTAAATAATATCTAAAATCACGATTTTCGTAAATATTAGAAGATTTATTTGGTGGAACAAATGCAGTGCTTTTAAAATGTCTTTCAGGTTTGTAATTCTCTCCCAGTTGCTCTCATACCGTCTTGGGATAGTCTTACTGCCGCACTCAGAGACGTCAATTAAATTTAATGCTTGTTTAGTGACGTATTGTCTTATTCTATTGCTATAGCAAAGAAATCAAGCGAAGAAAAATCAAGCATTAAATTAAATTGACGTCTCTGAGTGCGGCAGTTACTGACTTTACCCGAAAACGAAAGACTCAGAACTTGTGCTATAATTATTATAATTTAACTTAAAAATTGGTTTCTGTTAGGTATTTTAACTAACCCCTATAGTACTTTTTTCTCTGTCTATCGCTTAAAAAAATAACAAATCACCATCGCTGTCGTTAACTTAAGAAATTCCCTCACACACGTGCACAAATTCCTTAATAATTTAAAACAATATTAGAGCGTTGCTCCGTATTTATTTTGGTCCAGCGCCGACTCGAAACCGAAATAGAAAAGTCAACCGCAACTGCCCGTCGAGTGCGCACGGGCGCGCGCAACGAACAAACGTGAACAACACCGTGAAATTAAACTTTAAAAACAAAACACGACCACCTACGATGAAAGCTAGACAGCAAGTGGCAGCCATCTTGGCAGCCATTTTGTTTTTTGTAAGCGCGTGTTGGTGTTGCGATGAGGATGTGGCGGCGTACAGGGTGAAAGTGCGGACACTGTGGAGTGAGGAGACCTTTCCAAAGGACTACCCGCAGTACCGACCTAGAGCACAATGGTCACCGGTTTTTGGTAAGAATCAATGTCTCTTACCATTTTGTACCTTTTGTAGTATTTGTATTATAAAAAACTATTTCGCAAAAAGTGCACCTTGTCAAAAAACACTCCTTAAATGTACACACCCAAAACGTACACTTATCCAATTTAAGCATTTTTTATGTAATTTTTTTTTTGATACAAACAGTTACAAAACATTAAAACAAATGTAACATAAACCATGCAAGGTTTTTCCTGACACCTGGATCGCAGAATAAAATTCATAAATACTATAATATTCATGTAAGTAAGTAAGCTAAAAGGGAAGGAATTTAAAAGAGAAGTCCATCTATAGATGTACATTTTCTATAGATGAACTTCCCTATTAAATTCACTTTTCCACGATGTACAGTTTCCAATGTGTGCCCTTTATCAAAACGCATGCTTTCCCGAAACATAGTCCTTCACAAATCGCACGCGAATTGCGGGGTGCGGGTATAACTTCGTGCAGGCACCGTTGTGTTTCAGTGCAGGGATAAGAAAACTGGTGAAATGACTAGCATGGAGGCATTCCCTCTTACTCATCATCACCAAGGTTGGCTACGCATTTTTAATCATACAATTTCTAACAAGTAGCGTGAGTGTTGGTATGCCTTCTATATGCCAAAAAATCACACTTGAAAATTTTCAAACTAGGGTCTTTATGAGAAGAACGGATTAATAAGACATATCGAAAGAGATTTAAGCTGTTTACAATGTCCCTTATACAATTTGGAACACATTTCTGGTACCCATAACTAAAAAACCTTACGAAATCTTAAAATTAACAGTTTCTTTTACTATTTATTATTTATTTATATTTAATAAGGTTGATGCTTGATGTTTTAAAACAGCTATTTTATTTTGCTTTCTTCGTTTCCGGAGCCTTCTAAAAATAATGTGTAATTTCGCTCAGTTAGATACATTCCAACCGCGCGTAGATAGCTTGAAATATCCACCAACGCTCAACAAAATTGCAACACGAAAAAATAAACGAATCAATCTGAAATAAGTGCCACAGAAAGAACAAAGTGTTTGTCCTATGAAGCACAAAATAGGCGAAGAAAACCGAAAACCACAGAAAGATAACAGATAAAATCTTATTGGCCTCTGTGTCGTATTTTCATTTAACGTAATTAATGAAACAATCCAATATGGCGGAAGGACAGTAAAAATAAGCAGTTTCCTCTTATAGCGTGACAAACTTACATGTTCTGTCACTGGGAACTGGCTAGTAACGTCTTCACGTACTAGCTTTACCGCCCTAGTGGAATAACCACGTCGCTGAGGGCAGTAAACATAACTTTGTGGTGCTATCTGCTCGGAGCAGTTATGTGACATTTCGTGGCGCTTAAGATAAGACGGTATTTATTTGTCTTTACCTCCGCCACAGTATCTGATGACCTGATTACGTAGATGTGGAAAACAGCCAAGTTTTGTTTATGCTGTTAAACTGGCGACAATCAAAGGGATAAATAAAGGTTTTAATGGACATTAGTGGCATTTTAGGTAACTTTTACTGATAGTTATGAATTAAAAACAGCTTTTTTATTGCTCAGTTAGCTTAAAATTTTGGGTTAAACATAACCAAAGGGCTTGATGGCTGACAGATCAAATTAGCTACTTTATTAAGAATAATGAAATATTAAATCATGGTGATACAATGAGTGTATTGCTGCCCGTCCTGTTAAATTCTGTGCTTATTATATTTTTTTGTTTAGTAAGTTAAGGTCGTGTACCTTTTGCTATTGAAAATAATTACCTTAATTTGGAAGTTAGTTTGAAAAATCCAGAAATAAAAGGAACTCTATTAATATGCCTACGCCGTCCATCCGTCCGTCCGTCCGTCCGTCCGTCCGTCGTTTAAGAGCTGTATCTTATAAGCCGTACTAGATAGCGGATTTTTTTTCGGAATATGTTTTATAATGGAGGACTTACAAACAAAAAAATATTGACATAGTGAAATAATAAAGGGGATCCCCATACAATAAAGGTTTTTTTTTCAATGTATTTTTATTTTTGTTGTATCGTAAAAATAGTAAAACATGCAAGTGTCATATTTGCTATGATTATATTACAAACTCTGAAGCCTGAAGAAGAACAAAAAATACCTAAGTACTAAAAAATTGTCAATTTGGGCTCGCGCTGGTTCAATTCGAAATCCAATTCAGATAGAAATACTTACCTAGTGTGCGACGGTACAGAACCCTCGGTGTGTGAGTCCAACTCGCACTTGACCGGTTTTTCTGCACACATTATGTCAGAGCGTCTTATTTTATCTAACATTTTCAATAGTGACTGAATCTTTTTTTTTTCAATTAAAATTGAAAACAAAAAAGCAACATTTAATTTACCAAGTCAAGATTCTGTTAATAAAGTCTGTGATAACGGCCGAAAATATAAAACGTATTTTTAAGCCGAGACGAAGCCATCTCCATTATTTTATGAAAGGAGATATTGAATTATCTCGGGGATATAAATCTCCACGCGGGCATTTGAAAAGCATTTTGTCCTTTTCAGGCAAAAAACGTCTTTTGTCTGTTTTCAATCAAAAAGAGGGAAGACAGGGATGGCACTTTAAAAATGAGGGGTAGGGAAATTTTGTCGTATTTTATATTGCGTTGGTCGGATGATAGGATTAACAGAGTTTTCCTTGTTTGCAATATTGTGACATTATTTCTGTAAGAGCGAGTGCCTGAAATCTACTCAAATGCCTACTAGATGACAATTTTGTTATGTTGCCAAATGATCGGGTTTTTTGTAAGGACAAAATATCAAAAATGAGCCATCGCATTTCCCGTCATCGGCAGGATGTTGGTTCCCATTTTCTTAAGCCACTGCACTCAACTAAACGCTGGTTCTCTGGAACATTTTTGGCGCATACTTCCTGCTGAGACTTTCCCGATGCGCTACAATATGGGGCTTTTTAATAAGGAGGTTTTTAAATTTTTTCGAGACTGGCAACGCATTGGGGATGCCTCCCGCTTTGCAAATGTCTGTAGGCGGTGGTGACCACTTCCCATAAGGATAGGCCGTCTGCCTGTTTGTCCGTCGATAGCACTAAAATAAATACTAAATGTATGATAAATACAAGTGCTTGGATTTTTTTTTCGTGAAAAACTTCGTTGAAGTTCTTAGTTGCCATAAAATTTTGTTTTTATTTAATTCGCATTAATCATAAGATGTAATTTTTACACTGAAGTACGAATGTACAGCACAACAAAATTTCTAGGCTTTACACCGATCTATTTAAAATATCTAATAAAATACCACAATGTACTAGATTTTATAAGTTGGTGACATGTAATACTTAATTAAATGTTTCAAAAATCACTTGTCTGTAATGTATCGTAATAGATTTGCAACTTATTTAAACCCACAGTCGACAAAACAGACATTACGTCACGTCAATCGTCCTTTCTAGTAAATACTTACTTACCAACCTCGCGTCTTAAATGAAATATTCAATGTGACATCCCTAACTTGTAGACAGAACAAGATCAAATGGATTTGCCATAGGAAATAGTTGTATGCTACACACAAATATAATTTGTTTCGTGAGAGTTGACGTCATTTTGTGTAAACAGTTTATTGGAGGGGAAACTTCTAAGGATTTCTTGGCAAAAATTTGGTGCATTTCAAATTAAATTTCGCAGAGTCAGAGGGGACTTTTGGTATTTGAGTTTGGACATGTCTTTATTCAAGTAAGTTTGATTTGAACATTAGGGTTGGACAAGACATAAAAGATTGAATGAATAATGATGAAAAATAAATAAAGTTGAAAATCTGCTTTATAATGGGTAACGTAACCATAGAAGGGTTGTTCATTACGTAGCACTTTGTGTAGGGAAGGGCAGAAATACTATACATGCGTTAATTGTTTGTAAGGTGATTCGGTAATTAGATGAATAAAATTATAAATGACAAAAATACATTATTTTTAATCTGGGATCGATTAAAAACAACGTAATGTTGAAAGAAGGGTTGTAAATTGAAAATAAACTTTTAACTCGCAAGCTCGTCCGTTTAAACTTTAAACTAATACTCGACCGCAATTGCCTACTTCCCTGCCTAGGCAATAATGTACTATTGTACTTTTAACGGAAGTTCTGACTCTTCGCAGACGAAGCTGCGGGCGGAAAGCTACTATTGTAATAAGTAGGTACAGGGCCTGTATTCTACTGAACATTTCTCAACAAAATAAGAAAATACCCTAAAAGAGATTACCAAAAGTGAAATTAAAATTAAAATCGGCAAAGAAATACGGATGGCACAAGTATTTTAACTGCTAATTAGACACAGAGAAAGAGAAATCCGATATGCACTGTGATGTCATGTAAAAAAGGTCGGCCATATAAACTTCATGTTAAATATTTTTTTGCTAGAAAGAGATAGAAATAAATCTGTGTTGCTTATATAGTGATTATTACTACAGCTATTAAAAAAAGTTTTCTTTTTCAACTGTTTGTTACATAAATCAGCTTTTATTCCACCGAAACAGCTACTTTTTAGTGATTCTCTCGTTATTTCTCTTATACTTTTATTATGAAAATATTATCCAAATAGTACACCATTCAACAGTTATATTTTCCTAGTTACAATATGTCACACCCGAATCGGTGGAATGACACAGTTGTGAAAAAAAATATGAATATTCCCTATTGATCTTATCCCCTATATTTAAACGTATCAAACCCCCCTTGTGCTAATTTTAGATCGACTTAATTTAACAGCGCCGTTAAGCCTGTTTTAAGTTAACATCGTGCTATAATTAGGACAAAGCGGCCATAAAGGGAGAATAGCTTTATTTGCATAGTTATCGCAGGCGAACGAGCCTGATAAAGGTTAACGTCTTAAACTTAGTCTTAAACGTTATATTACTATTAGGTTTTGTAAGGGTTTTGTTATTGTATGTACCTGTTCCCAGAGTGGGGTAGGCAGAGCTACAGAATAACCTACGTTATGTAATATATTAGGTAAAGTCGAATACAAAGAGTTGTATCCGCTTTTTAGGGTACTTACACTAAGGGAGCCCAACGGGACCCTATTTATAAGCTACGCTGTCCGTCCGTCCGTCCTAGCTTTGAAGAACTGTGTCTTTTGAACCGTAATAGATAGTGTATTTATTTTTTTCACACTATGTGTTAATACGGTGGAAATAAACATAAATAAAGAAAGTGAAGCAATAAAGGGGTCCCCAAGAAACGTTCTTTTTTCAATGTATTTTTTTTTACATCGTAAAAACGGCAAAACACACAATCGTCAAAGATATGATTATAGTACAAATCCTAAAAATAACAACAAATGGGTCATACTTACTCACAAAAACAAAAGTTGTCTCCCCTGTGGTAAATAGTTAAAGGCTTGTGTGATAGTACTAAAGTAGACCTGACGCCGTTTATGCGGATATTGGTTCAGCCAGAAAATTAGCCCTTGAAAACGTTAACTTTGGGTATGTCCACAGGAAAGACGCTAACCTAAATCTGCGTATGACCCAAATGCTAAAAAATTATCCAGTGTGGATCAGGCTCGCGCGGATTCGATTCGACATAAAATTCAAACCAGAACATAACCCATAACATAACCTAACCTAACCTAGTGTGCGGCGCTACATAACCTTCGGTGCTCAAGTCCGACTCACACAGTTTGACCGGTTATTTTTTAATTTATTGCATTTTAATAAGGTCCAAAAATGGATACAACTCTTTGTAGCCGTCTGTACATTTCTATAGTTGTTTTATATAAGTTGTACATGTTTAATGTATGTGTCCCGTAGACAGGACGTTTAGAATTACTTTCCATACAAGACAACAATGATACCAAACCCGGATTTTTGCACAAAGAACTTTGATCTTCAAAGTAACTTTGTGGTTAATTTCTCAACGCAGACTGCTCCAGATCAGTTTGCTTCTGTCAAGCAATACCACTTTATACACATAGTTTTGTTTTAATACTGACTGTCCTTTCCCCAGGTCAATCCCACAACACTTCCTACGCGCTCTACCGTATCGGAGAGACCGCCCGTCCGTCCGTACATCAGTTCGCACTATCGGGCCAGCTGGACGCTCTAGTGGAAGAAGGTGATGAAGAACCGAAGGTCTATGACCAGTTCTCGGCACCAGCGATCAAGAGTGGGGTAGGGGAGACGGAGAACATGGTGTTTGTAGATGGAGAGCATAGCTTGGTGAGTGTTACTGAAGGAGCGTACCTATGCGTTTTTTTTTCGATGGGGAAGTCTTTGTGAGATTGGTCTCATTAACGCTGAGTGGAACCAGAGGGGCTATTGTCTAACGCACTCGCAATCGCAATCGGGTTCAAAGTGGATCAATTGTTTTCATTTTGTATGCAGACAAGCCTTTGATTTCCATAATAAAAACGATCGTGATTGCAAAGTGCGTTAGACAATAAGCCCTCAGGTTATGTATGTATATATGTAAACACTTTATTTACAAAACAGAAATTCAAATACAATAATTACAGAATAGGAATTTACCAAGGCGAACCTATTCATTTAAAGGATGGTTGAAGGAATTAAGAAAATGAGAATGTGGCAATGCGTAGATATATAACTACAAAGACAAAGTATCAAAAAAATGCGTAAGCAAAATTTTAGACATAAAAGAATGAATAAATACCTACTAGTAACAAAGACATATAATATGTAATTATACGTTACGTGGGTTTAGACCTTCGGTGGTCTACATATAAACCTGTGCAAAAGATGGATGATGCAGATGGCGGGTTCGAACT
This sequence comes from Acleris cristana, assembly GCA_948252455.1. Classification (NCBI taxonomy): domain Eukaryota; kingdom Metazoa; phylum Arthropoda; class Insecta; order Lepidoptera; family Tortricidae; genus Acleris; species Acleris cristana. The sequence goes on along the minus strand of OX411783.1, from coordinate 3,517,851 downwards.
CAGTTTGGCTGCGCGCTTGCCCAATGCCCTTTCCGCTAGACCATCAGTCGCTTAAGAGTTCGCCAAACAGCTGCCATGGCGCGGCGCGACGGTAGCGTGGCGTGTTCTTGTCGTGGAAATAGACAAGGAGTTGTATGCAGTTCATTACACAGATCCCGCCGCGTCACGCCACGCTATTGCCCACGGTAGTGATTCTTTCAAAAGTAAAGGTGAGCGAATGCAGTAGTGAAGTCCAAGCGGCGAGTTTAAGTAGTCCCGTCAAAGCGAACAAAACACATTTCAGCGCGTGTATTCAATTTGGCAACATGGCTTCTCGAACGTATAAGGCTGCCTAATTGAGAATGCACGCGCTAAAATGTGTTTTGCTCGCTGTGACGGGACTACTTAAACTCGTCGCTTGGAGTTCACTCCTGCATTCGCTCACCTTTGCTTTTGAGAGAATCACTACCCTGATCACACGTACCGAGTACAGTCCTCCCCCCATGCTTACCTCATGCCATAAAAAAATTGGTACAACTTTCAACTTCATCTCAACAAACTTCACTCCCCTGGCTAACACCCGCCTCTAGGGATCTCTCTATTGGTTAGCTTCCTACATCTCTATAGGACCTTATTGAAAAGCGGATTGAATCAACAGAGAGCGAGATTACAAGTATTTATTTAGGGTAACAACGATTTAAACCTAAGGATACAATACCGAGGGTAGCGAGGGGTTCTGCGATGGAATCCCAAACACAGCAAAGACGGCGTCATCTAGAAATCATGATCTATCTAGGCCCGTATAATGCTTGCCTTTATCGCAGTGGATAAAGCATCCGTCGCTCTCGCACTTAAATGCTGGACAGAAAGTGACAGATGTTTTATTCATACTTACCCACATCGACAAACTCGACTATAATAAAGCATCTTTTTTTTCCCTTCCCTTTTTTCCCGAAAATTGTAAACAAAATTAGTTGTGATTTTTGCGGGAACGAGTAAATTATTTTAATTTTACCTTACCTTGATTAATTTCCAACGTAACTAATGAGTACTAATGACTTTTTTAAACAAAGCAAAGATAGCTTTAATGTTGCCAAATAAAAATATTTAGGTACCCATTCAAATAGAGGGGTTTTCGACGGTAAATAAAATGTACAAAGCCTTTACAAAAATGTAATCAATGATATCATTGAAATTCAATAATCTTACTCTTCAATTAATCAAACCCAACTTAATCTATTCCCCAATATATCAACGTTAATTATTATATCTGACTCGGCCCTCTGCCCGCCGAATGCCTGACGTGGGTCCATTTGATAGTTTGACTCGAATACGCAATTTACATAAATAATTATGCCCGACACCTTTTGAGGGGTCGTCCATTGGGATAGGGCGAAAGCGAGGCGTTAATTTTGGAATTTAGGAGTCCTTAATATTAACATTAATTGAGGTGGATAACGTCGGTGATACAAATTTCAATTTCAAATAAATCGTTTAAAGATAGAAACTGGCTTGTTGTAATTGACCAAATAAACATCATGCCTGGGCCTTTTTCCCACTGCACTGGGTAAAACAATATGCCGTCGTCCTAAATATTGGTTGATGGTAAAACGGACTATGTAATTTTTTTGCACTTATTTAATCAAATATTTCTACGATTCACAATTATTTTGAAATGCCATTAAAATATTTGCAGAGATCTTCGCCTTGAAAATTTTACGAATATAACAACAAGTAGGTAGGTACTCCAATCATAACGATTGGAGGTTCTTTGTCCAGGTATATTTTACATACTAGCTGACCCGACAGGCGTCCTGACGTTTTATTTCCGGCAAGTCCAAATTTTTTACCCTAAAAAATCGGACATTGATCACACAAACATTTAAAAGAAAACTCCAATCTGTGCATCCGTTCTCAAGTGATGCACTTACCAACAAGCACCTTTTTTAGGTCTTAAGCTTAATGTTTCTTTTTTTCCAGGTTTCATTAATGGCTCGTATCATACCCTCGCCTGACTGGTTCATCGGAGTGGACAGCCTTAACTTGTGTGTTGATTCATCGTGGGTAGACGAAATTACGCTTGACGTAAGTAAAACATTAGGACCTACTGTAAAATATGCGTCCATCGCATGAGTTAATTAAAAATCTCTTTCATGGCTATGCTACACCGAGTGAACATTTTATTTACAAAAAAGTTTTTTGGCCTAACCTAACAATCTTCAAAAATACTTTTGCGTTGTAATATAAACATTTACTTAAGTTTAAACTCACATTTAAATTGGCTTGTTGTTTTCACCGGACTGACGACAGAAGGACCAACAAACAGCAGTAAGCCTTACAGAAAAATAATTGTTTTACATTATATGTACCTACCATTTTGTACAGTTTAAAAATAGTTCAAGAGCAACAAATGGAGGAAAAAGAAAATTATTATTCTAAGAGTAAAAATAAAGTTAAACCTTTCATTACTTTTTACAGTTAGATCCTCTAGACGCTGGAGCGGCCAGTGGTCTGACCTTCACTGCTCCTCACTGGGACACCACACCTCCTGAAGTGGTATTCAAGCACAGGCCCCGGCACCCAAACCATCCGGCCTCGGGATTCTACTACCCCTTGTTGAAAGAGCTGCCGACCATCGCTAAAGTAGAGTTTACTAAGGTAAAAACTAACTAAGCGTGACGTATCGTTACCGTGAAACCTTAAAAAAACAAGTCATATTCTAATTAATAAAGTGCTTTATTTTGATTGGGTTTTGCTGTTTGTAATTTGATGGTTTTACATGGTCTGTTTTTTTAAACACAAATCTCCTATTCTTCACATTTCAAATGTGCTCGTTTGTCTTTACAGTAGCCATAATAGGTAATGCCTCATTCAATCGTGTTTCGGTAATCGGAAAGGGTTTTCCCGCCGCATGAATTTTCTCACAAGTCTAACCTAACCTACGTAATAAATGTTTAAGATATCCTAAAAATATCAAGGTTTCAGCAGAGAATTGCGTGCGATAAAATGAAATTTGATGAAATGATACAATCAATGAAGTGAAATTTGATAAAATGATGGGTTCCCCCCCCCACACACACACTTAGTTCAATATTATGATTTCAGGTCAAGTCGTATTCCACCAGAGACATCAACAATTTAATCCGAAAAGAATTAGTGAAAAAATCGAAAAAGAAGGACGAAAAGAAGAGGTTTCTTAAATTAAGGCATTTCTCTGATAACGCTTTTGAAGAAGTCGCAACCAAAAGTGCCATTAATGAACTCAAAGATTTGGAAGAGGAACCTTTTGGCACTCCGCAACCGGACTTACCTGATAATCACGTTATTGTAGTAACCCGTGCTCCAACTACGTAAGTAATGCCAATATTTCTCGGGATAGAAACTCAACCAGCCATCATTGGAGTCTGTAAAAAATGACAGACCATGCAATCTAAAATATTGTTTAAGTTACACTTAAATATTGAAAACCATGTAAGTAATACAAAGAAAAGAAAATGCGACAGCTAATTCAAACGATCGATTAATGCGACGCCAAAGCAAGCAATGAAATCATTACATACTTCCTATATAGCCTTTTCCGCGGTGTCCTGCGCTTATTGGTATTAAGTCGTCAATTTAAATTAACATCATAAATTCTAGTGACTCTCAAAACTTAAAAAAAAGGATTATTATTATCAGGGTATGCAATTTCGAGATGCCATGCCTTCATTTGTATGCCCTAGTTGTCATTAAAACTTGAATATCCTAATGCAACTTGAAATCTTTAAACTTGGTTTCGCTTAACAATTGAGATTAATTTAACTAGCGTTTCTTCGTTTTGGAAATCCATAATAATTGGTTTTTCATTAAGGAAATCGGAAAACCTTACATACAATTACGAGTTTACTAAACTAGACGCCTGCAATGTACTCTTTATACGCGTAGAATTAGTTTCCCACTACTCCCCTATTTCTTGCGGTTGGGAGTTGATTATTGAAAAATCCTTTCTTAGTGCACCCCGAAGAATATATCCAAGTACTATTCCCTCTAAATTTCAAGTCCCAAAGTATAGCGGTTTAGCGCTTTGTCTATCATTCAATAAGATAGTTCTATATTAGTCCTATCATATTATTTCAGGACAACCACAGAAGCGGAATTCGACAGCTCTTTGAAGAACATGGATGACGTGGTATTAGCTGTGGCTCAGGGACACAAACTGGGTTTGGGGAAGCACTTGCCGCGCCATTTTAGGTCACGTCTGCACCACGCGGTCAACGCGATTCAACGTAAGCCATATTTAACAAATTTATTTTTCTACTAGCTGTTACCCGCGACTCGGGAACTGTTTATTTTTCCAGGAAAACAAGTTCCATGTGTCCAGTCGACTACATTCACATTCAATCAAGAACTTAAATTTGGTACCCACCTTAGGTCCAAAGTCAATCTGATATTCTACAATAATAAGGTCGAGTTTCCTAAAAGTTACAAATGTCTGGTCATCTCTAATGACATTGACGACTTCAAGCATGTTTTTCTAAAAATGGGTCACAAATTAACGTTCGTGACCGTGAATATCTTCACGCCTGTCTCCCAATGGGGTAGGCAGAGACTATGGAACGCCAGGTGCACCGGTCACAACTTTCTCTTCCTCAATATTCATCAACCTCTTCATTGATTTGACCCTTATTCATTACATTGCGAATCTAATCATGATCACTGTATGTGCGTCCAGGGCGTCCCCTGCCGACATCTCCAATCACTCTCGCCAAAGAGATATGTATCCACTTTTACACCTTACTGGGTTGTAATAAGGGCCAGAAGAATCTTTGTATTCGACTGTCTAACCCCAGGGTTCAAGCTGTTTTCTTTCCGAATTAGATAGATAAAAAGCGTGACAAGCAATCAAACAGAGTTACTTTCGCACTTATAATATTAGTATGAGGGATGGATAATATCTACCTCTTACATTATTATACCAATCATAATAAATAGATCATACTCAAGCGTGTAATTTTTCGAAAATATAGTAATTATCCTTTTACTTAAATACTTATTATTTTATTAAACACTTTATTATCAACTAAATTTGAATGTAGTTGAGGTATTATGTAAAGCGGCTTAGAAACGTCGGATAAACTACTTGTAAGAACTAATTAATTTCATATTGTTGATTAAACAGTTCTTCAATATTACGTTCGACATTATTAACACATTAAAGATAAGTCAGATATTAAGGAGGATATTACAGTCTGTGAGCACTTAAATAGAAGATGCTTCGGTTTTGTACTTCTCTCTCACTCGCTCTTAATAAGATTGTATGAGAGCGAGTGAGAGACGAGTACAAACCTGAAGCACCTCCGAGCTATCGCACTGTACAATGTGTATCGTCTCTAATTTTGAGAAACTGATTAATTAGACATTTTGTGTGCTCCAAAATCAAATACTCTTCGCAAATTCTCATACAAACGACTACGCTGTTAGGCTAGCTAGCTTAAAGTGCTACCTATGAAGCTAGCGGTACCAAGTTCGATCCCTGGTAACTGCAAATATTTGTGTGCACGACTATTTCTTTCTGAATTTTGTTTTTTTTTTATATTTACTTCTTCATATAAGCACGTTTATTGCTATTTAGGACCCATAGTACAAGCTTAGTTTGGGACTAGGTCAATTATGTGAGATTGTCCCTAAATTGATTGTACCCCTAATTTTTATTACAACGGAGTTCGCTAGTAGTAATTTTGGGTATTGTTTTCAGCTGACGATTGCTTGGTCTCTGATTGGAGTGCGTGGTCACCGTGCTCCGTGACCTGTGGTTTCGGAGACACGTTCAGGAGCAGAACTGTTGTGCGAGCGAGACAGAACAACGGCCGCGACTGTCCTGCTCTAAAGGAGCGCAAGCACTGCGGTGACGTCAACTCCTGCTCACATATCGAGTACTTTGATTGGAATTAGATTGTTTGGGTTTCGTTCAATAAAGTTTTGATATGATTTGTAAAAGTTGATTGTTATTTCTTAAATATTATAATCCTTTATTTAGATAAGCTGTATGGGTCTTACACTTTAGGTTATCGTCTTTCCTGTGGACATTCTGTGTTAACGTTTTTAAGGCCTAATTATCTGGCTGAGTCCAAATCCACATAAACGGCGTCAGGTCTTCTTTAGTCCTATCAGATAAAACCCTAAGTTAACACAAGCCATTAACTATTGACCACAGGAAAGACTATTTTTGTTTTTTGCTATCAACACACTGTCTGAAATGGGAGCTTAAAAACGGACATCATCATGATGCATATTTTCGAACTCAACCGATAGATTTCAAATACGAGACCATCACTACCCGAGTGCCAATTCTTGTCAGAAGTCTAGAAATGTACTTTTATCCTATTTTTCTACGGAAATCAAAATATTCATGGCTACAAAAATACCTCTATATACTTAATAGTTTTCCATTAGTTAATAATTACACTATAAATTCAATATCAATCTTGATGAAAAGTTAATTCAATAGTATCATAAACAGTGACAAATTGAACATACAAGGGGAGTATATTAAGAAGAAAGGTCACCGCTCCGTGTCTAAGTAAGTGGATACACGGGAATAAATAATTTAATCACATAAGGTAAAGCAAGGACAAACTTTACTGGGCCGTCGTAAAGGGATGTAACTTTTATAGGGGTCCGCCAATAAAATGGCATCGGGGAGATTATAAATTAAATATTAAATACAGCTCTCTTGAATCATTCACGCGCTTCCAGTAAGCTAATATAGAGCATACGGTAGGTACCTATTGCTTTTAGGCAAGTCAACTTTTATAAGGAATGATTTTACTAACTGCATTGATTTGGATACTACGGTATCCAAGTAGGCCTAGTCAAAAATAAAAGATAAAGATAAAGAAAGATCCCGACAAATTGAGAACCTTTTCCATTTTTTGAAGTCGGTTATGCCTTTATTTGACGATGTGTATTATAAGCAGAGATCGGAGTAGGTAGAGCTAGGTAATTTGCTTAAACTTGATGAAATTTTGTAAACCTGGCTTTAATGTTCTAGAGTACCTTAAGTATCAATTATTTTCATCCGTTACTTAAAAATAAAGAACTTAAGATATGATACAAGGGCATAGAGTAAAACTTCATTCACTGGTCCAAAAAACGAAGGACCATTTAATTTTGATACCCCTTTTCCTAATAATAAGCCGATGGCAAGTCCGCGCGTGATTCGCGGTCGCCGCCAGCCGTTTAGTATGTGCCGCGTCGGGACACTCCATTGATGTTTCCGATTGGGTGCGCGGGATGTGCGAGAGCTGATACATCTGGAGCAGCTGCAGCAGTAAATCACCATCATTTTAACCAAGAGACGCCAGGCACTTTATACGTAGTACATGATAGGACCTCCAAAACTTATGAAATCAAAAATGTATCTTTTATAACTCACGTACTACAGGACTATAGAAGAGCCTTAACGTAGAAATTTTTATTGTTTTTTATTTTTAACCGGGAATATCCCGCTGCTGGGCAAATGCCTTCTTTTCACCTTTCCACGTATCTTGGTTATAGGCAATTTTCGGCCTATCTTGGCGAAAGGGGTCAAACTCATCTTCCCATCAGCGCCGTGGTCTGCCGCGTCCTCGTATCTTTATTTTTGCCCAGAGTTCATGAGGCATGCGGCAGACATGTCTGACCCAGTTCCAATTGAGGATGCAATTGCAGCTGTTAAAGCTACGTCAGCTATTTGAATTTTGGAGCGTATTACAATGCGATCGGTCAACTTATACAACGCCTAAAATACTAAATACGCTCCATAGCTTCTTAGCAAAACCTTGAGGGTAGATTTTTGAGAATTAGTCGAAGTCCAGAGGGCTTATTGTCTTACGCACTCGCAATCGCAACCGGCTTCAAAGTGTAGCAATTGTTTTCATTTTGTATGCAGACAAGCCTTCAATTTTCAAAATGAAAACGATCATGATTGCGAGTGCGTTAGACAATGAGCCCTCAGGTATTTAAATCATTCATAACTATGTAAGTGAATTTATTGACGCCAAATTTTGACTTTATAATACCTGTACTTTTGAGATTGTTTATTCTACTACTATTTATAGAATTAAGTTTTTTATGTGCTACAATAATCCATTAATTTTTAACATTGGCTTTTGCTACATTTTTTTTTGTTTGACTTCTTTGACGATCATAATATGAATTCTATATGATTGACATGTGTGCAATATAACTGTAATTTATATTATGAAATAAATTAATCTAAGGGCCTGTTTCACAATCGACACGTAAATTTATCTGCCATTTAAAGTTAGCTCTCTCCTTGTCTATTATCAAGTGTAAGAAAAAGAAAGGGCTAAATTTATCTGTCAAATACGTTTTACTTGTCGATTGTGAAACAGGCGGTAAATCTGTTATTTCTTTATTTATTTGTAAAAAAAAAGTATCAAAACGGCGGAAACTTTAATTATTTTAATTATAATCTTTATCAGTATTATCATCGGCTGTACCTTTACGTTGGTCATCAGAAGGAAAGGACATACCAAGTAGTTTTTATTTTGGCTACAGGGGTAATAACAACTCTACACCGATACCGAACAGTATAGAAATCGAATCACATACTCCTTGATTTTGAGAAGATCACATCCGGAATACAAATGAGGCAGATCGATAGCTGTAAGATTTCACCGCCAGCCGCGGGGATAATCGAAAAAATACGTTGGCAACACACGCTCTATTACAAGAATTACGGGGCGAATGGTGCGTAACGGTTTCCGTGCTCATTTACATAGAGATGTTCTGGGAAAAACGGTAAAAATGGGACGGTGAATGAGTTATATGACTTTCTAAGAAACGTTGCTTTCGTTAATACCTTCACATTATGTTCAGTTTTTGTTAGAAATATAAGTAGGTAGGTACGGTAGAGTTGATAAATGAGTGTACACTTTAGTACCTTGTAACTTTCAACGCTGTGACTATTCATGTATGGCAGTTTAAACATGACATTAAGGGCTGATTTTTCAATCCCCATATAGAGCTATCCGGAAGGTAAATTTTAGCTCTGTCCTTTTCTTTCATATGACTTCAGAAAAGGATGGTAATACATTTAACTGACGGATAGTTTTATCTGGAGATTGAAAAATCAGCCTTAAATAGACAAGGTACTAAAGTATACACATATTTATGAACTCGACTGTACATAATTATATTGATAACTGTATATTCTTTGCAAACTAACTGTATAAAGTCGAATCCATAATCCGTGAGACAACTTTGACAAATATTCCTCACTTCACATTAGTAAATTACTAGTAATTTAATTGCTGTGAAATTAGCCCTGGTAACCCTTTATCAGTCAAAGTTATCTCACGGATTATGGTTTAGACTTTAGTCGAAAGTTCAGTGTGTGTTTTAGTAATAACTAACCAAAGATTATATTAAAAATGACTTGGTACTAATTCGTTTCGTATCCTATATTCTAGGCGATATAAACTATGTCGTCTTTGACCTGAGGGCTTATTGTCTAACGCACTCGCAATCGCAACCGGCTTCAAAGTGGAGCAATTGTTTTCATTTTGTATGCAGACAAGCCTTCGATTTTCAAAATGAAAACGATCGTGATTGCGAGTGGGTTAGACAATAAGGCCTCCGTTATGGTTTTGTTTTTAATTCACCGCCATTACTGTCAATTAAATAGGAGCTATCAAAACGTTGACAATACGATAACAGGATAAAGATGATATGGCTTTACTGCCTAGAATCCCGGCCCTGAGGGCTTATTGTCTAACGCACTCGCAATAACGATCGTTTTCATTTTGAAAATCGATGGCTTGTCTGCATACAAAATGAAAACAATTGCTCCATTTTGAAGCCGGTTGTGATTGCGAGTGCATTAGACAATAAGCCCTCTGGTTAAGATAGTTCAACGATTAAATTTTTTCCTCGATCTTTACTTGATAGACGTTTTTGTTTCTCTATTCATGCATAGCGGAGAGCTAGATTTTATTAGTTTTCTTACAACTAACTAGATTACTAACAATACTTTACGCAAAAGCAATAATGAAAGCTTGCCTTCCACCCATATCACAACCTGCGCCTAATCTACAGAGAGAAATACGTTTCCGATATCATAAACTGAATGATTCCTGCGTAAAAAACGCCTGAGTCAGCAGCCATGTCAGAGTTACGAGGGATCTTATTCCTGAGGTTCTTGGAAGGCCTGCAAACGATCAGAGGCGAATTCTTGGCTGTGAAAAGGACAACGCTATAACACTCGTATATCTCCGTCCCGTTAACTGGCTAAAACTTGCAGGGTTAACACTTCAATACGTACTGGCCGCAGATATATTGATATCTGTTTCTGGAGATATTTGAATATCGAATTTCAATGATCTCGAGTGGCTAAAGCGATTGGAAATATAGCGGGAATTCTGCGACGTACAACATCGATGTAAGATTGCACAGTATTCCGTCAGTTGCGTAGTCCTTATGGACCAATTGATAATTCATAGTTTGTGTTTTGGGAAACATTGTAATTATCTTTCCTCACAGACAGGTTAAGTTAAGGTTTTGCAGTAAACTCGAAGGTCTAACAACGCTTCGCAATATACATATAACTACTAGAAGAATTTTTGGTTACCATAAAATTCAATTGGTAGAAGTAGCTGGCGAAAAGAAGAAGACATTTTCCATTTTTTTTAATGAATATTTACTCCTTCATTTATGAAACGATTTAAAGCAATATTTTTAACTCGTATGGCTGAACGCAGATTGACTTAACGGTGCCGTAACCCCACACAACGATGGTTAGGCTAGGCCTGCAACAATAGTCCAATTTTCGTCATTACTTTAATCATTCTAGAAATATGATAGTTATAGTTGTAGCTAGAGTTTAAAGCAAATTATTTTAGGGCAAACAATATTATATACCCCGCTAAATAAAAATAAGCTAAGGTAAAAGCTCCTATTATGGACAGTGCTCCAGTTATGATCAATCCCATAAATATAAGTTTCCAAGATTGATATGCTTTTAGCGTAACAATTAGATTATATTTAAACTATTCGGGATTACCACTATTAGAATGAAATGTTCGGTATTGCAATGCTTTCATTAGAAAAAAGTAAATGTTCATTACTGGAGCAATTGTCCATAATAGGTGCTTTTACCTTACTATATTTTAGAATAATGTGATACGGAAAATCGGGCTTGGCCCATAGTTGTATGGTTTTACGGTGCCTAAATAACTATAGATTTTTGATAAATTATAAAATAAGTAATCTTACACCGATAAGAGACATTACCAGACTATTATTTCTCTACCCTTTTAAATTATATTAATTTAATTCACAGTAAAAGGTTAGCAAATAAAGAGGAATTCTTAAACAACTTAGAGCGACGGGATCCAATTTTCCGATACATTAGAGTTGCCCGTTGCTACCGGTTCGGGATGATTGATTCGCGATCCAGCGCAGGAATTCTATAGTGATTGATATTTCCGAGGAAATCGTGGCGATATATATTTCTGAGGAAATAAAATTGACGTTTTCAAGACCATTAAAAATATTAAGTAACAATTTAAAATGTTTTTTTTTCCATTTGGAATTTTACTATTGACGTATTAGGGTTCCGTACCCAAACGATTAGGACGTAGTGTAGGACACCCTCAGACTAGGTGGAGCGGCGATCTTAGCAAGATCTTGCTCGTTGGCGTGCAGTGGGAGAGGTTTATGTCCAGCAGTGGAGCCTATATTAATAGGCTGATGATGATGATGATGACCCAAACGATGCCAACGACACGCCATTTAGTAGTGCCACGGGGAACACACTGAAATCACAATTCCTAAAGTACGCACCAACTTAATCCACTGAAATGCTTTTATGCCCCTACAGTACATTAAACGCGTAATCCACGCTGTCACTTCCCTGCTCCGCTATAATCGAATCCTAAATTCCTACACACGATTGCTCATTCGACTCATGAATCATGACTTAAACTAATTACTGCGAGTCATTTAGTTGATTTACAGGCTCATTTCAGAGAATAGTTCATTAAAATTATTTTCCAGGCCATGTAGCAGGAATTGCGCAGCTTTAAATTAATTGAATTCCATGTATGTTGAAGAATTTTCGGTTGGATGTTCATCTTGACTGAGATGCTCGTCTCAAGACTTGAAGCTTTCTAGGGGAAGGCAAATGAGCACACAGGCCACGTGATGATAAGTGGCATCAGAGGCCCTTGCCAAGATGCATTACGCTAACTAGCGTTTCTATTCGTTTCGTTTTTAAACCACCGAACCACCAAACCGTCGGAAAACAAATGAATAACCCTTACTTCTGTAACTAATAATTCAGTGTCCATCATTGGTGCATATCACCGACTCAGACCAACCTTCCTACCAAACATTTCCACCACCACCAACATTCCAACCTGATTCGGTGTAACCTACCCACCAGTAGGTTTTTTTTCGAACCAAAAGCGAATTTAACAGTGTCGACGGAGCTCTGCTATCGCTGAGCTCCTATTTCTGGGTGGTTTGGCCCTCCGGGCCTGCTAAAGAACTAACATAACCTAAACCTACCTCCCATTTATCAAGAGTGCTTTCCTACTGGTTGGTAGGTTACACCGAATGAGGTTTAACCTTCCCACTGGTGGAAATGTTTGGTAGGAAGGTTGGTCCGACACTCATATCACCTTATCCATTAGGCACTGGTCCCATCACATGTTTCTGAAGTCGACTGAATATTACACACAGAGAGAAAACAAATCATATTATTGCAAAAAAATACTTCAAAACATAACTTTTTGCTTAGATGAAATACAATCAGTTAAAAGGGTTCATTCAAAAACCCTCCGGTAACCGACCTTCTAATTTGGCATCATATACCCTTATTGTGCGATTGTAGGTATGGTTCAAATAGCTCCCCCTCGGAAATATTAAGGCACGAGCCCTTTAGCAAATAACAATGACTGATTTGAATATACTCCGATTGAATACAAATCCATTCAATAATAGAGTTTCGTGCAGCTCTAACAAAATTTATGCTGAAGAAGATCGATAACTTTGTCTTTTTGTGTCTGCGGACAATGCTCAGTTTTATTAAATTGTGTTGGAACTTGAGTCATTTACAACTTTCTAACTTCCGGACGTATTTTTATATTAAACTAGCTGTTTGTGCCCGGCGTCGTTCGTGTGTTTTTTTTTTGTTCAAACCTTGTCCTGACATCACGAACACAAAAAAAACACCGGGCAAGAGCATTTCGGACCATGCTCAGTGTAGGGTTCCGACGCTGTTACCACAAACATAAAAAAACCAGGCAAGAGCATGTCGGACCATACTCAGTGTAGGGTTCCGAAGCCTTTACTACACAAAACTTTCGTTTTATTTTCATTTTCATATCGGCTTCAGAACCCTACACTAAGCATCGTCAGACATGCTCTTGCCCGGTGCTTTACTTAAGTACCCAAAGGGTTCCGTACCCAAAGGGTAAAAACGGGACCCTATTACTAAGACTCCGCTGTCCGTCTGTCTGTCTGTCACCAGGCTGTATCTCACGAACCGTGATAGCTAGACAGTTGAAATTTTCACAGAAGATGTATTTCTGTTGCCGCTATAACAACAAATACTAAACTAAAACAAATACTAAATAAAAACAGAATAAAAATAATATTTAAGGGGGGGGGGGCATATAACAAACGTGACTTTTTTGCCTTAATTTTGGTAATGTTGTATAGATAATGGTACGGGACCCTTCGTGCGCGAGTCCGACTCGCACTTGGCCGGTTTTTATCTATTGACGTGTATAAATGGCCGAACTATTTAATTACTTTGACTTAGAAACTTGATATATTTTTAATTTAGAGTAACGAAAATCTAGAAAGAATAGCAGCTTTAGCAGCATTTTGTTATTAAATTATTAATTCAATTAATTTAATCATCGTTTAATTTTGATATTATCTAGTGTAAAAAAATTGAGCGCACACCGTTTTGTCTAACCTAGCACGGCCATGTAGTACAGTCGAGTACAATATATATACATTTAAATAAATAAGGTGCAAGAGTGAATATACATATCTTTTCATCAATAGTGATTTAGTGAGCACGCATTCAAATCTCGTCAATCCCAATTTGAGAACCCTCATTCGATTCCAAACCCGAAGCACAACTATAGTCGCAAACGCAGCAGCAATCGATTTCTTTTCCACAGTCAGGCTAGTTTTAGTGCCGACCTTTCCTCTACAAGTTTTACACTCGATCCAGCCATTCCATTTTATGTACTACAGTGAGTGGGCCGTCTAAGGTCGGATGTTAAAAGTTTTACAGCCCATTTTAAGTGTCCGGGTGGATGGATTGACAAATCGACTGAGTTCTTCGCGATCGAAGTTTCGAGGAGGATTCGAGAGTATTTCAGGGCTGGTTTTATCGGGCTTGATTTTGGCTTGATGGTCTTTTGTTTCGCGCCATTGTGACAACTTGAATGGGGCGTATTTCAGTGGGAAAGTTATAAGAGCATCTGAATCTTTGCGCATTTATGCATTTCTATTTGGGTATGTACTTACATTGTATTATCATGATACATTATTATTATTTACACAGGTTAAATAGAATTGCTTTTGACATGGTTTCGTATTATTTTTTACTCGGTTGCCATTACTGTCAAGTAAATAAGAGCTGTCGTAACGTTGACAATACGATAACATGTCAAAAGTAATATGGATTTATCGAGTAGAAACAGCCCCAGACGTACTAATATTAGAATTGTAAATATTTAAAGGTGTTCGGATGTTTAATCGACGACGCGCTGGCCTAGTTGGTAGTGACCCTGCCTACGAAGCTAGCGGTCCTGGTTTCAAACCCCGGTAAGGGCAGATATTTGTGCGATGAGCGCGAATATTTGTTCCTGAGTCATGGATGTTTTCTATGTATTTAGGTATATATTTCTCTAAATAAGTATTTATCTCGTTGTCTAGTTCCCCTAATACAAGTCTAGAGCTTAGTTTGGGACAAGGGCAATTGGTGTGAACTTGTCCCCTGATCTTTATTTATTTTAATAATCTTTCAATCACGCATAGATTACTAAATAACTTAATTTATGAATTAAGCAAACCGGTGGCCCATGACCTGTTTGTACTACAAAGGATACTTATTATTCCGGAAAAAATATAGAGTTCTAAACGGACTAAGTTTGCTGTTATTTTTCATCATGCATATCAAAAGCTTTGATGCGTTTGACATCAACCTACAACACTTTCAGTGGTAAAAACTCTATAAAAATCCGATTTGCATGCAAACCAAAAATTCTGGCACCTAACTTAAAACCAACCTAGCCCAACTTAAAACACCGAGCAAATCCAATTCACATGTACCATCATCAATAAAAGCCATCCGATTTCTAGGCCTACTCAACCAATCCCCGATAAATCTTCGGGGAACAACTTTAAACACATTATGATCACGTATACCCGGATCCTCGGGATCAGAAAACATCTGAAACCAGATAGCTGGAGTCATAAATCAATCGGAGTAGAGAGGCATTGGGGGATTGTAAAAACCTCCCCGGTCACTGGAGGCGAAAAATTGCGGTCGAAAAGAACTCGCGCTCTGGACGGTCACGGTCGAATTTCTTGACGATATTTTTAGCAGGTTTTCGTGAAAGTTAATAATGTTGTATCGTGCGCTACATTTTCGATTGAGGCCATTTCTATCTCACAAGTGACACTTGTGTTTTGATTTTGTGTTTTGTACAATCAAGTGTTAACCTCGTCATATTGCAGAAATTATATGAACTGTCATTTCTATGGCATTCACGAAACACAGAATAAAAAAGTTTCTATAAAAAAAATCAGTTTTGGGCATGTTTTGGGGCAAGCTTTTGTTGCCGACTACTTTTTTTTTGCAAAATCTTTTTCTGCTTATTAAGACCGATCTAATGAGTCCCAACACGGTGGGTCTACCTACGTTAACCCTTTATAAGGCCCCAGTCAGTTATGCTACGTAAAATTCAAATACAGTTTCATGATTGACACTTCCTAGGGAATCGTTTAAAAGCAAGTCATTTTTCGTGCAAAAACAACAGAAAATGTATCATATTCTGTAGTACATAAGGTTGAAATTATAAATAAGTATATGTGGTCGCTAAATCGCCTCTGCCTTATAAAGGGTTAAGTATAGCGGAGATTCTGTCGCCACCTTCCGACTCCATCATCAGATCAGCGATACGCTAATATTGCATTGTCATCGGGTTTACGGGATATGTGATCCAAATTTCAGCCCATTCCGTTGACGGGAAGTGGGTCAAATTTAACTTGCAAGATTTGACCCTAACATACATACATAGGTACATTGCAAGTTAATTAAAAGTTTGTAAAAAATTGTAGTGGCGACCCCATTAGAGGTTTTTTATTTTTCTGGTCAGGCTTAACCTACTCTCATTGTTTGACAGACTTAAAAAAGGCGGAGGTTCTCAGATCCTCGGAATCTTTTTTTTGTGTATGTAAGTTCCCCGATTACCTACTCGAAAACGGTTGGATCGATTTAGAAAATTTGAAATGGCAGGTTATATTTTCAATGTGCTGACAGGTGGACCAATTTTAATCTCGTTAAGATCTGGTCATGGCATCCATGGAAAGTGAACAGACTCCTGAAGATATGGAGTTAGCTTTTCGTTTTTAACTCTGTAATTATTCCATAGGCAAGTACCCTTTTTGCTGAGCTATGAAAAAATATTGGAACATTTACCTATCAGATCTTGACTTGTTTTATGTTTTTGACTGCGGCACAATAATAATGTAGGTATCTATATACGAATATAAGTATACTGTTTAATGTACAAAAATAAAAATAAAAACACAGGCAATATAAAAAACAAGTACAAACAAAGGCAAACCCTTTCAGAGATTTCTTCCAGATGTAATATATAGCGTAGGTACCTATGTTGGAAACATTTAAGGACTAAGCTCACATCAATAAAACGTGTAATTGTCAAAGTTATGTTCGCCATCAACTCACACGCTACTTTTACTTTCCCTACCTCGCGAATAATCTTTTCTATCAGCCAAAATAAAATTTCCATAAGTGCGTACACTCGGCAAAAGCCAGTCGGCGTTTTAGGCGCCATTCTGGGCCGTGACAAAGTAACAATTTGTATTCAATAAGGATATCCCGCAGGAGGCGGAAATATTGCTACGTCGGCAATTTTATGTACAACACATTGACATATGAAACTGGGGCGGGAATGACCCCGTTGGCGTTGACTGGAGCTTGGTTCAAAGATTGTGTGGTGGAGTAAAAAGATGGAATGATTTTAGACTAAATTAAATCTAGACTGGCAAGAATTTCATAAATCTGGGTATGTGTCATTACGCAGAATAGTCATAGTCTCCGGTAGGTTTAGGGTATGTTAGTTTTGCAGCAGACCCGAAGGGCCAGACCTCCCAGAAAAAGGAGCTCCGCCACTCTGTCGGGTATGTCCCATTAGTTCCATTGAACTACGAACTTTGTATTGAACGTTACGTCAAAATCTTGAAGAATGAATGAATCTTGATCCATGGAACTAATGGGACATACCCGCTTCGTCGACACTATCCAATTAATTTCTGGCTAACGGTGTTGCAACTTTTTGAACTTCACTCATACGGTGATAAAGGTAATAGGACTTTTGGGACAAAAGTAAAATATATATATTAATGCCACTTGTCCCATGGGACTACTGGGACGAAAAAGTCTCAGTTGTCCCATAATGGGACAACTCAATGGGACTTCGTGGGATAGACGGTGAACCTCGGATTGATAGATAGATACGACATTCTCTACTTACGGCCAAACCCTATATTCAATCCGCGGACAGATAAGGCTTACTTCGGGTTAAAATTTGACATTTGCCCATACAAAATGTGTCAAATTTTAATCCGAAGTAAGCCTGTCTATCCGCGGTTTGAATATAGGGTTCGGCCGTTATACTCACTCACACAACTGGTGGTAACCGCATTAAAATCTGTTGCGTAGTTTCAAAGATCTTAGCGGTCAATAGGGACAGAAGGCGGGAAGCGATTTGTTTTATACTAGGTATGTGAATAATAATACCTAACTATTTTTTAAAGTACTAGGTAATCAAATGAATACAGACGGATTTTATTTGAGCAATAAAAAACCCTTTCATAAACCGACTAGCGTTATCAAAAAGGGTCTCAAAGAAACTTGAGCCCGCAGACTCTTTGTTGGCAGCAAATCGAATGCGATGGCGATTATGAGGAAGGACGCCCGAAGTAATTCGAGCCGAAGTCGAGTCCCGACTACAGATGAGACCCGTCGTCAGTGTACTGTTGCAAAGGAGCTGGTAATTTGTAGTGAGGAAATCTTGACGGAAAGGATGAAGTTTGCTTATCCTGTTACACATTTACCTGTAGGCTTGTAGTAGGATAGAAGTACCCTTTGTGGCCACTGCACCCTTTTTGGCCACTTTAGGTTGAAATGAGTATCAAAAATATTTCAAAATTAAAAATAATTTTGATAAATAGTTGAGATAAAATATAAAAAATATTTGTGTAATTTCGTATTCCTTACATATGAGGTAAAATGTAGCGTGGCCAAAAACGGTGTAAAGATGGTCAAAACCGGTACTCCTACCCTATTCTACTGGGTAAAACTATATTGCCTTTGACATGTTATCGACTATCGTATTACTTTTAACTCGGCCGCTATTACTGTCAAGTAAATAAGAGTTATCGTAACGTTTACAATACTATAATAGCTCCTACTATGGACGATTACAGACGATTACGGGCGAGCACGATAGTGCAGAGCGCATACTCGGCTGTAATCGTCGATCATCGTCTATAATCGCCGATGATCGCCTGCGATCCGTGATTTGTTGGTTTTTCGGGCACGCATCATAGGGAATCTTGTACAAACTACTACAGGCGGTAGTGTGGATGCTCGTAGATCGTGCCGATTATAGACGATCAACGATCATCGCCGATAGTGTAGTGGAGCCATAAGCCTATCATATTTTTACCCAGTCGAATAGGGGCCCAGAAGGGGCCCAGTGCTATAAAAAATATACAACTGCAACCTTCAGCCGCATCTTTTTTAAGAGTGTTTTACACGCATGAAAACTTAGCATCCGAGTCATACACGAACCATATTAGGCCCGCTGGAGGCCTAATAATTCAAGAAAATTAATAAAATCAGGGGAAATAATTCGTGTAGTTTTGTAAATTGGTACATTTATACCGTGCGGTATCCAGATGAACATACTAAAAGTCATAAAGTTAGACATGACCCGTCGACCCACTACTTCTACCCACTGCTCCATTCGCTTTCGGCAGAAATACGCGGGTCGACCCGTCGACCGACTATCCGGCAGGGCTCCTATTTCTGGGTGGTTTGCCCTTCGGGCATTTAAAGATGCGTAACGAACCGAACCTACCTACTTTAGCAGAATAAAAATGATTTCTGACGAATTTCTGACGAAAGCGAATAGAGCAGTGGGTAGAATTAGCGGGTCGACGGGTCATACAATATTTTTTCATATTTTGGCTTAAATATCTCGAATATCTGTACGAATATCATTATGATTACCTGTGACAAAAGTTTCTAAATACGATTTTCTATTTGAATTCTCTTTTTTCATTTTTCTTTGTGTTCAACTTTGTGCCATTCTACCATTTTGCTATGACTGATGATGATGACCTTTAGTGTAAAGTCCCCAACTAGTCTCCTAAAGTTCACTTGAGCACTGTGAGTCATAATGTTTCTTCATTCCATATATTTCCAAACTCCAACAGCAATTTACGAAACATTAAAAAGACATTTAAGTTCGGAACACCGCGTGCAATCGCGACTGCTCCGGTGAATAAGAACGAGTTGTTTGAACTAATGCGTCGCAGGCATTAGGCATTCATCCCGTCCCCGGCATACGTGCAGAACTCTGACTGCACACTGCACAACTTATGCCGTCTGCCGCACAGGAAACGTCTAAAAGCTACTAATAAGTACGTCCACATCATATATAGTAAACACTTATAGACTATTATTGATAAAGTAATATCTTCTAGTATATAAGACGATTACGGAGTGCCGGTGGTAGGACCTTGGGGATAAGACAGCCGGTGTAATGACTAGCATAGAGTCATTCCATCTTAGTCCTCAGGTTGGATCCGGTCACCTACGGCCACTTCCTTGGACGGCCACCACCCAAATTCCTTGTTCGTCCATTTCCCAGTTTGTCCATTTCCCAGTTTGTCCATTTCCCTGTTTGTCCATTTCCCAGTTCGTCCATTTCCCAGTTCGTCCATTTCCCCGAACGACCACTGGTCAGTTACGGCCTCTTCCTTGGTCGGCCACCACCCAAATTCCTTGTTCGTCCATTTCCCCAAACGACCATTTCCTTGGACGGCCACCACCCAAATTCCTTGTTCGTCCATTTCCCCAAACGACCACTCTACGACCACAGCTGTCCGTCCGTCTGTCTGTCTGTCTGTCTGTCTGTCTGTCTGTCTGTCTGTCTGTCTGTCTGTCTGTCTGTCTGTCTGTCTGTCTGTCTGTCTGTCTGTCTGTCTGTCTGTCTGTCCTTTATTTATCATAATGACGACGGAACCCTACATTGAGCATGGACTGACATGCTCTTGCCCGGTTTTTTTTTTAAAGTGATTTGGCCGTTTGATGAAGTGGCCGTTCAGAGAACTGGCATTTAATTGGAAGTGGCCATTCGAAACATGTGGCCGTAACAGCTAACATGAAAGCGATGTGGCCATTTGAGGAAGTGGCCGTTCGGAGAACTGGCCATTAATGGGAAGTGGTCGTTCAGAGAACTGGCCTATCATGGGAAGTGGCCGTTCAGAGAACTGGCCTTACCTGGGAAGTGGCCGTTCAGAGAACTGGCCTTACCTGGGAAGTGGCCGTTCGAAGCATGTGGCCGTAAGTAACCAGATCCCTCAGGTTTGGCAACGCATTTTGCAGTCTTAGGGTCTATGGGTCAGCTTTCACTTACCATCAGGTGGCCTGTGTGCTCGTTTGCCATAAAAAAATCATTTATCCTAAAGCCATTTCCGCCCCATAGTTGCCCTCCTTATCGTATGTTGGTCATAAATTTATCTTTGAACGTGAAATTGCTCACTAACGCGACCAAAATTTTGGCCAGTTTTTGCATATTTGACATGAGTACAACTAGTACTTACTTTATGCACAACATTCAGCCATTTCCGTTATAGTTTTTTTTTTGGTGACAATAACCCATCTTTGAAAGGTCGTAGGAAAATAATGCGACCAAATTTTGGTCAGTTTTTGCATATTTGACATAAGTACAACTAGTACTTACTTTATGTACAACATTCAGCCATTTCCCTGATTGTTTTTTTTTTTGGGAACGATAACACGTTTTTCTGCCGCCATATATAGATAACGCGACCATTGCCGCGCAGGCAAACCAACATATTTGGAGTCAGGGAGTTCCCTCTATCTTGTCAGCCTAGGATAATCGATTTCAGAGATGGTTCCCAGTTTTGTTGTGACCTCCCTAGTCTACTACGAATTTTGTATGAAACTTACAAAATGTGAAGTTCCAGGTAATCAAAATTAAACTACCCAATTCCGCTTACTGGAAGCCACTTTACTTGTTTTCTTAGGGTTGTATTTTAGTTACATTAGGAGTTTCACATAAAATTGGGATAAAAATTTGTCGTAACTATCAAAGAAATACGTAACACCAAAAAAAATTTTATTTATACTCTACAAAAACACGGACATACTAAAGAAAGTTCGACTGAAGAATAAACAAAAATTTGAGGATCTCAAATTATAATTTAAATCTCGTTAAACCTTTAATTTGTTAAGTTAAGGCTAAACAATAAATATTTAACCCTATATTGTTGTTACCTGTTTACTGTTACCCGTTCTTTGTTTAATTTAGATTCGTTTTAAGTCAGGGTCCCCCTGAATATCAGCGCCGCAGTTTCACTGCAGCACAATGCTGAGAGGGATCCTGTTCAACGTAATGACTTTTTTTTTCACTTTATATTTTTCTACTGTATGCGTTGAATAAATATTTTCTAATCAATTCTATTCTATTCTAATCAGCAATGGCACAATCACCGCCGCCGACCGTGTGTCAGAAAGGGTTTTTTCGCTATTATCATCTCTCCTTTTCTTGACCATCAAATGTTCTTAATGCGTCGTTTCTTAACATCATGTAACTTAGAGTTTTACTGCCGCACTCCTTTGCACGTCAATTAAATATAATGCTTGTTTAGTGACGTGTTGTCTTATTCCATTGCTGTAGCAAAGAAAGTGACAGCAGCTACTTTAATCAAGCATTAAATTTAATTGACGTCTCTGAGTGCGGGTTAACTTTTTTATATTTCCTTCCATTGACCATAGGATGACAGTAATTAACGTACACTATATTGATAATCACGGAGAAATAATGGCAAGTGCGGAGGCATACTTTCCAAATAATCAAAACAAGAAAGGTCAGGTCTGTATTTGTCCTCATTCTTGATATTATAAAAAAGATTTTGTTCATTATCGAAGTCGATATTGCAATGTTTGACATTTTCCTCTATTATATCTTTCCACGAAATGGACTGGTTTACTTTCTTTTGTTTTATTAATTTTGATTCATATTTTATCTTTGCATGGGTAGTTCGTAAAATTCCTATAGTTGAACAACTAGACGGGCTGACTTCGTTTCTGCATCGTCGGTTTGGCGAAACAAATCCCGTGACGTAATGATTACAAGAACTAGTAGGTGAATTTTCTTCATTCAAGTATCGGCTACTCGTTTCTGGGCTGAAATCTTCATTATTGTATTGGTTGTCGTCATAGCATTTTATTTTTAAGTGTTCACTGTAAAGTTTACTAAATAGCTTATATACATCATTTTGAATTGTCGAAGGAAACAGTTGTGATTCCCCAATATCATTCGGACTGTCAGTAAATATTTTTAGTTTTCCCGATTCAGTTTTGACTAATAAGCCGTTACTATCAATATCGCAACTTTTGAAGTCTAAAATTAAAACTCCTGACTTACTTATCGATAGGTTAACAGGGCATTTATTAGGGCCAAATCTATTAAGTGTTTTCATATATGTCTGCTCAAATTCTTTGTCCAAAACAAATACAAAGTTATCAGAACTAGTTAATCTTAATAATAAAGATGGTTCATCAGAGTCATCAAGTAGAATACCCTTAACCCTAGCTGCCAACACCGTTACGTTTATTTCTAGCAAATCAGACATATTTCCAGGATACCTCAAACTGGGGTCCTTAAGAACAACCATCATATTATCTCCTATTGAATTTCTTCTCAATAAAGCATTGGCATTTTTGCTATTTCGGTCAAGTTTTAATAAATATTTTGATTTTGTTTTGATTAAGGATACTGGAACATTTTTAGAACGGTTTGCAATTTGACCGATATTTTCCAATGCATTAACATCAACTGCTATATGCTTCGATTGTGACTTTGTGATTGTTGCCTTTATAATTGATTTTAATCCGTTTCCTCCTACAATTGTTACGTTTAAAGCCGTATGGCCGTGATCGAACATTTTCTGAAATTCATCTTTTAAATATAAAATATTAGACGTCCTTGTAGTACATTTTTGTTTTTTCCTCCCGGTGTTATAACTTTGTAAACTTTTTAGCCATCCTGCTGCTGCCCGTGCTCTTTTTGAACTAACTAAATGATTTCTCATTGTTTCTTTGCTCGATTTTTTTCCACCTGTAGCAAATTTTTTATATTGGTAAATATAATGTTTGAAACTTGGTCTTGTTTTGTCATATTTGCCTTTTACTTCTTCGACTCCTATTTTGTACTGAGCCTGTACATGTCCAGTTTCATAACACTTATTTTGACAATTTCCTTTCCTTTTTGTTACTCCCATGGACATTACAGATACTTTCGAGATAACCTGCGTTTTGGCACCTGGGCGAAGAGTCTCAACAATATCTTTATGAATCTCCATAATTACATGCCCCGAATCCGTTTTTTTACAAACAACTTGTCTGCTTACAGCAGAACTGGCTGTATTTTTATTGAACTCTATATTATAATGCCCTGAAGAAGTTTTACTTAAGACACCAAGTACTACTTCGTTTTCTTTTGTTAAATTTCCTATTTCTTCAATGATCTTCTCGTCTAATGCCATTGCCATGGACCCAGATGGTGTTACAGTGATTTCTGTGAGTTCCTGTTTTACCTCGCCTTTAACGTTAGGTATTATTACTTTGAGATGTTTGGATGTATGTGGCTTTGTTAGATTACTAACCACCCTTTCTAGCGCTATTCTCTCTTGGTTGGTAAAATTAGCTTGAGGTTCAGTGTCACGGTCTGCATAAGCTCCAGAAAGTACCTCAGCTTGAACTAGTGGTACATCTATGAACTTAGACGGCATTAAGTCAATTTCAATCAAATCAGAGCAGAAACTGTCATTTCCTTTGATAATACCTCGTCTCTCGTTACCATGATCTGATAATTTCTTTGAAATCAAAGCAGTCTGGCAAGATCGACTGGATTCTTCTCGTTTCCTTATCAGCTCGCAATCGCAATCTGAAATTAGTATAAGCATAGCCTTATTTTAATTCAAACTGCTTTAGTAAAAACCGTGGGAGTACAAAACGCATCAAAATAAAAAAAGTAAATATTTACTTACGCCAGGATGTTTTAGTGAGTTGTAATGTATAGTAGAAACTATTTAAAATCACGATTTGCACTTGAGAACTTATCTGCGATGAAAGGCATTGATATCTTTTGTTAAACCCAACCGCAAATTACCTGTACAAAATAAAATGCATTAATAACAAAAGATGGAATATCTTGAAAATAAGGTTCAAATTGGAATAGGACACAATTCATATAGAACATTTGGAAATGACATTGACTTGCTAAATGTTACACCCGGTGGTCTGTATTATATGTCATTTCCAAACAGTTCTATGTGAAGTGTGTCCTAATCCAATAAACCTTATTTTGAACACGGTAAAGTTGTAATTCATATTCCATCTTTTGTTATTAATGCATTTTATTTTGTACAGGTAATTTGCGCTTGGGTTTAACAAAAGATAACAATGCCATTCATCGCAGATAAGTTCTCAAGTGCAAATCGTGATTTTAAATAGTTTCTACTATAACAAGGTTTTTTTAATAAAACAACAGTTATTTTTTACTATTTTAATAATAATAACACTAATTTATAGTCATTAACATATTTTGTGTCACGGTTTAACCATTAAGTTCATTAAGTACAAAAACTGTATTTTTCATCTGAAGTTTAATTTATAGATGTGTTAAAAAAAATATGGACAGGCCTTCGAGCTAATGCTAGACACGTCACTCACAACGGTGTAACTTGCTTTTTCAATGGGTGCCACGTCGGCAAAGCGCCCCATCACTTCCTCTATCACTCTATTCCGAGGACGACTCCTATGATCTAAAATAACGAAAGTGTATATCACGAAATTATTTCTAATAAAACCTACCTTCTTTGTACTCCCACGTAAAATAAGTTCACATATTTTTTTACTGCATTTTTACTTACCATCCTGGGCCGGAGAGTAAAATTTCAGCGCCGCAGTGCCAACATTGGAACATAACTGTAAATATATTACCGCATCAATCAATCTGGTATTATGTATTAGCAGTAATATAATTATTAAACAATAATAACACACACATATTTCTGGGTGTATTTCCCCAGAAATATCAAAAACATTCTAAAACTCCCTTACATAGTAAGTAAATAACTAGATTACTTGATACAAATTTATCATTTTACAACCAACTTGGCCATTGTCACCAATTTAGTCCAATGTTTTTTTTTTTTAAACTGTGGTATTGTTTTAATACTTTCTTTCATCATATCATCTCTTTGAATGTAGTCACGAGATTAAATTTAGTACCCACCTTAGGTCCAAAGTCAATCTGACATTCTGCAACAATAAGGTTGAGTTTCCTAAAAGTTACAGTCACAACACGGGATTCTTGAGCCACTTGCCACTGTTCATAATTTAGCCATGTAATACAAATCGGGCATGTACTCGTGTGACACTTTTGATGCCGATGACGTCAATTTTCATACAGAATGATTAAAAACTAAAGAGGTTCGAGTATCGCCGAACAAGTTCTGCATAAACCTATAGGGAGTTTACATAATAGGTGACCAATACTGAATCGAATGCCAATTATATCACTACATTAATTATATCACTACACTACAAAATATAAATATATTTTACTTTAAGTACAACGACTTAACTACTTGAGGCCCTGACCACGACTCTTGTGCCCATGCACTGCGATATAAGTTGACACAACAAACCTTTATTAAACTTTCTAAGTTCAACGATACTGACATTGAGAAGGACAGTGGCAAAAATCATCAAACATTATCATTAAAAAAGAACTGTTTTTA
The DNA here is from genome assembly GCA_948252455.1 of Acleris cristana. Taxonomy (NCBI): domain Eukaryota; kingdom Metazoa; phylum Arthropoda; class Insecta; order Lepidoptera; family Tortricidae; genus Acleris; species Acleris cristana. Next base: position 3,491,490 of record OX411783.1, on the reverse strand, counting down.
TGTTGTAATAAAAAATAATATGACAATGACATTGATAAAAGAAAATTGTCTCAATTTGCCATTTTTAGTAATGAGTGTGAAAAAAAATGATGCTGCCGTGATCCGTATTTTGATTGCGATTAAGCTGTATTTAACCGCTAATCACATAACTCTAATCACTTTACCGCTTCTTATTTTACTTTTTTTATTTGTACCATCTTATTTTACTTTTTTTATTTGTATCAGTAAATACATACATACCTAAACATTTGCCAAATGAAAACAGAGCACTCTGTGTGTAAAATTTAGTCATTTTGACGTCATCGGCATCAAAAGTACGACCCCTGCTGATAACGAATGATGACATGTCAATATTCGTGTAACAGAAAGAGTAAAAAAAATAGAAAAAGTTTATTAAATTATTAGTATCTTAAACAACGTTCGAATAAAGTCGTTGATTCCGAGTTTTCACAATGTCGTATGACCAATCATGATTTTGCCGCTGATATCGTTACGTTATAACAATTGTTGCTAGGTTACGTTTCTAAACCTGTAATTGGTTGGCTTTGGCTTTGGGTCCACAGAATAAAGACTAAAGGCATAGAAGCCGTGCAATGAGATGAACTTTGAACCAGCTACTTGTCTCTACTTTATAGATTACGTATTGATAAGAAGAAACGAAACAAAAACTAGGTGTCGTTTCTTCTTTAATCTTTCATGGTCAGAAGCAAGGTGAAGAAACGTCAAATTTGACTGGACTTATTTGGCCTTACTTTCTTCCACACTGGTGCTTATAGGTTCAAATCACGCCTTGTGACGATGTAACAAATAAGGAAAGAACAGATATGGATGCATCTCTTTCCAACTCACTATAAAAACCATAAGTAAAAAGAAGTCAACCATAATGTATTTTCTGCCTTTAGTCTTTATTCTGTGGTGTAATCACTCTATTGCCAGGTTGGCAGGCTTGGTCTTCGGGTAAGCTAACATATTACAATGAAAATATAACATCAATCAAGTGGTTCTAACCTAAATGGCACTTCTCGCCTGTCAAACACGATGACAAAGATGGAATACTTTCCTGCGACTTTCCTTGTCTGGATGTACGGGTATAACCGACTAAATCCGATTTGTATTACACGGCCAAAACACGTAGGTACAATCCCGTGTTGTGGCTCTACAAATGACTTGACATCTCTAATGACATTGACGACTTCAAGCATATTTTTCTTGAAATGGGTCCCAAATTTAACGCTCGTGACCGTGCATACCTAACTCATTGCACTACCTTGTCTCTTTTCAATAGCACCAATTCTCGATTTTACGTAAATTGGAATCTGATAAAGATACTTTGAATAAAGTATATCTCACCTTCCAATCAGCATTTGATGCCATCGGTGCTTTGTCGATAAATTTTCTGTATGGCATTGAGGAGCTAGATTCGTCAAGCGCACATTGAGCTGCTCTCATGTTCTTAGAAAAGTTAGAAGATTCTCTACTTCGGCGACAGCCATCTTTCTTTGTCCTAGAGTGACTTTCACTGCAATCTTTTGAGCACTGACTCGTCTTTCCTTGGCGTGAACCCTGATGAACAATATTTTTGTCAAAAATCTAATTTTCGGGACAAGCTTTTTTTTCATTAAATCATCATGCTTATCAAGACCAAACTAATGAGTCCCAACATGGTGGGTCTATGTTGCCACATTCCGACTCCATCATCAGCAGAGCCCGGATTTTCCACGTCAAAAGAAATCACTATCGTAATCTAGCCAGTGATAGAAACATTATTTTATCGATATCGATTTTTGTGAAGTGAAGTTTATATAAAGTTATATAGAAACAGATGCAATTTCTTCTTCGAACGAACTTGTCCAGAACGGTTATTGTGGCGGTTGCTTTTCAGATGATTGTCAATATTGCATTTCTTTAGTTTCAGATGTATATCGCACATAGAGCAGTATATAGTCGAGGTCACTTTATTATAGACTAATTCAAGGTGATTGATGATGATCCACGTTTTGATCCGATCTTGCACATTATTCATTTCTACCGTAATTAAAAAGTGTAATATTAAGGTATTAATTATGTATATCAAACACGTCGGTTTCAAAACGTTTAAAGAAATAAATAATATCTGGACGCAATTTATATTTTATCACTGTAATACGTAATGAAATGACATTTTATGTCTTATGGAGCAGTGAGTGTCTATTATTGACTGAAGTGTCTATTAATTATAATGAGTTGGTATAGTCACTTCGTCTAAAGTTGTATCTACCTCTTTGTTGCCCGACTATGACAAAGCTTAAAGAAAAGGTTATTTTATTACTTAGTAACGAAACCTCGAAGTCGCGGTGGCACGAATAAAATTTTGCTAGGGACTTCCACGCGATATTATTTCATCGATAAATTGGACTTTCTTATGACAATAGTTATGTTATGACTATGAGATGACGTATGTTATTAATATGCGACTTGCAATACTTATTAAACTGTATCATTTATATAGTATGAAGATTGAAGTCCGTAAAGGTCGATTAAGGAAGATAACGGTATTCATACTTTATTATTATAAAGAAAATAGATCTCGTTCTCCCATCTATTTGGAAACAATGCGTAACAATTTGTATGATATTTAAAGTACTAAACACAAGATAAAATACTTTGTTACTTATTACTAATATAAGGTTCATAATTGATTAAATGAAAATAATGTAATGATGTTAATGTACTTCTAGGTTTTAGTTTACTTTGCATGGAAATTGATGAAATGAAAATTTAGTTGTAAAGGTTGATTTTTATTTGAATTTTAAAATTCCTAAAAATGTCCTAAAAACTCCTATATAGGTAACATTGACGGGTAGTAATCATCACATTTTAGTTAATTTTCAATTATTATGTAGGTAAACTTTACAGCTAAGTAATATGAAGTGACACTTCCAAATAAGCATTCAGTTATCGATAAATTTAATATCGGAAGGAAGTCCCTAGTTAATTGACGTTATTGCCACCGCGACTTCGAGGTTTGTTAATAACACATATTAAACAAACCCTTAACTTATCACTTGTTTTACACATTGTAAATGGTAAATTGACTGTCAAAATTATACGGAAATAAAATAATGTAAAAATATATCGGCATGTTATTTTTATATATATAATAATACTTGATATCGATAAAACGATGTTTCTATCACTGGCTAGATTACGATAGTGTTTTGTTATGCCGTGGAAAATCCGGGTTCTGATCATCAGATCCGCTTTTAGATACTATATTGCATTGTTATCGGGTTCAATCTTGCAAGTCAATTTTGACCCAGTCCGCGTCAACGGGATGGGCTGAAATATGGACCACATAATAACACATAAGCGGACAACTTACATACATGCGAACAATGCAAGATCCAATCTTGTAAAAAAGCAAAGTTACAACTCTTTATTAAAAACAGGTTTTTTTAATGTGGAAGTAGCAAGTGAGAAAGCGAGTCATATTAAATTAAGTAAGTTGTATACTTATAGAATCACAGATGACTTTTCGGCCTCTATTATAAGGAATTATAAATATAATTTCGGACACTGAAAGGTATCCTCTATTAGGACCTTGTCCGACCGCTGACAATGAGCGGGAAGCGACTATAGAGCCAGTAATCAACTATTTACTATGTCTCTTTTATTGACACGGAATCTATACACGGTGTTTTTTTATCGGTAATCACCATTATGACCTCTGTGTTCTACCCACGAATATGAACAACATTCACTATGGGACCAACTCTGAAATCACGAAAATAAAAACAGCTGTTTCATATAAAAGTTCAATAGGCACTCGACCAAAATGTATGAAGCTGCTGAATTTTTTTTCGTGATTTCGGAGTTGGTCCCATAGTGAATGTTGTTTATATTCGTGGGTAGAACATAGAGGTCATAATGGTGATTACCGATAAAAAAACACCGTGTATATTTTGTTCCGACTTACTAGTAGAGAGTTCTCGGCGGCAGTGTGAACAACCAGTGATCAACTATAACCCCTTTACTAATAAACGTTGAGTAACGGTGGTATAACTATACAATGTTTTGTCCTTATCTGTCATTGTGACATTTGGATTTGACAGATAAGGACAAAACATTGTATAGCTATACCACCGTTACTCAACGTTTATTAGTAAGGGGGTTAATATACAGGGTGGGAACGAGTAACCCGCCAAATTTTAACAATCGATTCAAGAGCCTATTTAGCTATTTATTTTATTAACACGGGAACTATATCTTTTGTTCGTTTCTTGAGCGAGAAAACAATCGATAGCTAATCGCTTACTCGCCGGCAGTGCACTGTGGGACAAGTGCCTTAGTCCGGCTGCGCTGAGTTTTGAGGTTTCAAAAATATTAAAGTTGATTGTTTTTGGCGTATAGTTTCTGTATTAACCCAATGTAATGCATAAAGGTGCGACCGCACCGCTGCTTAACAGTGTTGTTATCACAGAACAGAAAAAACAGTAGAAGTGTCAAGTGGACTTGTAACGCGTGGCATGGTTATGCGGAGTTCCACGCAACATTCCATACTTTTGCCGCGATCGCTTATTTCGATATTTCGATATTTCTAAAATAGGAAATAAATCCAGAAGCATGCCTTATTGTGCTATTTTGGAATGTTAAAACGATAGCCGCACCAAAAACATTTTCCATGGTGGCGTGCTGTTTTTATGATAGTTTGAGTATTGGCGACGACAGGTCTGATACTAAAAGCTCATGCCACTTCCACTGTTTTTTCTATTCCGTGGTTGTTACTATGCCCCCGTCTTTTGTTTACGCAACGACACCGTATTTTACGCATCTGTGGGGCCGCACCTTGAGTTTGTGATATATGTTTTTTAACTGTATGGGACGAAATGAAAATTAGAGATGAAAATTTAACTTTCCCGTTTATAATGACGTATTAACCTAGGTTTACATGCATTTTGTGTCATCTTTATCATTTGGAATATTAATATTTAACATATACCTAACCACGTCGCCCTCTGAAAGAGTATTGAAATTGGTTAAATTGGTGTTATGCCTTTCAGATCAAAAGTATCTGTTGTTCAAACCATTGCAATTTGTGTGAAATTCATACATGGAATTTAAAGCCTTTTTTCCTACAACTCCCTGTTAACGCCGCAAAAATTCAAGTTATTAGAGTTAACATCAACATTATTATTGTAGTGTAACGAAACACTTCATGAATTGTGTCGTTTTTATCCATGATATCCCTTAGGCTACATACTAGCGCCATGTCAGTTTGCACTGGACGAAATAGGTTCACAAAATTAATTTGCACACTACGCAAACTATCCTAGATAAGATCCTGTTATATTTTTTTACTTTAATTTTATATGCTTTAATTTGAACTGCATAAAAAAAATGCTGAAATGCAATGGCAAGATGTGACACAAAACGCGATACTTATAATTTTTACGAGTGCACACTATATGTATCCGCATACAATATGCATAAAATTTTAACTTATGACTAAACATCGGTGACTCGTGGCAATTAAGTAGCACTAGTGATGAGTCATGTTTTCAAATGTCTTTTCAGATAAGATAAAATAACAATACCCGGCTGTACCAGCTGGGTAAGTATGGAAAATCGGCCCCAGACAAAAAATTCACTGTCCCTTTACTGAGTTAATACAGACATAAGATGTAATTTCACCAAATATTAACCCAAAAATGCAGGTTTTCGGCAAAATAAAAAATACGCCAGTCAATAACGACATCAAACATAGCAAACGCGCATGTAATTACGATTTTTCATAATGTTGTTAGGTACTTTGAGAGTAGTTAACATCCAAGTTTGCAATCCTGAAAACCCTGTGCTGCCCCCATGGTGCTCGAAAAACTGCGAAATTTTGGCACTTGCTTCAGTTTCTTCGAAAAAACTACCCTAAGGAAGCGTTTTTCAAGTATCTTTGTTCCGTACTTGCTTGCTATGTCCATTGGTTGCGGAGATACTGCATGTCAAAGATGAGCAATTTTTTCAAAAAGTGAAAATATTGTGGTAGGTTCATTATCCAAGACACGTACCGGCTGAACTAAATAATACTCCTAGGTAAAAGTCATTGGAAAATAATTTGTAAACAATTTAATCAGCTTCAATCTAATACCTAAGTGATGCCATTAGCTCTCATTGTTTCCTCAAAAATGTAAAAAAAAATTAAAGTTTCGGATTTTGGTTAACTGATAAAAACATTGTACTGAATGTATGTATTTCTTAAACCAGACATACATACATACCTTCACGCCTGTAAGAAGAGTGGGGTAGCCAGAGCTACAGAATTACCTACAACACTTCCAACAAATATGACCGCAATAATTGACATTCCGATTTATACTGTTCAATATAATAATAAGTATAGTTTAAAACGTTTTGGACAAAAATAATCGAAACTTTAAGTTTACAAGTATGGCAGTCAAAAGAGAACCCTTAAAAAAACCAAGAGTGTAAATTTGACTTTAAATATGTAACATAATGGTTTCAAAACAAATAAACGTAAACATAAAAAAACAACATAAAAACATAACTAACTATAAAATAATACTATTTACACGGTCAAGCAAGTTTTGGAAGGACCAGGTCTCATCCAGTCTAGATCTGTGGGGGTAGTGGGGGAGAAGGGATAATGTTTTCTGGACGTGGAGGCGGGTCGGCATACGGTGTTCGGTCGTCCATATCTTCGTCCTCCTCGTCCAGCACGACAGGGATGGCGTTGTTGCAATTTCGCCCGTGGCAAAGGGAACAATGGATAGAGCACTTGAGCCCAGCTTTTCTGCAAATGCACGACCCTAAGTAACCTCTTTTTGCATTTGCAAGCCACCATTTTAAGCAGGGTCTGAGGAGCGGGCTCTGCGCGCATTGCCCATCTTTGACTTGCTGTATCTCCGCAACCAATGGACATAGTGCGCTATGGTTACTCTCAAATTGTAGCAAATTTTGTTATTATCTTTTAATAAAATGCTGAACAAAGATACTGAAACAACACTCCCTTAGGATAGTTTTTTCGAAAATACTGAAACGAGTGCCAAAATTACGCAATTTTTTGAGCGCCATCACAGCCAGCACAGGGTTTCAGGGTTGCGAACTTGGATGTTAACTACTCTCAAGAGATCTAACAACATATAAAAAATCGTAGTTACATGCGCGTTTGCGATGTTTGCCTTTTTTGTGTCGATATAGACTGGCCTTTAATCATGCAGCTTGCATATAGCAACGCCTGCGTTTTTCTTATACAGAGTTACTTATAAATATGACGCCCAATTAAAAAGTTACACTTATCGCTTAGATGGAAGTAAAATAGCGGAAGATAGGTGACTGAACGTTCGTTTTGCAACGAGCGAAATTGCAACAACGCCATCCCTATGGACGAGGATGTGGCCGACTCAACTCCATATGCCGACCCGGCTTCACCTCCAGAAAACATCCCTCCTCCCTCACCTGAGACCTGGTCCTTCCAAAAGGGCGAAAGTTTAAAATGTTTTTGCTTGACCGTGTAAATAGTATTATTTTATAGTTTGAATTTATGTTTGTTTTTTTTTTATGTTTACGTTCATTTGTTTTGAAACCGTATTATTATTTTACATCTTAAAAGTCAAATTTATACTCTTGGTTTTTTTAAGAAATACATACATTATTCAGTACAATGTTTTTATCGTTTAACCAAAACTTTTACCTAGGAGCAGCAGTTCAGACGGTACATGTCTTAGAAAATTACTCTTTTCAATTGGCCTTTTCAAATGTCCCTTGACAACATTTTCACTTTTTGAAAATCTTGCTCATCTCGCTTATCTCTGACTTACTGTACCTCCTCAACCAATGGACATAGTGTGCTCATGTTAAGCTCAAAGTGTAGCTTTAGATATTTTTATTAAAGTACGGAACAAAGATACTTGAAAAACAATTCCTTAGGATAGTTTTTTCGAATAAACTGAAACAAATGCCAAAATTTTCTCAGTTTTCCGATGTATGTTTATTTTGTTAGATAGTGTATGTTTATTTGAAGCTATATTGTACATCTTAAATGGTAAATTCACATTTTTGGACTTTTTTTAGAAGAACATGCTAATATAATTCAGTACAATGTTTTTATTGTTTAGCCAAAGGCCCATATTCTGCTCTTTTTTTATTTTGGATGAAACTGTGAGGCCCAGAGGCACCACTTTGGTATTAAATTAAAGCCGATTAAATTCCCTATGAAAAAAACGGTGTTACTTTTACCTAGGAGCATTAATTCAGCTGGTACGTGTCTTGGAAGTAAAGTATCGAACTAAGATACTAGAAAAACGCTTTCTTTTGGTAGTTTTTCGACGAAACTGAAACAAGTGCAAAAATTTCGCAGTGTTTCGAGCACCATGGGGGCAGCACAGGGTTTTCAGGCTTGCAAACTTCGGTGTTAACCCTAATAAGGTAGAGGCTCTATATTGACGACATTACAATAAGCTGAAATTTAACTTTACTACCTACATTTTATGATACAATTTTATTTGTTTTTCCTGAAATATAACATCATCTATTATTACTCTTTAGCGACTTGCGATTCCATGACTGTATTTCATTTTGCTCTAGTATTTTTACTTTAACGGGGCCTTATTAAGGGTTAACTACTCTCAAGGGACCTAACAACATTATAAAAAATCGTTGTTACATACGCGTTTGCGATGTTTGATGTCGTTATTGGCTGGCCTAATAAAATAAGCATTTTGAATTGAATGTGGTTACCAATAGAGTATACAATGTTTCGTCTACTAGATTGCAGTTAGCCTTCTTTAAATCTTACCTTTGTCTCTACATTTGTGCCCATATTCAATTTAGATGAGGATCTTAATCGCGTTGGAGACTTGCATATTGGGCCACATTTAGCTGCTCTCACGTTCTTAGAATAGGTACATGCAATATGAATAAAATTGTTACTTATGACCTCAAAATATGCCACCGCCGCCGGACTGTAGGTATAGCTCATTTATTATAACAATACAATTTATGAAAATATTGTAATAATCAACTAGGTTCTTTGAAGTAACCACTTTGAAAAATCGTGAAGAAAAACCGCTAAGTGATTCTGCTTTAAAAAGCAACCTCAGAGCCTTATTCAAATTAAATAAATTCTATTATTTAGAATCTGTTAAAAAAAAATATCTATAGGTACCATATACCAAATACAGTGGTAGTCGTTTTTCCGTCACAAATGCCTACAAAAAAATACTTTGATCACCAATAAAAATAAATACTTAGTTATAATGTTATAATAGTTAACAAAATGCAAACAAGATTGGAATGTGGACGAGATGGGAATGTGAACGAAATGGTAATGTGACCGAAATAGGAATGTGGACGAGATGGGAATGTGAACGAAATCGGAATGTGAACGAAATGGGAATGTGAACGAAATGAACCTGAGCGTCCGCAACCAATGGACATAGTGTGCTCAGATTAAGCTCAAAATGTAGCAAGTTTAGTTATCTTTATTAAAGCACATTATTACTCTTTAGAGACTTCCAATTCCATGACTATATTTGATTTTGCTCTAGTATTTTTACTTTAACGGGGCCTTATTAAGGGTTAACTACTCTCAAGGGACCTAACAACATATAAAAAATCGTAGTTACATGCACGTTTGCGATGTTTGATGTCGTTATTGGCTGACCTAATAAAAGTAAAATCATTTTGAATTGAATGTGGTTACCAATAGAGTATATAATGGTTCGTCTACTAGATTGCAGTTACCCTTCTTTAAATCTTACCTTTCTCTCTACATTTGTGGCCATATTCGATTTAGATGTGGTTTTAAATCGCGATGGAGACATGCACATTGGGCCACATTTAGCTTCTCTCGCGTCCTTAGAATAGGTACATGTAATATGAATAAAATTGTTACTTATGACCTCAAAATATGCCACCTTCGACTGTAGGTAAAGTTCATTTATTATAACAATGCAATTTGTAAAAACATTGTCATAATCAAGTAGATGGTTTGAAGTAACCACTTTTAAAAATCGTGAATAAAAACCTCTAAGTGATTCTGCTTTTCAGGGATGCTTTAAAAAGGAACCTCAGAGCCTCATTCAAATTATTTATATTCTATTATTTTAGAATCTGTTAAAAAAATCTATCTATTAGTACTAGATACCAAATACAGTGGTAGTCGTTTTTCCGTCACAAATGCGTAACAAAAAAATACTTTGCTCACCAATAAAAATAAATAGTTACTATGTTTATAACAAAGCGCTGATGCGTCCTTACCAATAAATACAACGTTGTTAAAAGCCGAAGAGTTATTATTACGAATCCTTATAAAATGAAAGCTACATTTTCAATAGAGGTTAATTTTAAATGATTTAAATCTTCAATTTATTGATTCTCTAAGTCTCAGATGAAAGTAAAATAGCGGAAGATAGAAGACGTTCATATATTTCGTACTCGAATAGTGGACTGCAATAAAAAAATCAACTGAAAAGCGAAAAACAAGCTCTATAATCTATAGAAAATTGTAATTTAAATTGTTATAAACATCAGTAAGTACATTTCTTTTACAATTTTCTATAGATTATAGAGCTTGTTTTTCGCTTTTCAGTTGATTTTTTTATTGCATTCGGGTTTTTGATTTTTTTCTTCTATCTTAGTTCAGTTTGCTTGACGCGCCTTGTGCCGATATGTCCATTTTGACCATACCGAGGCGTCACGAACCACGCCTCTATACCATAATCTCCCTTGTTTCTGTAATCTAAGGTACAACCATTAAAAGCACACGAAAGCATTGTCGTACCTTTATTTTACCTAAAATCATAAAAGTATCTTAACACGCGCCTGCGTGTGACGCGAATGACACTCGGATTGCGACTGAGTCATTTAGGTCCACTGGACCTCATTTATGAGATCCGTGCGCTGAAGGTTAGTCACCTATTAGCTATTTTACTTCCATCTAAGCGATAAGTGTAACTTTTTGATTGGGCGTCATATTTGAAGGTAACTCTGTATAAGAAAAACGCAAGCGTTGTTAATATGCTATCTGCATGCATATAGACCAGTCTATATAAACACAACAAAAGCAAAAATCGCATTCACGCATGTAACTACGATTTTTTTTAATGTTGTTAGGTCTCTTGAGCGTAGTTAACTGCGTAATTTTGGCACTTGTTTCAGTATTTTTAAAAATACCCTAAGGAAGCGTTTTTCAGTACAATGTTTTTATTCTTTAGCCAAAGTCCGATATAATATAGGCACTATTTGGGATTAAATTAAAGCTAATAAACTTCCCTACAAATTCTTTACCTGTGACTTTTACCTAGGAGCATAAGTTCAGACGATACGTATCATAGAAAATGTCCCAACCACAACATAATCACTTTTTGAAAAAATGCTCATCTTTGACTTGCTTTATCTCCGCAACCAATGAACATAGTGTGCTCAAGTTACGCTCAAATTGTAGCAAGTTTAGTTACCTCTATTAAAAAACAAAGATACTTGAAAAACGCTTTTTTAGGGTAGTTTTTTTAGAAGAAACTGGAACAAGTGCTAAAATTTCGCAGTTTTTCGAGCACCATGGGGGCAGCACAGGGTTTTCAGGCTTGCAAACTTCGGTGTTAACTACTCTCAAGGGACCTAACAACACATAAAAAAATCGTAGTTACATGCACGTTTGCGATGTTTGATGTCGTTATTGGCTGGCCTTATAAAAGTATAATCATTTTGAATTGAATGTGGTTACCAATAGAGTATACAATGTTTCGTCTACTAGATTGCAGTTACCCTTCTTTAAATCTTACCTTTGTCTCTACATTTGTGCCCATATTCATTGTAGATGAGGATCGAAATCGCGGTGGAGACACACACATTGGGCCACATTGAGCTGCTCTCAGGTTCTTAGAATAGGTACATGCAATATGAATAAAATTGTTACCGCCGCCGGACTATAGGTACAGTTCATTTATTATATCATTACAATTTGTGAAAACCCTATCATAATCAAGTAGGTGCTTTGAGGTAACCGCTTTTCGGGATGCTATAAAAAAGAACCTCAGAGCCTTATTTAGAATCTGTTAAAAAAACTACCTATAGGTAAGGTACTAGATACCAAATATAGTGGTAAGTAGTCGTTTTCCCGTCACAAATGCCTACAAAAAAAATACTTTGCTCACCAATAAAAATAAATAGTTATAATGTTTATTACAAAGCGCTCATGCGTCCTTACCAATAAATACAACGTTGTTTAAAAGCCGAAGAGTTATCCTTATAAAATGAAAGCTACATTTTCATAGAAGTAGATTTTGCATAATATAAATCTTTAGTTTATTGATTACCGATACGTGTAACTTTTTGATTGGGCGTCATATTTGAAGGTAACTCTGTATATGAAAAAGCGTTGCTAATCTGCTAACTGCATGCATAATAGTGTAAGCATTTTGAATTTAATGTGGTTACCAATAGAGTATACAATGTTTCGTCTACTAGATTGCAGTTAGCTTTCTTTGGTATTATGGCAATGTGTAAAATCTTACCCTTGGGTCAGGACTTGTAATTGATTTAGATGAGGTTTTAGATTCCGGTTGACCCGTGCACGTTGGGCCACATTGAGCTGCTCTCGGGTTCTTAGCATAGCTACAGGTTTTTCCGCCGCAGGGCGTGGGCTGATATCCCTTTGCAATCTTTTCTGGGATTTCCAACTTTCTCGGAGGAACAGCACAGTCTGCACCGCAGTCCATATTGTCTCTGTTAGGACACTTCTTTGCCTGACCCTGATGAACAGACACAAGTCATTCCAACAGAAAATGTTATTCTACGCAATACAAAGCATGTGAGCGATCAATACCCGTAGACCGGCCTGTCCATAAACTGAATTGACAACATTATTATAAAAAACCGGCCAAGTGCGAGTCGGACTCGCGCACGAAGGGTTCCGTTCTATTATCTGTACAACATTAGCCAAAATCGGCAAAAAAACACGTTTGTTGTATGGGAATATTTATTTTATTCTGTTTTTAGTATTTGTTGTTATAGCGGCAACAGAAATACATCATCTGTGAAAATTTCAACTGTCTAGGTATCACGGTTCATGAGATACAGCCTGGTGACAGACAGACAGACGGACAGCGGAGTCTTAGTAATAGGGTCCCGTTTTTACCCTTTGGGTACGGAACCCTAAAAATGGACCCATACATGAGCTTAAATACTTAGTTAGAATAAAGACAGGAAGGAACACGTATTTTTCTTATGACCATGAAAGCCGTTTCAAATAAGTACAAGATCCCGATCTACTTATGTGGTCAAAATTTTTATTTTTTATTTTTGAACACTTTTCCTGTTAGTAGGGGATCCGAATAGGAGAAGATCTTCACCCAAATGTTTATTCGAAAAAAAAGTATTTTACGTAAATCCTGGCCATAATGTGAGTTTTATCGCACGCTGCGCGCACGGTAAAACTCGCATTGTGGCCAGATGAAGACGTAAAATTGTGTACTCATCACGGGCAGTAAAAAAGAAATCCCTCTATCGCATATTTACAACCCTCGTCTACGGCTCGGGTCTCAAATACCTGCGATTTCGGGCTTTCTTTCTTTTACAGCCCTTGTTAAGTAATGTACTATTATTTCAAATTTAATATGGTAAGTAATATAATGGCGAATCGGTTGACCGAAAAATTTCAGTCCATTACAGTCCATAATAAAAAAAACTAAAAGTGAACTTTTTTTAAATTACTATTGCTTGTTTAATAGACCAATTACATACTAATCGAAATTATGAAGCCTATAGAATATGCAAACACGCCCACTTGACACTTCTACTGTTTTTTCTGTTCTGTGGGTCCACCACATAGATCGGGATCTTTATAAGTACTGAGGGCCCTGCCAAAATGCACTACTCTAACTATCGTTTCTATTCGTTTCGTGTTTAAACCAATCGCATCACTGGTAGATGACGTGATACGAAAAGTCACGTGATCTAGCAGTGACGCGATTGGTTAAAAACGAAACGAATAGAAACGCTAGTTAGCGTAGTGCATCTTGGCAGGGCCCTCTGGGTAGTGATTCTCTACTCAAAATTGCAACAAAAAAAACGAAAATGTCAACATATGGTATGGCATGTAGGTATTGCCAAGTCCTGACTTACAATATCGAAGTAGTCTTCCGCAAGTCGTGGAGGGCAGGGCTGTGGGTCCTTGGCTCTTGGAGCAGCCTTGGACATGCAGATGCAGCCCCCTGGGCCACCGGGGCAGTTGCATTCACCTACGCCCCACCGTCTACAAGGTTCCTGTAAACGAAAAAAAGAAGTTATCGAAATAATCTTTGCAAAAAAATCGGGCACTTTCGATTTTTTCAAGAAATATGGCCTGTCACTTATGACATCTACACACTTCCCTTTCCGGCTCACTTGTTGCACCTTTTTCCTTGGTGTCGTTATTGTTATTATTATTATTACGATTACAGTCATTTATATTAGAAAAGCTCTCTTTCATTTCAATCCTAACATTAAACTAATTTCATTAGCTACACAATAAAAAAAGAATTGTTTACGAAGAAAAATAATAACTTTATATTAATAATATTTGTTTTTGCTGTAGCATAAAATATCATTTAGCGACAGTATGTTTAAACCTTTACCTTTTTGGTAATCCCTTTATCTTCTTTTTCTGGTTTCTCAACTTCCACTGTATTCAAGCACAGCATTAGCTGGTCGTAAGTTGCAGGCTCCATCTGTTCGAAAAAACAAGCAATTTAATATATAGATAGAACCTTCATCAAATTTCGTTACACCAAACACAAACCTCGCATCTAGTTTTCGCAGCTCCACCTATAATGGTTAGGTTCAAATTCTTCTTGACAACTGCTAAAACAAATTCTTGAACAGCCTTTCTGGTTGGATCAGTCAGCTTTCCATTCCTGCTTTTCTTCAAAGAATCAAATATTTGTTCAGCGAGGGCTTTGCCGTTCTTCGTTTTAATTTGGGACGCTAATACATTATACATATTTTCAAAAACATTATCCAAAAATCTACGTTTAGTTTTCATGCATACACATTCGTTCACAGGGTCTTCTGTACAGGTGTCTAAGTCGTATATGCAGTCCCTTTCCTCCATACATCTTGGACAGTCAGTACAAAACCTCCTCACGTCTATAGTATCCACGCATTTGTGGCACTGGGTGCATTTTAATCTATAATTGGCTATATCGGCATCGATAAGTGCTAGTTCAGCCGCCAGAGTTGCCTTTCTATTTTCACACCTTTCTTTACATTGCGTAGACGTAGCTTTTAGCAACTCTATTTCACTTAGTATGGCTTCTCTCTGAAATAATTGAACAAGCATGTAATAAGCTCATTATAAGAGGTCTTTTTACATACTACCCCAAGTAACATTTAGGCGAAAATTTAAGAGTTAGAAGGGTGGTATTAAAACGCTAACTAACTCTTATAGTATAATTATAGCACAAAAACATGGCGCTGGAAAAGGATATAACCCTGATATACCCCCGGATTAGGTATAACTTTTTAGAAGCTAAGGGTCTATAATGGCGGTAAAAAAGAGTTAGTAGTCGCTATCGGAGGCTATAAGAGCGCTGTAATAGCAATTACCAACACTTAAAGCGATACAGTAAAACAAAATTAAAGGCTTAAGCGGTAATACTGGTCTACATAAATTCTGGCTTATGTACGGGTGTTATAGAAAACTTACATAAACAGAACCGAAGCGAGGGCGAGTTGCTAGTTGTATACATAATAATAGAAAACAAACCTCGGCCTTCAAATCTTCATTTTCCATCCTCTTTTGTAATAACTTAGTGCAAATTTTTTGCAGGTCTTCTCTTGCTTGTTTTATACAGTTCCTTCCATCTCCTTCTTTGCCAGCTTTCTCCTCTAGTTCATTCTCTAAATCTTGTTTTAAACTTTCTATTTTTTCTGCTAGTTCCGCCTGTTTTCCCTATATTTCAAATAATATTTAACGAGTAAGTTTATCCTCATTAGAATGTAATAATAGAAAGAAGATCTACTCATTTAAATAACCATCCAGAGAATGTTCTTTAAGTTTATAAAGACTTTAAAGTCAAATCGTGAAATATAACGTACAGTCGAGGAATTTGATTCCTAGACCACTTTGGACTTTATTAACAGTGTCACTTTGACATAATCCAAAGTGGTCAAGGAATCAATTTCCTCGACTGTACGTCTAGATTTTAGAAATGATTCATACTGATTTTCCATCTCTGCGTACCGTAAAACTTCTTTCCCACCTACTGTTGACATAGGCCGTATTTTATTATGCGTTCAACCTTGACATAAAGTTGTGTCCAGACCTGAGGCTCTACTTTGAAATCCGTAATTCGAACTTCGTCTATAGCTATCCCTTTTGTTCTCGACGCGTCACTAATTCCCATGAAAGTGACGGGGCGATCCGAAGTTCGAATTACTGATTTCAAAGTAGAGCCCCTGGCGAATGCGCCGTGAATGTGCCGCTTGCGACCCGCTCGGCGCGCGCGCTGCACTCTTACAGTTATTGCAATAGGTATATGCATGGATTTTCTAAATGGCATTTCTCAACAAAATATGAAAATTCCGTAAAAGATAATACGAGGGTGCATTGAAAAGTTCTGAGCCTAAGGTTGAATATAATAAAAAAAAAAACAAATAAATACTGGCAGGTAAAAGTGCCATGTTCAGTCGCCATTATGCACTATCTTTTGTTTTTTTCCTGTCACAATTTTGCATTTTATGCTGGAACTGCTACATAAGGTCACTGATTTTTCAAGTAATGGATAAAATTGAGCACCGTTCTATCATAAAATATTTGCAAAAGAAGGGGTTAACACCAAAACAAATATTTGAAGATATGAACAAAACACTAGGGCAATCTGCTCCATCGTATGCTACCATAAAAAGATGGGTAGCTGATTTCAAACGTGGCCGGGAGACTGTTCAAGACGAGCCTAGGAGTGGGCGGCCGTTGACGGCTACTACGGATGAAAATGTCAATAAAATATTAGATGCGATAATGAAGGATAGGCGATTGAAGATTGTGGAGATAGCGGAAGCAATGGGTATTTCTTATGAGCGGGCACAGAACATCATCACCGATGTTCTTGGATTTTCTAAGGTGTCAGCCAGGTGGGTGCCTAGACTGCTTTCAGTCGAGAACAAACGAGTACGTGTTACAATTTCCCAAGATTGTTTGGACATGTTTCAACGTGACCCCGAAGATTTTCTCAATCGTTTTATAACTATGGACGAGACATGGGTCCACCACAGTACACCAGAATCGAAAGAACAATCCAGGCAATGGAAAAGACCAGGTTCACCACCACCCAAAAAAGCCAAGGTCATTTTGTCAGCTAATAAGGTAATGGCCTCAGTTTTCTGGGATTGCAGGGGGGTTATCATGATAGACTATCTCGAAAAGGGCAAAACAATAAATTCGGACTACTATTGTGCTCTTTTACGTCGTCTGCGAGAGGAAATTAAAATAAAGAGACCAGGAATGGTGTCGAAAAAAGTATTGTTTCACCAAGACAACGCTCGCGTTCACACTTCGGCGAAATCAATGGCACAAATACATGATTGTGGATTTGAAGTGCTGCCGCATCCCCCTTACTCGCCGGATCTAGCTCCTTCCGATTATCATCTCTTCCCAAACCTCAAAAAACACTTGGGAGGACAAAGATTTTCGACAAATATGGAGGTACAAGAAGCAGTAGACTCATATTTTAACGACCTGAAAGATTCTTTTTTTTTTGATGGGATAATGAAGTTGGAGGCGAGGTGGACTAAGTGCATTGACCTTCATGGAGACTATGTCGAAAAATAAAATTGTTATAAAAAGTGAGCCAGTTAGTTTTTTTTACCCGGCTCAGAACTTTTCAATCCACCCTCGTATTAGAAAAAGTGAAGTTAAAATTTAAATCGGCCGAGAAATACGGATGCCACAAGCATTTTAAACTGTTAAATTAGACAGCGATTAGACAGAGAGATCCAATGTGCACTGAGACGTCATGTCGGTCATATAAACTCCATATTAAATTCTGTTTTGCTAGAAAGAGATAGGATCAAATCCTTGCTGGCTTATACCTTCGTTTTTTTTAAAGCTTTTCATATACCCCCTTACTAATAAACGTTGAGTAACGGTGGTATAGCTTTACAATGTTTTGTCCTTATCTGTCATTGTGACATTTGAATTTGACGGATAAGGACAAAACATTGTATAGCTATACCACCGTTACTCAACATTTATTAGTAAGGGGGTAAATAGTTTTTCTTTACTGTATATGAATTAGCTATTATCGAAGCTGTGAAAAAAAAACATTGAATATTCCCTATTGTTTGGAGCGGCGTTTAGCGCAGCTCACGCAACGCTTGCACGGTGGACGCTGCCCTGCTAAGACAAATGGCGGTATCTCTGACATAACTCCTGTAGCAAGTGAAACCATATTCCTAACGGAAGAGAGTTGCATATTCTTTGGCTATTGGGTATGAGATATCGCCTTTTGGCTTATGAGGGCAGCGCGGGAATTCTGCGCCGACGCAGCTCGCGCGCAATCATTTCTATTCGCTTTCATACTGTAGGTCATCAGTTACAAATTTGCTTTCGAAGATGACGAACTATAAAACGACTGCCGTTAGAATAATTGCTGCAGCATCGGCTATTTTATTATTGACAAAAAAGAAAAAGAAAAGACAACAACGTTGGTACAGTAGAACACAAATTATATGGCGTGTTATGAATCTTCGTTCACGCAGACACGAACAACGATTTCGATGATTTCCGAAAATACGATTAAAACCCACGATTAGACTTGTACATAATAGCAGGCGGGTGACACTCGCGCTTATTGCCTACAAAATTTTCGGCCGCCTCGAAGATGCTAATCAGTTGAGTGTCATGCGCGCGCTCGTCTTGACGCGCGCCGCCGTACGCTGCCAAAGCTCCTAATTCCGGTTTTTGTAGAATATGGCTACTCGAAAAGCCAAACGATACTGCACAGCATACGGGTGCTTGAATAGTGATAGGAACGTCGACCTGTCATTTTTTACACTGCCGAAGGATATCGAAAGTTAAGATTATTATTAATATTATTTATAACTTCGATCTAGGTAGGTAATTACGAGTAACTTTACTTAATTACTGACCCAATCATTACAGTTTTGAATCCTCGACGCAAAAAGAGAGATATAATTATTATTTATTTTGTTAACGACCCGTCCGTAGTTTCGCAGCTTTCAATAACTTACCTATTTTTTTTTATACCTTAAAGAGCGTTCAGTGTAAGTAGATCTCCCAGTAATAGTTGCTGCCTACTAAAGCAAGGTCAGCATATACTTGTTTTTAGTTAAACACTTAAAAATATTAAAAATTGGCAGCATTTCTCTTTGCCTCTCGTTTATTAGGTATTAATGTCATCGCGTGTCGCATGTTTGTATTGTAAACGCCAAAAATGTTAAACGGAAAATACCTAGTAGATAAGTTAGCTAAGTTTCCAAGATGTTCAACATTTTTCTCGACTTTACATCTTGCAAAATGTTAATTATTACCTAAAATAGGTAGTTTATTATTTCAGTACGTCGGTCTTACGTACAGTCGAGTTCATAAATATGTATAGGTACACTTTAGTACCTTGTCACTTTAATCGTTGTGACAATTTATATATGGCAGTTTAAACATGACATTAAACACAGACAAGGTACTAAAGTGTATACATATTTATAAACTCGACACTCGGGATCAATAAAACTAAAAACTAGGCATTTATCACATTACAGAAAAATGACCAAGAAAATATAAAAATAGAATTAACAAACATTTTGAAGTTTAAAACAGCACAAAACTACGATAAAACTAGTCTACGTCTTATTACGTACCTAGATAGAAAGGGAGATCCGAGCAAACAACAAACAAGTCACGAACAACATTTGGGATGTACTATTTTTTCTCATTTAACTTAAGCGAACTACATAAGAAAACTACAATTAATAATAAATTCAATTTTTTTTCTTACAACTGCCACAGAACAAGTCATAATACAAGTAACTGCCAACCCTGCGAAGTGGGCGGAGTCAGTTAAGCTCATGACGGGCGAAATAATACAGATTCTCGCGGCGCAGATTTAAGGTGCATTTTGCCTCGTTAGGAGCGCCCCCACTATCGATCGCAGAAATGTAACCAAGGTCACTTCGTGCCGTGCACTTATATTATTATCGTTAACGCGTTCTGAGTAGGTTTAAATTAGCATGTTTGCTGTCACAGAGAGTCGCTTCTGTACTTGTACTATTACTTATTCTGTGATAATAGTTATAAGGTGCAAATTAAATTGCATCTACTTTTTCCATCTCTCTCACGGCTGACTGAATAACACGCGGGCGCGCGTACCAATAACCAATACCTAATACATAGTACAGAGGCTCTACTTTGAAACTCGTAATTCGAACTTCGTCTATTGCTATCCCTTTTGCTCTCGACGCGTCACTAATTCGCAAGACAGTGACGGGGCGATCCGAAGTTCGAATTACTGATTTCAAAGTAGAGCCCCAGAATACGCATGGATCATGCTGATTGGTTCCCGCGCTTCGAAAATATGTGATCTGCGCAGGTACATCAGTAAGCCATATCAGTTGTGTTGTTGAAGGTTCCGATTTTTAAAATGAGACAGATATAGTATATTTTTGGAATTTTTAAGTAAAGCATAAGTATAATTATAAAAAACCTACATGTAAGTATTTTGAAACTTATCTTTAAACAAATCACTGTAACTGTCATTAGTACCTGTCGTCTGTCGAATAATAACTCTCTCGACTATGAGGCCTGTGGCCCGTTTCACGAAGCTACAAGTTATAAATTACAAGCGGAAGTCTCTTTCAAGCAAAAGGAGTTAGAAAGAGACTTGAGGCCCGTTTCACGAAGCTACAAGTTACAAATTACAAGCGGAAGTCTCATTCTAACTCCTTTTGCTAGAGACTTCTGCTTGTAATTTGTAACTTGTAGCTTCATGAAACGGGCCACTGGACGTAGAAGCATTATATTGAGACGTATTATAACGTTGCATGTTTGATTGATAATCAAATAATCATTATACCCAGAATCCGCTTTCATTATCACTACTAGGTACTAAAATAAATGACAAAAAGTGACCAGCTGTTTTTTACTCACCTTTCCCTGTCATTTTACTTCTTTGACTCTTTCCTTTTTCTCTTCTATAAGGGCATGTTTCACAATCGACGAGTATATTCATCTGCCATTTAAAGTTGGCTCTCTCCTTGTCTAGTTTCAAGTGTAAGAAAAAAGGGCTAAATTTATCTGTTAAATCAGCCGTCCTACGGAAAAAAGGCTCATCTACTATAATGAATTGTATTGCACTTCCACCCTTATTATAACCGTTGAGAGTTTAATATGCTTCTATAAATTAATTGCTCTTGTGCCTTCTTTTCGTAGGAGGGCAGAAATAGCTTAACTTGTCGATTGTGAAACAGGCAGTAAGAAGATAAAAGACTATGACATTGTTCATAGTCGCCTCCCATTATGTAGCAATAATATATTACCAGGCATATTTTTTTAGATTCTTTCTATAGTATTATGGATCTTTTGGATCCCACAAAATAGGTAATCTCTTATATGTTCTGATTAATCGTGTAAACAATTTTCATCTGTCCAATCTATTACAACGCGTATTCAGCCTCAGGCCATCAGAACCGAACTGAACGCAGCTGCTGCAGGGGTGTTATTCTCTCAACAACGACGGACGGACGAGTGAGTGAATGTCCGAGCGGCGAGTTTAAGTAGTCCCATCAAACAAACAAACAAATTCGCAACCTCGTCCGTTTAAATCAATACTCGGCCCGCAATTGCCTACTTCCCTGCCTAGGCAATAATGTACTTTTTTTCTTGAGAATTATAAATAACTACGATACTTACACCTGCAGCTTGTTGTTTTGCAATTAGCGACGCATTTAGGACTTCAGCTTCAGTCTCGGTGGTTTTTATTTTATTCTTCAAGTCCCCGATCTCCGCATTAATGAACTTCAGATCATTCTTTTTCGCTTCCATTTTCACCCTTATCTCGCCTTTGCACTTATCTAAATTTTTCACTTGACCCTCGAGGTCTCTTCTATGTTGCCTCCATTTCGATAGACTGTGTTCGAACTCTCTTTGCTATAAATGCAAAATGTTAATAACCTATCTTCAAATTAGCAGTCCCTATCTTCTAACGGCCGAACCCTATATTCAAACCGCGGACAGATAAGGCTTACTTCGAGTTAAAATTTGACGTGTTGAAGTGTGTCAAATTTTAATCCGAAGTAAGCCTATCTATCCGCGGTTTGAATATAGGGTTCGGCCATAAAGCTTTCAGTTTACTACGGGTAGTGGTAAAATTGAATGCCAATAAGTTTCAACTGAATTCAAAAAACCGGCCGAATGCGAGTCGGTGTCGCGCACGAAGGGTTCCGTACCATTATCTATACAACATTAGCAAAAAACGTCAAAAAAATCACGTTGGTTGTATGGGGGCCCCCCTTAAATATTAATTTTATTCTGTTTTTAGTATTTGTTGTTATACCGGCAATAGAAATACATCTTCTGTGAAAGTTTTAACTATCTAGCTATCACGTTTCATGAGATACAGCCTGGTGACAGACAGACAGACGGACAGCGGAGTCTTAGTAATAGGGCCCCGTGTTTACCCTTTGGGTACGGAAGCCTAAAAAGGAGAAAGATGTCAATTTGTCCGATTCTTAGGGTTCCGTACCAAAATGGTAAAAAAGGAACCCTTATGGTGAGACTTCGTTGTCTGTCTGTCTGTAAGTCTGTCTGTATGTCACAGCAGGTTTTCTCAGCAACAACAAATGCTATCAACTTGAAATTTTGCATAGTTGTACAACTTGCTTGCCCGCATCTGTTTTTAGTAAAAAAAAATGAAATTAAATTTATATATAATTTAAAAGGTCTAGAATGGGGGGTTGAAAAATGGAAATGGTTCGATTAGGTATAGCAAATGGGGTGTCACATGATAGATCTTAATCTGCACATTTCAATATATTTTTTTTGTACTTTTTGATTTATAGCCAAAAATGTACAAAAAATGACCGTTCCTCCCCTCTTATCTCCGAAGTTTATTAATCAAAAAATGTGAAAAAAATCTTGTCGTAGTTATAGATAATTACTTATATTTCATGTGAAAAATAAAATGAAGTCTTCATTATTTACGGTTTTTGAGAAATAACAAAAAAAAAACAAGAAAATCTGTATTAAAATTTAGGCTTGTCAAAATGGACCTTATTGCATAGAAAATAAAGCTCATAACAAAATGAGTTATTTCTTATGCTGTTACCAAGCAATTATCTTCTATACGGAACCCTCGGTGCGCGAGTCCGACTCGCACTTGACCTGTTTTTTTGTGTATGTTACTCGATTTGTCCACCAATTGTCCACCGATTTTAATGATTCTTTTTTTCATGTAAGTTAAATCTCAGGGATGGTTACATTTAAAATTTGTCAAGCTCTGATGATGGGAGTCAAGGAGAATCAATGGAACTACTTACTACTTACTTAATAATTTTAATTATTACGAAATGTTCTATGATAAAGTCTCCTATTTCAGTGGTCACGCAGTAGGTGGTCCCATTTAAAAGCGTATAAAATTAATTAAAAGAAATACCTAGAAGTATGAAAACAGCTAATCCGTACTCCGACCAGAAACAGTTGATGCTTACATTTTCACTACAATTACTTTACCTCACTAAGATGCTGCTTCTGCATTTCTATCGAGTCTTGTATCTTCTTCTTATACGATTCTTCCATACACGACCACATGGTATCAGCTTTCTTCAACAAGTTGACTCCTGCGGTCTCTCGCGCTTCAAGCTCTGCGATCTGATGCATGAGATGCTGCTGATGTGACTTTAGGTCTGCTATTTTTGCGCAACATTCTTTGTCATACGTGGCCGCCTGGGAACAACAAATATTGCTAACTCTGTCACAAAATGAAGGTCAGTTTAACGTGTGTATCTCTGTGAGGTTTGTTAGATATATTTTCTGATATATTTATTTTTTTGTATACAAAATTCCAATCGCCTTCTTTCCCTATAGACAATTTACCGTTATATTTATATTCTTGTAAAAAAAATCCGAGTGCCTTCTTTCCCTATAGTCGGGACCTTTTCATTCCGTCTAGGGATAAAAAATATCCCTAGGCACTTTTGATGTGTGTACGTGCCATACTTAAAGAAATGTAAGTTTGTTTTTTATTGTCCATCTTCTTCCCTTCATATCTCATTAAACATTGGTCCCAGCAAAAAAATGTATAAAAAAAAATTGTCGAAAAAATTATGCAGATTAATTATGCCATGGAACATTTTTTGCTATGGCCCACCGTTTACGAGTTATTTACGAAACACTAAAAAAAAGGGACCATTACAATCAGTACTTTGAGTATGTGGTTTAAAACACCATTCCCTATAACTATGCCAAAATTCGCTTATACACGAGTTTTTTCTCCTGAGAGGCAGTATTTGGTCTTCGTTGGGTGTACCCAACCACCACCACCCACCAACACCACCTTGCCGTGCCACCTTGGTCGAGACCAACCGTGTAGAGACAGTTGTTTCCAGTAAATAATCGAATTTACCGACGGCCTTGGCGACGAGCCTCCGACCAAGGTCGTGTTGGCGACCGTATAGCGGGCCTTAAGGCTGCGGCTCCACTCAGGCGGAGATGAGCGGAGTGGAGCGGAGCTGTGCCAATATTAACCAATAGAATCAAAACTAACGTGCGGAAGGGCCGCTCGACGTAACCGCATGCGCCTTCTATTGGTTAATATTGGCACAGCTCCGCTCGTCTCCACCTCAGTGGAGCCGCACCCTTAGAGGGGCGTTAATTACGCACCTCTTCCAAGTTGCAGAGCACTTTCGAAAGGTACCCGTCCATCGACGTCGGTGGGCCCGAGACAGGACTCCCACTGTGGATAGAACAGTCGGCCGTTAACACAATCAAAAAGATGAGAACCAACCAAGGAAGATTTCTCTTACTTATATAAACTTGTGGCAAAGAAAACGAGCACTTACGATTTATTTAAGTTGTTTAAATATAATGTACTTAACTAAACGAGATTTTAAGCTACTAAATAAAGAAAATTCATTTTACGAAGAGAAATAATAATTTAATACGAATAATATTAATCAGCAAAAAGGAATTTACATTTCACATATCTATAAACGAACGAACTTACAAACTTACTTAAAACTACACTAATCTAACAAACCGCTACCAGTTCCCAAAATGCTGGCAGCATTGCCACGTTGAATGGCAATGCTTAATCTTTGTGCCAAGTGCAGACCAACATTTTGGTCACGGGTTGCTTCGGTCAGGAACACATCTTTAAAAATACGGTGTGCTCCTGGTTCCCACGGTCCTAACTTCTATCAAGTTGACTGTATTTGCGCCTTTTGAGGGTCTCCGCTGATTCTGCCGCGAAACCAGCCCTAGTACTTGTTCCGGGAAGGTGTGACGGCCCAAGGGTGTCCAAGTAAGTGGCATCCCAAATTAACGGCCGGCTCAACTCCACGGAACAAGAGTCATCCCATCAGGTCTTTTACCATCATCGCGCATGAGACCATTTGGTTCTAAAATAGCCGCACAAGAATAATATTAATTTCATTTCGTAGCATTCAATCTCATTTAGTTACAGTATGTTGAAATTAATTGAAAAATTCGAAAGTGCCCGTTTGTTTTGCAATGGATTTAGTTATCAAAAATGAATACAATAGTTATGATATGAGTTATATTAACCAAAGCTGATAATAACAACAGCAAGTTCTTTAGTGATTCAACTAACATCTTAGTTGATGTATCTAACCTCTTGTCAGGCTCTTAACCTCCTAAGGCTCAAGGTCCTACCCATAGTACTTATTGTCTTTGTCATTCAGACCCAGCTCCTTCGACAGTTGTGTAGTCATAGCGTACCACGATCCTACCAGTAGGACTTAATAGAAAACCCGCCAAAAGCGTACCACGGTCCTACCAGTAAGAATTAATACAAAACTTGCCATTTTGTATTTTAAGTACCTACTTGGGTCTGAATGAGTATAACACAATAGTACTCTGGTAAGACTACGGGCCGTAGTGAGTACATGCTGATTTTTTCGTTGGGCTTTAGGAGGGTAAGGGAATCAATACGCTGATGCACAACATTCACAATCTTGTTAGAAGCCAGC
The DNA here is from genome assembly GCA_948252455.1 of Acleris cristana. Lineage (NCBI taxonomy): Eukaryota > Metazoa > Arthropoda > Insecta > Lepidoptera > Tortricidae > Acleris > Acleris cristana. Next base: position 3,465,300 of record OX411783.1, on the reverse strand, counting down.
AATTTTTTTAAATATGTAAGGTTAAATGGAAATAAATTATTATTATTATTATTATTAACTAAGGCCGTAGCCAGAGAGGGTATCAACCCCCCTCAAATTTTAACACCGAGGATGTAATTTATTTATCAACCTCTTCAGGATATCCTAAACATTAATTACGTAGGTAGGTTAGGTTTAAGTATAGACTTGTGTGTGACTACCAAAAAGCGGTGAAAGATGCCTTACTAATCTAACTATAAATAAAAATTCTGCGTAATGATACAGTGCGATAGCACTTGGAAGTTGCTTCGGGTTTCAACTTGTCTCTCACTCGCACTCATACTGTACGTTGTTTCAAGGTGTTTCGATAAACGAATAGGTACCCAGGGCCCGTAATTATAGTCGCCTTTATCCCGGTGGATAAAGCTTCCGTCACTCTCGCACTTACATACTGGTCAGAAAGTGACAGATGTTTTATCTACGCTTATCTACGTCGATAAACACGACCATAATCGTCCCGCAGATACTACAACTAGGTAATTTAACATAGGACAAATTATAAAATGGACGTACCTATTTCCCGAGTTATCCAAAGCCATGAAACAGGAGTAATTTTTGATCCCAAAGTTACTATTACGACTCATGTTTGATTCCATTTTATCCAGAACAGCTTTCTAGAGAAAAAATTCAACGACACGTTAGCCTGGTTGGTAGTTTGGTAGTGACCCTACGAAGCTAGCAGTCCAGTCGGTGATGGATGAGCGCATGTATTTGTACATCACATCAATCTTGGATGTATTTAGGTACGTATGTATTTCTCTACTTATATAGGTCAATTTATCGTTGTCTTTTACCCATAGTACAAGCCTCTTAGTTTTTAACTAGGTCTAAAGGTGCGTTTCCACCGGCGACAAAAGGCGAGACGAGGCGGGACGAGAATTGAAATTTGTATTGAAAAATCTCGCAACCTCCTCGCGCGCGCGTTGGAAATGGGTGTTTTAATGCAAATAAAAATTCTCGCGCCGCCTCGTCTTGTCTCGCGTCGCCGGTAGAAAAGCAACTTAATTGTGTGACATTGTCCCGTTATAATTACTCGTATTTTTTAAAATTTATTTAGTTCGAAAGTATCTAATAAAAACTTTTGAAATTTATGACGGGTTAAAATTAAAACCCATCAACTGCATTTAGATCATAATGGGTAATTATAATCAGTCATATTGAATGTCTAAATGTTACAAATAAATATAAACTTATTTGATTGGATGAGCTAATGACTGAATATAAAATGAATGACCTTGTTGTGCCCGGGATACCCATTATTTCATCTAAGACATACTGCCGCACTCAGATACGTCAATTAAATATAATGCTGGATTAAAGTTGCTGCTGTTACTTTCTTTCTTTGCTATTGCAATAGAATAAGACAACACGTCACTAAACAAGCATTAAATTTAATTGACGTCTCTTAGTACGGCAGTTAGATATTAATGAGGTTTCCGCTTTAATTATTTTCTTTAATTATTTTAATTATTTGCAGGTGCAATGCAATAGAAGGATAATCAATTACCAGAGATCGGAATAGGCAGAGCTAATTTGCCTAAACTTGATGCATGTTCATTCAATAATGTATTCCCTTCTCACTCAAGCAAGTAACCTCGTATAATCATTGAGTGAAGCATGCAAAAAGGCTGTCAGTGTGCGTGCACACGCACACACGTAAACTGTCACTCTTGCTGTGGCTCGGCGCGTTGCCTTACCTAGTGTGTCTGTGTGCGTGCGGTAAGTCGTGTATAACGAACGAAAGTGCCGACCTTCCATGCTTCACACCTTTTTAGTGCAACGTTACGTTCGTATTTTTTTAGGTTGCGTGCATTTAACAGTGTGCACGGAAAAAATACAGGGGTAACGTTGGGAACAAGCATTCAAGATTAGAGCTAAATCAATAGTCAATAAGTATCTACTGACCTACTATACTTACATTTTAAATTAAAGAAAAAACGATTTAGACACGTCAGCAAAAACTTAACCCTTCTATAAATTAAAATGCAAATAAATAAATAAATATCAGGGGACAATGTCACATCAATTGATCTAGTCCCAAACTAAGCTCTAGGCTTGTACTATGGGTACTAGACAACGATGTAAATACTTATAATGATATATAGGAACGGCGCATATCACACAAATATCTGCCCTTACCGGGATTTGAACCCAGGACTGTTAGCGTAGTCGTATATGTAATATTAATCAAGCATAAAAAAATATTTATGCAAAGAATGATGGGCAAAAATGTATGGAACCCAGCCCAATCACCAATACAATTATATCGTATGTACGCTTATCGATCCCACTATTTGCTGTAATTGTTATTATTACGACTAGACTGTGAAGGCTGGGACAATAACTATTTAATTAGTACTATTTGTATTTATTTTTAAAAATAAATCTTTACTAATATAATAAAGCAGAAGAGTTTTTTTTGTTTGTGGGTTTGTGTGTTTGTTTAAACGGGACTACGGGACTACCCGTCGGATTGGAATAAATCTTTTTGTTCATTATAGCCAGGTTCATAAGGAATAGTTAAGTTTTAAAAAAATCGGTCATGTGTGAGTCGGATATACGGGAAATAGCATTGCAACGCATGCGGGACACAGCTAGTGTAGTAATAAACGTTGTGGGTGTGTAAATATTTGAAGGCTAATAACTCTATTTTCCGGGTTTTTTGTAGTTTGTCCCCGTATTAGAAAATGAAGTTTATGTAACTAGCTTTCACGTGGTATACATGAGATTTGTATTGGTTATATGGGCCAATTTGCCCATCATTCTTTACTAGGTGTTGCAAATGTTGCAATATTACAATTTAAATTATGTTGGCCAGACTCTAGGTACAGACATGCTACCGCAATAAGGTTGAATTACCTGTAAGTTATAAATTACTAGGCATTTCTAATTGATAACTACAAGCACAATTTTTGAAATGGGTCCTATATATTTCCGTTCCTGACCGTACATATTTGTCTACCTAAGTAGTATACTTATTCTAAATCTCGTTCATATAATTTAATATAAGTTAATTCAAACTGGTAAAACTAATGTGGCAGACTTTTGCCGCTATTGTAAGTACCTTCAAATCGCAGTTAGGATCTTCCTTGAGAATGTTCCAAAACTGGCACATTAACTTGATGCCATTTTCACTTGTCTTGAGGTTGATGCCTCTAGGGGTGTAATGATTGGTATAAATTAATAAATATAATTTCATTTGATATAATAACATTTGATTTAAAGAATATAATCACTCATTGTATATAATAAATGCTTGGTATATCACTTATTTATTATAAACAAAATTTGGTATAATCATCATTTGATATAAAAATCATAATTATATATTTACCTAACCTAAACTACTTTTTTGGTAGTACATCGTTTTGTGCAGTGGTCGCAGTTCTAACCTAACCTAACCTACATTTCTGGTAGCACTTAGTCTTAAGCGCGGGCAAGGGATTCAAGGGCGAGTCGTCGAAGGCCCGCTACCGGGGGGGCTTCTATTTCCGCTCTGTGGGGTCACAAGGTATCTAACGAACCTACCCAAATGGTTGTACGTCTTAGTATAGCCAGTTTTTTTTATTGCCCAGCCCCTTTATTTACTACTTCACCCCCCGTCCCCCCTTTGCCCTTTTGCCTAAGTAAATTTTATGCGGTAGTAAATTTATGATTTATATCTTATACATTATATTAAAAATGATTATATCAACTATGTACTTTAGATGAAATTGACACTATATCATTAGTAAATTATAGTAAATATGCATTATACTTAAAGTATATTACCTATATGAAATATTATTCGATCAAATGATAATTATATAAAATGATAATTATATCATATTTAAGTTTATCAAATATTATATGATTCAATAATTATATCAAGTGAGCGTTATAGCTATTGATAATGTAGGTGTTTTTTTATATCGATCGTTACGCACCCGGTTCCTGTAGGCACGTTGGAGCTGTTGGATACGACAGCGCTCAGCTCTGATATGAGTCCGTCTATCGCTGTATAGCGCTTCTTAAGGCAGTCTGGCACAGGGCCCATTGTAAGACCTAGAACAATGTAGATATGGAACAATATTAAGTCTGCCTGTCCACTGGAGCGAAGCAGCGGAGCGGTGACCGGGATAAAAATCCACCAATAGATTTGCCGCTACTAAAGAGGAGCGGAGATTTAATGCAATTCTTTTGGTGGATTTTTATCTCCCTCACCGCTCCGGTGGATAGGCAGCCTTACAATCCGATAGGTCATACGACTCAATTTCATAGAAGTTGCTGAAAAAAATACGTTAGGAGTTGCGATGATTATGACTTATACGTTATCAGTAAAAATAATTAGATGAGCCAATATGGACCCCGATAAAATAGCTACTACAAGTCGCATCCATAACCGATTGCCAGTTTAGACCTGTAAAATTGTCACTTGTAGCTTTATAAAACGTGCCCCAGACGGAAGCAGTGATCAGAGGCCCCACAGTGGATCGAAATGAATAAAAAATGGACATTCGCATATTTTTTTTTAAATCCTATTTTAAAAAATGCTTTTCTGTTGGAAATTATGTGAGAAATAAAAAATGTTATATAACATTTTTCAAAATGAGGCTTATTTTAAGCAGAAAAAAATAAAATGTGTTTTTTTTGTATGAAACTAAAAAATAGGTATCTTATTGTAAGAAAACCGTAACCGATCCCGCTTTCAAACCTTTAGAATATCATTGTCCTACTTTAGAACAGTAGAAAATAGTTAAAACTTTATCTCAGTAGGTGCCCGTTTTTTTTTTATAGTCCAATCAAAAGTCAGTAAATACAACATTTTTCTTAGTTATGTATTTTTTTATTTTCATTAAATAAACGGTATATTCATAACAATTTAGTATAAAAATAAAATATTTATGACATACCGTTTTATTAATGAAAATAAAAAAAATACATAACTAAGAAAAATGTTGTATTTACTGACTTTTGATTGGACTACAAAAAAAACACATTTTATTTTTTTCTGCTTAAAATAAGCCTCATTTTGAAAAATGTTATATAACATTTTTTATTCCTCACATAATTTCCAACCGAAAAGCATTTTTTTAAATAGGATTTTTAGAAAAAAATGCGAATGTCCATTTTTTATTCATTTCGATCCACTGTGGGCCCGTTTCACGAAGCTACAAGTTACAAAATTACAAGCGGAAGTCTCTTTCTAACTCGTACTGCTAGAAAGAGAGTTCCGCTTGTAATTTGTAACTTGTAGCTTCGTGAAACGGGCCACAGATGTATTTGCGATTTATATTTGCCATTATATCGCATGAAATTCCTCACTTTCTACTTTTCTGATTGATATTTACTTACATACATAGGTACATACATACCTTCACGCCTGTAATCCCAGAGTGGGGTAGGTAGAGCTACAGAATTACCTACAACCTACAACCTACAACTTATTTACTTTTACCTTACCTACTTATAAATTAGCTTTCAGATAATTTAGTCATGGTCAAATTGATCACTGGAAAGATTTTTTTTATTACAAAAAATACTAATTTTTGTGGTTACGACTTACGACACTGACAGAAAAGTGAACTTAACTTTTAAAAATAAATACAGGATAAAGGTTTATAAGCGGCCAGTAAAGTATAATCAATACTCATCACCCGCATTAAGGCTCTAATACGCTCTTATTAAGAGCGAGTGAGAAAGAAGTACAAACCCGAAGCATCACCTAAGTGCTCACAGACTGTACCTACTTGCAACAATGACTTGCAAATAATATATGTATATACATCTAATAATATATCTACAACTGAATGCATAATCAAATTTAACTATTTTAGGCTGCACCGGAAAAATACAAAAATATGTTTGTATTTTATGGGGGTAAGAAAGTTTTAATACTCTTGTTTTCCATTAGCGGCATTCGACATTCGGAATTCCGTTTCGGATTCTCGATTCGGAATATCGATACGAAATTCCGTATATAGGTACATCGTACATCACACACATACGTTTATTTTCCTTAGTTATTTTCGTTCGGAATTACAAACCTCAGTTGAGAGTAGCTAGTCATCGAGTTTCGGCATTCTGGCAGCGAATAAGTACAGGACTTCAACGACGATTTCCTGATCGCTATTGCATTGTTGATATATTCTAAGTATAGTAAAAGTAAAAACCCTCGACGTCACTCTCAGTCTGCAAGATATTCAATTTTCCCGCTAAATACGTTGTCAATCGTATGTATGCGTTTAAAAACTATAACATTAAAACAGAAGCACACTGTTAAAAATTGATTTAAATTACAATTCCAGCAAAACAGAAGCATTAAGTTTCGTTTTAGTAAATTAACAGTTTAATTTACTAAAGTGATACTTACTGCTTCTGTTGCAGATTTTTTTAACAATTTTCTTTTATGGAAGAGCTGAGAACGAGAGATGAGTCGACGATTGAAACGTTTCATTTTGACGTTAGTTTGACATTGACATTTCGTGCGATGTTATGACTTGTTAGGTATGATAAAAGTCGGATTGTATTTACTTTTAAAATGTATTTACTCTTAACTTAATACGATAGTAACTTATCTTAAGTTTACTCTGTTCCGAGCAGATAAAACCGATTTTAACTACATTCGATAACTCTGCCTACTAACCGTAGTAGAAGCGTAATAATGGCAGAGTATGGACCAGTGAGTAAACAAGTAACATTGAATCGTAATAAATTAAACTATTGACAAATAATTATTGCCGTGTTATTTGACTAAAAAGAATTATTTAAGACTACTATATTATTATTTATTTATTTACTGACAACCGGTCGCAATATCGAGCAACCATTTCTGCCAATGTCTATAAACTACTATAGTTTATTTAAAAATTTTTTCGTTCTTTCAGGAACATCCTCGTAACCTCATACCAGAATTGTGCAACCAGTTCTACCATTTGGGATGGGTGACAGGAACTGGTGGTGGGATCTCCATAAAAGAGGGGTAATTAGAATAATAATTATATGCATTTACTGCCGTTAACATATAGGTCAATCAACTATTCTTTGTACATTTAAGTATGTCTTAATTATACGACACTGTTAAACCAAAGCCTGGTATAAACTATATTTATCAGTACAAGTGAAAATAAGCTATCCAAATCAGAATAACATTTTTGTCACAAATAATGGTAACTTAGGGGACAAATCACTATTTTCATAGAAAACTGGGGACAGCATGGTCCACTAAGTTATTAGTGAAAGAAGAAATTTTAATTGTTTAATAAATATATCTACTGGGTCATATAATTCACTGTTCATCTGTGTAATAAAAACATGCAATATTTTAAAGTAAACCAATTTAATATTTCTTTATACTTAAAAACCTTACAAACTTGAAAAAAATAGTGTACAGAGAATAGTTGATTGACCCATAAATAATTTACTTGACTTTCCGAGTTTCCTTGTTCAGTGTTATACCTACGGTTAAACTTTATAATAAGTTTGTGTATGCTATTTAGAATATCATATCTTATTTTAACGCATACTTTGGATACTGAATAAAGACCTGGGCAATGAGACGGCAGCAAATGCATTAATTTGTTTACTGTGTATGATTATTTATTCATTCATTGACTTATTTATGTATTAGCCACTTTAAACCTTAGGAACATTGTGCACTAAAAGAAATTTTACTGTCCGACAGTCCAATTTTAATTTTAAAGTATATAATTTTATGTGGTGTGCTATATTGGACTCTAAAAAATCTGCCGGACAGTAAATTTACTTGTAGTGCACAATCGCCCTTACACTCTCATCACTTACATGGTAATATCATAATAGGGAATATGCATGTTTTTTTTACAGCTTTAATAAACGCTGATTCATGTAACAAACAGGTGAAAAAAAACATGTTTTGAATAGCTATAAAAATAACCAAGTATAAGCCAACAAAGATTTGTTCCTATCTCTTTCTAGCAAAACAGAATTTTACGTGGAGTTCATATGGCCAAACTGCACAATGGCGTCACCGGTACACTTCAGATATCTCTGTCTAATTTGCAGTTTAAAATGCTTGTATCATCCTTATTTCTTGACCGATTGGTGATGTCTGTCTTTTGGTGATGTCTTTTACGGTATTTTTATGTTTTGTTGACCATATTCCCTATTACAAATCTGTAAGTATCTCATAGCATTTTGGTAGCACTTGAGAGTTTAGTGATGTGACAATTTTTTTTCCTGCATGAGTCAAGAAAAAAGGAAACAATTTTAAAAAAAGCTGGTTTAATCATTTATAATAAGACGTTTGTGATTGTTTTAAATTATTTAAAGTTAGCCCATGTCTACTTCAGAAAATCCACTTTGTGTAAGAAAATGATCTTACAACATCCACTCAAGAAATGGCAAAAAAAAAATATTTTGCTATTTTGGAGCATATTTTTACTAATATTTTCTTTGATTTCATTTGCTTTGCTACTATTCAAAAAACAGATAACATGAACACCTATTAACATCCAAGAGGTGATACATTTTTGTTTGTTTGTTTATTCAAATCATGTTTATCTCATTACAGAGAAAAAATCTACATAGCTCCATCAGGAGTCCAGAAGGAGCGAATGAAGTCAGATGACCTGTTTGTGCAGACTATCAATGATGATGACCTGGAACTACCACCTCCGGAGAAGCAGTGAGTATGATAAAGCACTCCCTACATGCCAATAGAGAATGTCAGCCAGTTTAGATTTTTGGCTTATCGTATTCTTCATTAAAAACAAAAAATTGCTTTAAAAAAATCATTTCGATACGTCAAATACTTTTCGAGATATTGAATTTTAAACTTCGTATGCGGCGCTCGAAACTCGGCGGCTAGCGCTCACGGATGATGACGTCATCGTTCCACTGCGGTACGCGCCCTTATATGAACGAGTAAGTTTACAGGGCTATATATTTTTAACCGTTATAAGTAGCCAGTTGAAATTTTCACAGAATACGTGTTATTATAAAATCTATCGTTTAAAACTATAAAATGAACAATAAATCAAATCCCAAGAGGGGTCCCCATACAAGAAGCGTGAAAAAAAATCTTTTGTTTTAGCATCTTTATACGGATTGTATTTTTATAATGACTTCTTATTTTGATGCTATTTTAAGCTTAAATTGTGGTCTAATTTTCATTGTTTACGAATAAGTAGCAATCTTGAGTAAAACTTCAACAAATATGTGACAAAACTGATTTTATCAACACGATGGTTTAGGCGGTCACCCATCCTGTTTTAGACTACGCTTGTAGTTGCTTAACTTTGTAAGTCGTAATACTCGTAATTATTTTTACGAATTCGTTTTGATGTTACTATGGTAGTTATGGTTAGGTATCTATTGTTTTGTATTACATACAGTTTAACTAAACAAACTTTCTGTCACTGACCGGCTTTTCTGTTTGTAATGTTTGTCGAGTAAGTTGGTTAAATAAAATTAGAATAATAAATAGGCACTTTTAATTTTGGGTTCACCGTTTTTTACATAAAAATACCAATAAAGTATGTTGATAGCTAAGGTGAAACATGCCAAAAATTAAAAACCAAGTGCGAGACGCGGGACACAGGCGGCCGAGCCTGCAGCGGTAGGTACTGTAGAGTACAAAGATTATATGTATACATTTGTGGCCCTTATTTCAATGGAATAAGGTGAAAAAGTGTACATCTTTGTACTCGACTGTACTATTCAACAATATTATGATTCACGCAGTTCGCTATATACGCGGTCTCGTACAGCGTACCCGTAGTTTTAAGTGATCTTACTCGTTTAAAATGTCGGAGCCGTAGAAGTCAAGATTGTCCTCTATTGTACCAAAGTGTAACAAAGGGCGTTGGTCCCACAAAAAAAAACCAACACACACTACCTTGAGTGAGGAAACTGGTAGCGCCCGCGCGCGAAATTTGAAATCGATGTAATGAATACACGAAGTATCAGAACTACTACTAGGTCAATCAAAAAATCATGTTTTATAGTTCGTTCTTTTATACGGTAGCGATATTAATTCTACATTACTTAACACGAAATTTGTAAAGAAAGGCCTACCACCAAAGTTAAGCAACCACCGCTTACCTAAACATTGTGTTGATTTAAACTAGGCACTTTTAAACATATTTGTAAGAGATTTACTACAGTTTACTGTTTGGTCGTAAACTATATATGTTAGTATGGAGTTTAGATTATCATTTAAGCTTAATGTGACACCGAAATAAAAAGCTATCATACAAATACAACCCGTATTTCGTCTTCCAAAGTTAAGCAACTACACGCGTAGTCTAAAACAGGATGGGTGACCGCCTAAACCATCGTGTTGATAAAATCAGTTTTGTCACATATTTGCCGAAGTTTTACTTAAGATTGCTATTTAGTCGTAAACAATGAAAATTAGACTACAATTTAAGTTTAAAATAGCATCAAAATAGGAAGCCATTATAAAAATACAATCCGTATAAAAATGCTAAAAATAAAGATTTTTTTCATGTTTCTTGTATGGGGACCCCTCTTGGGATTTGATTTATTGTTCATTTTATAGTTTTAAACGATAGATTTTATAATAACACGTATTCTGTGAAAATTTCAACTGGCTACTTATTACGGTTAAAAATATATAGCCCTGTAAACTTACTCGTTCATATAAGGGCGCGTACCGCAGTGGAACGATGACGTCACTCAAGCAAGATGGCGTCCACGCGCTTTAATATTATTGACCCAAATTTCAAACGTTTGTAGAATCAAAACTACTGGGTCTATTTGAATGAAATAAAAAGTATTATGTTTGTTTATTTATAAACATTACTGTTACAAAGTTTCAAGCGATTTGGCGTACCTACTGACATTCTTCATTTAACACGTTCACAGTCCCCATACTCAATATACCAATATACTCCTAGAGTCCGTATACAAATGTTAAAATATTCCTCTCACGTCCCGCAAATTAATTTATATTGTGGCGGTAATTTGCCGTGCTCCATATATGGGGCACTGGACTTGTGGAGCTAGTTTGCCGTGCTCCATATATGGGGCACTGGACTGTGAATGTGTTAATAAAAATATAAATAGTATGGTGTCCATGCAAAGAAAGATATACTAACTAAAATTTCAATTTGCTGAGTTGCTAGTTTTTGCAGGATAATAAATTAGTGTTGTATTTCATAAAGTATGAATTGTCTTATAAATTATAATGTTTCTGGTTTACTCTCCTTGAGTTTGCTCTCTTGTTAAATACTACGGCGTTCAAATATTTGCTGCACTGACTTCACACTAAAGAAGACCCATTTCTGTATTTTAAATCGTTTATTTATCTACTACACTGATTTCAGACTAAAAAAGAGCCAATGCACCCCACTGTTCATGCTGGCATACAAGGAGAGAGGCGCCGGCGCAGTGATCCACACGCACTCGCCGCACGCGGTGCGCTGCACACTACTCTATGACAAGGAGTTCGTTATTACGCACCAGGAAATGATAAAGGTATTATTGTCATCATCCTGTATCTACCGTCTTTACCATAAGCACACGGGGCCCCGAAAGGCCGATGTAATAAATATAAATTCATAGAAGAAAAATGTTTTTTGTTATTAACCTTTTTTACTTTTCAATGGGACTTCCAAATTCCCTATTATCATCAATCTATATATATAAAAGGCAAAACTGACTGACTGACTGACATATCAACGCACAGCCGAAACTACTGTACCTAGAAACTTGAAATTTGGTACATGGGTTCCTTTCATGATGTAAATGAGCACTAAGAAAGGATTTTCCGAAAATCGACCCCCAACGGGAAGAAATGGGGGAGTAGCGGGAAACTAATTCTACGCGTACGAAGTCGCGGGCGTCCTCTAGTTATTAATATTTACTAGCGGCCCGCCGGCGGCTTCGTACCGCTGCAAATTTCTGACTATCCCGGTGGATTTTTCAATTATTTTCTTTCACACAAACCTTGTCCTGATAATGACGAACACAACAAAAAAAATATCAGCCAAATCGGTTCAGCCCCGATTCTGAAACCCAAAATAAAAACGAAAACCAAAAAACCTACACCCAGCAAATCTTTCATAGAGGAATGTTTGAACAACGACCAAGATCTTTTTCCTTTAGTGAAACCTCGAAAAACAACACTATAAGTACATGTGAACCTTTGACTGCGGTAATCAAGCCGCCTAACCAGGAACAACAACCACCGCCATGGCAGCGGATGCCAACACACAAAAAACGTAAAATACGTGAGGACTCTCCACCTTCACCTACAACGCAGGTTGAGAATAGATTCAGTGGATTACCACTGGACTCTGAGGTTGAATCAGTATCAATCGCTAAGCGCCCAAATACGCCTCCACCCATAGTCCTTTATGGAATAGAAGACGTTAACGAATTAACAAAACTAATACAAACAGTTATTACTGCCACTGATTTTAAATTTAAGATAGTTAACAAAAACCTTCTTCGCCTGATGGTAAATTCTGCAGACAACTACAAAAAAGTAATAGACGTAATCAGAGAGAAAGGGCTGATAGGACACACCTTTACTAGGAAAGAAACGAAACCCTATAGAATAGTAATCAAAAATCTTCACCACACAACGCCACATGATGCGATAGTGGAAGAAATAGAAAGAACGGGAAACAAAATTCGCGGCGAAATTATAAATGCCCGATTTGGTGCCGACAAGAAACCCTCCTACACATTTTTTGTTAACTTAGAGCCGAATATCAACAATAAGGCAATTAAAGACATTAAATATATATTTCACCAACGAGTCAAAATCGAAGACCCCCGTAAGTCAACCTCTATTGTCCAATGTCAGCGATGCCAACAATATGGCCACTCCAAAAACAACTGCATGAGACCATACCGTTGCGTCAAATGCGGAGAAGGGCATAAAACATCTGACTGTATTAAAAAAGACAGGAACACTCCGGCGAAATGTGCTCTGTGTGCCAGCGATCACCCTGCTAACTATAAGGGCTGTCAAGTCTATAAAGAGATCCTAACTAGAAGAGCAAAGCAGAGTGGACCTAGAATACGCAAAGCCCCGACAACCATACCTAATATAGAGTCTGATAAAGCACCTACAACAGCTAATATCTCACTGCCCCAGATGGCATCCAACAACGCTGCTAATCCCACCTTCGCTGAAGTTACAAAGAATCCTAGAACCTTAAACGAGACCAAGAAACCAAGTGATAACACTCACAACCAACAAACCTCTATGGTAGAACAGATACTGATCAAACAATCTGAAAAAATTGATCTACTCTTACAACAAATTAGTACGTTGCTTAGTCTTCTTACTACAATCATCCCTAAGCTTACTAAGTAATGGCATCTTTAAGGGTTGCTACATGGAACATAAATGGACTATCCTCGAACATTACCGAGCTTGAAGCTCTGATTGCTGCCAACAAATTGGATGCCGTCCTGATTTCTGAGTCACACGCCACCAGCAGAAGTTCCTACCGTATTAAAGGATTTGATATTTACTGCACTCCTCATCCGGATGGCGGTGCCCACGCCGGATCTGCACTGGTAATCAGATCAAGTTTAAAGCATAGTCTTCTAGATGTCTACTCAACTAGTCACTTACAGGCTACTAGTGTTCGACTGATGGACCGTGCAGGACCTATTACTCTGTCAGCGATTTATTGCCCACCCAAATATAAAATAACTGATGAGATGTTTGCGGACTACTTTGATACCCTGGGTAACAGATTTATCTCTGGAGGAGACTGGAACGCCAAGCACACCTTCTGGGGATCTAGACTAACTGTCACAAGAGGAAGTCAACTAAAATACTGTGTCGACCACTATCGTTACCAGCCACTGTCGACTGGAGAACCCACCTACTGGCCCACAGACCCAAAAAAGCTACCAGACCTGTTAGATTTCTTTATAACAAAAGGTATAAGCGATCTTTTTACCGGTATCGAGTCTAACCTGGACGGATCATCAGACCACACTCCCGTAATCCTAACCGTGAGCTCCACTGTCTTGGTTCGAGAAGGATCGATATCCCTACATAATGGGAAAACTGACTGGGAGTGCTTCCGCTCGTATCTTGAAGACCACGTTGACTTGAGGATTCCACTGAAAACCACTCAGGACGTCGAAGAAGCCTGCAAGTACATCACCAACATTATTCAGGTGGCTGCTTGGGTCAACACTCCTCCAAGGAACCATACAGGAACCATAATAATCCAGCCTACAGATATTAAAGAGAAAATAGCTAAGAAACGGCGACTTAGGAGAATTTGGCAGACATCGCGACACCACTCTGATAAAACTAAACTTAATAGAGCAATAAAGGATCTAAGATCAACACTCGAGGAACACAGAAACAACAGTCTCCAGAAAACTCTAGAAAGCATGACGCCATCGAGTCGTGGGGATCGCTCACTTTGGAAGGCTACCAAACACTTAAATAAACCCCAACAGTCATTCCCTCCCATCAGGGGCCAGTCAGACACCTGGGCCCGTACCGACGAGGACAAATCCGAGGCTTTTGCTGCTCACCTATCCCAGGTATTCATCCCAAACGAGGGTCATGACGATGAGACTGATTTGGATGCCATTCTTGACCAAGATCACCAACTGTGCTTGCCTCTCAAACCAACGTCACCTAGAGAAATAACGAGAGAAATCAAATCACTCAATCCAAATAAGGCACCGGGTTTTGATCTAATAACCCCGCGAATCTTAAAGGAGCTCCCAAAAAGGTGCATCACATTTCTGGCGTGTCTTTTTAATGCTTCTTTCCGAGTTTCTTACTTCCCAAATACGTGGAAGGTCTCACAGATCGTTATGATTCATAAAGATGGCAAACCAACCGATAGTTGCTCATCGTATCGACCTATAAGCCTTACTCCAGTACTTTCGAAGCTATGGGAAAGGATTTTTCTCCTAAGACTCACCGAGGCCATGGAGGAAAATGACATTATCCCTCAACATCAATTTGGATTCCGAAAAGCGCACTCAACTACTGAACAAGTACATCGCGTATACAACTCTGTCAGACAATGTTTTGAGAATAAAAAATACTGCTCCGCTGCATTTCTTGACGTACAACAAGCATTTGACCGAGTCTGGCACAAGGGCCTGCTCTGTAAGATAAAGACAAAATTACCACATTCAGTGTTCCATATTCTTAAATCTTACCTCTCTGACAGATTATTTCAAGTCAAGCAAGGAGAAGCACGATCAACCTTGTACCCTATAAAAGCTGGAGTGCCCCAGGGTTCGGTCCTCGGCCCGGTGCTATACAACATCTATACATCAGACATGCCCCTTACAGATGATGTTACAGTGGCCACCTATGCCGACGATATCGCCCTCCTCGCTGAGGACAGTGATCACACAACGGCTAGCGAAAAGCTACAACGAGTACTGGACTTAATTTCTGCCTGGTTCCAAAAATGGCGTATTCGAGCTAGCGCTCAGAAGTCCAATCACATCACTTTTGCCCTAAGGAAAGAAAATTGTCCCCCAGTACGCCTGGGGAATAGTATTTTGCCCCAAACGGACTGTGTGAAATACCTCGGGTTCCATCTGGACAGACGTGCTACCTGGAAAAATCACATAAAAACTAAAAGAGACCAAGTAAACTACAAGTTCCGAAAACTTTATTGGCTAATGGGAAGAAACTCAGTACTCTCACTAGACAACAAACTTTTAATCTATAATGCCATTCTGAAACCTATCTGGACATACGGCATTCAGTTATGGGGAGTTGCGAGTAAGAGCAATATTGCGTGCCTACAAAGGGTGCAGAATAACATATTAAGGAGCATCACTAATGCACCATGGTACACAAGGAACAACGAAATACACGCGTATCTAAATATGGAAACAGTGACCTCTGAAATAGAACGCTATAAGAAACAACACATTATTCGTCTCACCCATCACCCAAATCCACTTGCCTCCGGATTGCTTGATAATGCCAATGTGGTTAAGCGTCTGAAACGAAACCACGTACTCTGAGAGAGATGGAGGCGCTGGCCTCTTACTCTACAAACCCCACCGTTCACCCAACTCATCTGATTAAAGTCTGGCGACTGATTGCAGATAATGGAAACAGAAAAAAAAAAAAAAAAAAAAAAAAAAAATCGGTTCAGCCGTTCCCAAGTTATAGCGTGACCAGGACAAATAGGGGTTCATTTTTATATATATGGATTACTAGCGACCCGCCCTCGCTTCGCTTCGGTTTTATGTGAGTTTTCTGTAACACCCCAGAACCAACACCAACCACCAAACCACCAACCAGAACCAGAATTTATTATACTTAAAAACCTTTCTCTTGAATCACTCTATCTATTTCTGAAAACCGCATCAAAATCCATTGCGTAATTTAAAGATCTAAGCATACATAGGGACAGATAGACAGCGGGAAGCGACTTTGTTTTCAACTATGTAGTGAGTGATTGTCATGAATTCATCAACCTATATTAGTCCAGTAAAAAAGGCCTTATGCTGGTTTCACATAGAGTACTGCTACTGTGTGAATGCACACAGTACTGTTTTGTGCGTTCACATTCACACAGTAGCAGTACTCTGCTGTCCACTGTTCTGCACAAATGTTCTGTCTCAGTGTGACACCAGCATTAGCCTGTCAGTTGGAGTGTGTATTAGAAGTTATAACTTATATTATAACACTATGAGACTATCAGTTTATCTTACGGCCAGCACACAAATAACGAAGCTCAGCACAGATAATTTTTTACTGCCAAACCATCACCGTTTTTTGACGTGTATCGGATGTCTTTAACCTTTTGAACGCCTTTGACTTGATACAAACGTCGTCCTTACACGCCAATGACAGCTTAAAACCACAGCTAATGTCAACCTTACGTCACAAATACTCGGGTCTATTTTGCACCACTGCTGTGACCACTGTATAGGTTGATGGCGTGGTACGCACGACAGTATACGACCACTTTAGTGGTTCTTGGCGTTCAAAGGGTTAAGTCCCTTAACATTAGAAAGCTCAACCGCACAGCATCAGTGTTGCTACAGGAGATTTACACCTTTGGCGGGGACGAGCCATCTAGAGGTTACCACAGAATATACAGAACGGCCACTCAGCGCCCCGCACCGGATTCAGCTTCCACCTCCCACGCAGGCGGCGATTGATGGCGATCGAATCAAAATCAAATCAAATCAAATCAAATCATATTTATTTGCCAGAACACAGTATTTCGATGGTCGGGTTGTCACTGCGACGGCCGGCGAAAGCGCAAACGTACATTTTATTACTTAATACACGTTATTTATAGGTTAACAATATTACTGACAATACAAGTACTTAGGTATATTTTCAAGGAAATTTTAGGACTGTGTTTAGTATTAACAATTGTGTTATATTTTCTCGCATTGTTGGAGAAAATCACTATACGAGCCGCGGCCGGAAAGTGTGGTTGCTGAATTCTTATAATAGCGCGGCCGAGACGAAGTACTTATACTCGTCCCGCAACGTCCTTTTTCCTGGTCTCTGCAGTAATGTATTATTATTCTATTTCAGGGCATCAAAGACGCCAAGCTGGGTCGTTTCCTGCGCTACGACGAGAAGCTAATCGTGCCCATAATAGAGAACACTCCGTTCGAACGTGACCTGGCCAGCAGCCTCGGGGAGGCGCTGCGGCAGTACCCGGGCACCAGCGCCGTGCTGGTTCGAAGACACGGAGTATATGTGTGGGGAGACAGCTGGCAACAAGCCAAGACCATGTGAGTACTTGGACCTTTTGAATGCCTTCCGTCAGTGCCGGATGAGCCAAATAGCAAGAGAAGCAAATGCTACGGCCCCCGCAATGGGAGGCCCCGCGCATCTACACGTCTCCCTCACATGTATTTCTACCAGTTCTGTTTTATTTAGCACCCTAAACTTAAAAAACGTTTGCATATTCTATAGGCTTCATACTTTCAATTGGTATGTAATTTATCTATTAAACAAGCAATTGCATTTTTTTGTTTTAGAGTTGATTTTTTAAATTTTAATTAATTATATACTGGACTGAAATTTTTCAGCCAACCTATTCGCCATACATTACTACCATATTAAATTTGATATAAAACACTTTTTTATCGAATAAACAGCTGGGTGAAGGTCGTCTCCTATTCGGATCCCCTACTATTAAAGTGTTGGTCGAGGCTCTTCGCTACGAGACCGTTCAACCGACAACTATAGGGACAATTATTATTATTATAGACGAACTCTTATGCGTGTTAGCCCTTATACGTATCTATGTGTGTCTCACCCCTTAAATCTTCTTTATTACTAGCGGATTTTTCGATTCGCTTTTTAGGTAAATCCCATTTGTTTCATAGAACTCTGAATTTTGAATTGAACTGAATAGGGCTGTCGTGTTATAGACGCATAGCTGAATACTAAAAATGTAGTTTTATAATATGTATCAAATGGAATCACCCGCGTTTTTCGGCTATTCCCAGTTGTCCGCACCCATCTGTCCGCACTGCGGGCTAGCCGCTAATACTGAGAACTAATCATTTTGTTTAGGTGTCATTCGCAATCCCTAATAAACTAATAACTTACATACATACATAACATACCTTCACGCCTGTAAAGCCAGTGGGGTAGGCAGAGCTACAGCATTACCGACAACTTTAAAAACTTGTTAATAATTCAGACTAATACGCTGGTAAACATCTTAGCCTATTTGTGCAAAATGTGGTTACTGAATTATCCCTAATAAGTTAATAACGTTTGTCCTAAACTGGTTTTCAGCCGAGTTCATGCTGAGTCAGACAACTTTTTAAGTTTTCCAAAACTACCTACACCTGCAGTTAGATTAGTTTAGCGTATCAATGTATTAAAACAAAACTAAAAAGTTTCAAAAAATCATCAAAAATCAATCATGAGATGGCTTTAGGATAATCGAAAATTTGGACAAACAATGCATTAGGACAAATGACGATTAGAGATTTCAATGTAGACCACTTATTTTTATTACATTTTCCGTTTTTTATGTGCCCTTTATTTATTAGTATTACAGTACTTTATTTTGTGAGGTCTTAAATTCCTTTATATATTTATATTTCGCATGTTTGTTTTGTCCTATAGGACCGAGTGCTACGACTACCTGTTTGAAATGGCAGTGGAGATGAAGAAACTCGGTCTCGACCCCGCTTTCAACCCCGAGACTGCTCAGAATGGGAAGACTACAGATTAATTACTTATAATTGTGGCGTTATATATGAAAAGGGACCTTATTTTCGATGGCGCTCCCGCCATTATTAACGATGCTATAGGAGCATAAAAATAAATACCACGATATAAATACAACGTCGCGTGACGCAGTGCGGCGTAAGCAATGAAGGACCCACGGCACAACTACGAGGCACAACTGACCAAAATTTGTATCATAAATATGAGGTAGGATTAGGTTGTGTTAGTTCTGCAGCCGGCCCGAGGGCCAAATCGCTCAGAAATAGGAGCTCCACGATAGTGGAGCTCCGTCGACTCTGTTAAATTTGATTTTGAGGTATAAATCATTGGTCAGTTGTGCCCAGTTGTGCCGTATAGTTGTGCCGTGGGTCAGAAACGGCGTAAGCGCCATCGACAATAAGGTCCCAAGGTGTATGTAAATAAATACAAATTTATTATTGATGTTCTATAATTTCACAATATTAATTCAGCGGTTATTTATATGAATTTAAAAACAGAATTTCTACAGATTTAAGGGCTTACGCTTCGACTTTTCTATAAATCGCAGTTTAAATTCTTCAGAACTGTGGGATTTTTTAATACTATATATCTACAGTTGAAAATTTTCGTTAGCAAAAGTAGTCGATAATAATTTCTAATAGTGTTAACATTAAACATAAATTCACCCTATAGATTTAAAGTAACCTCGGAATTTTGATATATATGTAACAATAGGTAATCGCTAAAATTAACTAACATATTCACTGCCAGTACTGTTTTTCGACCTTTCGCCAGGTGCCAAATCTTTTGTTTTATAAGGAGCTTGCCTGCTGTAAGAACGCACATATGCGTTGAGGGCACTGGGCGGAAGTCAGGAGAACGCTTATATGCGTTGCTGGCAGTGAATGCCTTAAAATGGCAAAATATGGCGTTACTTGTACAGGGTGGCCCATAAGTCACACTAAATGGTCTAGCTCTTTTAAAACTTACGTTAAACAAATCTCCAAGCTTAGTTTTAAATGATAGTATAAAATATATTATTCATAAAACATTATACATCAAATAATAAAAATGAAAAATTATTTAAATGCTATCGGAATTTATACAAACAGCTCTATAAAACTACAAATGTTCTTTCTCATTTTTAAAGTGGAGGCAGTGGTATCTGCTTAGTGCTGCCACTTGGAATATCAAAAACATTTATAGTTTTACACAACTGGCCAAAATAATGTTTATAAAATGTTAATGTGCCTTAAAATTTATCTATATATAAAAAAGAAGAAACTGACTGATCTATCAACGCACAGCCCAAACCGCTGGGTCTAGAGATTTCAAATATGGCACGTAGGTTCCTTGTGAGGTCTAGGGGGGGGTCTAAGAAAGGATTTTCCAAAAGTCGACCCCAACGGGAAGAAATAGGGGGAGTAGTCGCGGGCGTCTTCTAGTATGTAAATAATAATATTCGTAGTAAGTTAATACCTCTGTCCAAGTGCCTAAAGCCAAGATAAAATAATAGTATGTAAATTAACTTAGTTTCGTCATTGATCAGTGTATAAATGCTACTTTAATTTTTTCATTCTTTTTTAATGATTTTTACAGTTTTGTTATAACTTATTTTGACAGTGGATAAATGCCCATTCCACAGGTACTTACCTTTTAACGGGTGAAATACAGACTTTAGTTAGTTTAGTATATGTCATGGGTCTATATTGTTTGACCTAAAATTATTTGCTCGAAACTCATATTATATAATTTCATAAGCTCTAATATCACATGCTATAATCATTTATTGGTCTAATTTTATTTTATAATACAGCTATCATTTATTCTAAAAAACATATAATATCATAGATACGTCGACTATAATATCTAAAAACTATAAAATCATGGGATACAAGTCTCACTTTCTATAATACGAATAAACCGTATATGTATTTATAATGTAAGTATAGCTTTTAAAATCTATAATTAATTATCAACATTTATAAATTTGGTACCTACTTGATTATCGTAAAGTTCCAAAACTTACAAAAACTAATCTATAAATAATGGCGAATAACATGTGAAGCATAAGTGTGTATTAAGTCTAAAGCTTCATAGGAACAACGGTGTTAAAAACCAGCCGATGGAAATCCTCCAGGCGAAGCTTCTATTTAATTATTTTTTTTGCCTCCCAAGGCCTGTCTCAAAACAAACCTAACCTACACCTACATCTCTCTCCGCCTTAGTTACTGGCTTGTAGGCGGTTAGGCAAGTGAGTTTTGAAATTTTGTAAGTTAGAAAAAACAATTGTTATATATTTTGACTATTATATCACACGAACATTAGATCAATGAGCTTTATTAATTTTTATTTTGTAGGTACACACACAAGGCTGAATCTACTGTGACGTGTGATCTGTCAGCCTGGTTAAGCGTTAAGATTCGAGATCATAATGTTTATTATAGATTTTGACCATTATATAATCTAAATATAGAGCATGTGATGTTAGCAAATAAAATTAGAGCTAATGAAATTAAAGCATTTGATTTTAGACCAAATGAGGAGACCATTACGTCATATCGATGACGAACTATACATAGACTGAAGATCGGCCTACTAGAAGGCGTCCACCGAAGCACAGCTACCCAAAAGATGTCGCTACATATACAGATGTAGTACTTACATAACCATCCGACATCGTATTTTGACAGATAAGTTCGTATTCCTCTTATTTTCTCGATTAAGCTTACAAACAACACTGAGTCCGCTCGTTTAAGTGGCGCCCACTCAACTCGAATCTGTTGTGAAACCGCGATTAGAATACGACTCGAAAGTACCGTTAGCGGCGTTAGTGCAGACACTTATAGACTTACCAAGTATGCTTTACCATAAACAGACACTATACAAGGTGTAACATGAGGAAACCGAATAATTTTACTAGCGTATTCCTGAGGTCGTAAGAAGCAAAAAATGTTATATGAACACAGGTCGAAATATGATTTTTATTTTTTATCATAAGGTAGTTTTGTACTGGAGATTTCATTACAACTCCATGCTGGATAAAAAATAAAAATCATATTTCGACCTGGGTTCATATAACATTTTTTGCTTCTTACGACCTCAGGAATACGCTGTTAAAACTATTCGGTTTCCTCATGTTACACAGTGTATATTTTCAACTCTATTCTTGGTAAATGTTGTGTCATATTTGTTTTGTAAAATAAATATCATACCGAAAAAACCTACAATGGATTACTTATATTACCGAGTATACCACCCAATTTGATTACTGTAATGGACAATGGACACTGGACACCACACGGGGAAATATCATTCATTCATTACGTCTTTCCAATCTCTAGATCTGAAAGACGTAATGGAGGATTGGCTCTAAGCCAATAATATTGAATTTTCAAAGCACGAGTAGTGTGACGGCACCAATAGAATAGAATAGAATATTTATTGCGAAACAAATGAAATAACCGTTATCTTCTGTAAAATAAGAATCAAGTGTCCATTATTGGGTTCTTGTCCATTACTGGTTCCACCACAAAAATATCGCAGGCCTAAATAATACTTTATACATTATCTATATAATAACACACGGGCAAGAGGTATTTTGTCTACCACCTCATAACTGCGACTTGAATCCAATTGAGTATATATTTAATTTAGTTCAGCAGTGTGGCTCAAAAAAATGTGCTACAGCGTGAAAATGAGATTGAGGCTTTAACATAAGTCATTAGCTACAATAATTGAAAATGACTGAAAAAAGAGAAAACTTGGTAATTCCTCGTACTGAAGTACTTGTCAAACACCGGTAGGTACAAGATGAACTTATTTTGTATGGTGTCCAAGTGAACGTAGGTACTCACGACTTATTAATTTTAACACTAATTTATTCACTTATTTTGTTTGTTCCAGGTGATGACACGGACAGCTCTAATGACGATGGTGTTATTAGTGAATAATTTTTGATGGTATTTCTAAAAGAAATCACAGCATATTTTTTTATTTAAGTAAGATAATTTGATGTATTTTTTCCAAGCTTTAGAACTTTATCGTACTGAATGAAATAAGTATTTTCATCTGCACACTCCAAATGTCCAATTTTCTTGGTTTCATTTCAATGGACAATGCCATTTCATGTTTTAATTTAAAAGTGCCATTTGCGCTCGATCCTATTCTAATCGTGGTTTGTCAATGTGATAAGATCGTCAGTATATGTATAGTTAGTCGATGATCATTGGTATATCTAAAAGCATACCAATTTTCCGTAAACAAAAACTACACGAGACATTTTGCTGAGAAATGTTCAACTTCTATCTCTGGCTCTCGCATCAGCTCAGCGATCATCGTGTCGGACAGCATAAGCGCATCATTGTCGCCTGATTCCATCTCTGCGTCGTTCCTGACCTTCCTGCGACTTATGCCGTGCACGCTAGACCCGCACTTCGTAACAATCAAATCATTTATTTCTTCCAACTCTGCCTTTGACAAAAGATTAGTATGTGAGTAATCTGCGTCCAGCGTTGGTCTCTGTCGCGCCGCCATATCATACATTGACATGAGGTCCAGCGTGGTCCTTTTCTTCTTGTTTTGTAGAGATCTCTTCCTCCTCAGCACTTTTTTCAGGTCTTCGAGTAACGACCTGTTCTCTGGTAATTTTCCGTCGATAATCTCGATCTCTTTTCTGTCCAACTGGTTAAGAGTCATGTCGTCCATCATGACGAATAGACGTTTTACATCTGACGGCACTTTAGTAACTTCACCTGGAAAACGAAAGTCACACAAACAACAACATACAAAAAAGGCCTACGAGTGGACCCGGTGAATTAATAAGGTATGTATTTAATGTTAGGTACGTTATGAAAGAGGCAAGGAACACAAACGTTTGACAAAAAGGTACCTAATCACGGTCGATATATTGCGAAGCTACAATGGTGCATATTTTCAAAATAAGCCATTGCATTTCGATATGCGTGCTCCACCTTAGTGTAAGTTAACACATCAACTGTCCCTCACTTCCATCAATGACCTGGCTCGGCACGTGAAGATGAAAATGTTCGCTTTCTATAATAGGTCATTTATTTTACATATACCTACTTTTAAACCATATATTTTAGATATAAAATAACTCTTAAGCAGAAATGTATCTTGTTGTTATTACCTACATATTTTGTTAATTTTATAGTGTAAATATTTAAAATTAAAAGTTATTTTATAACCTTTTTATAACAAAAAGCGGGATTGTAAGTCATATTCATATCCATGTTAAATAAAATAACGGTCTTAAACCCCGGGAAATTGAATCCTAGGTCCGATCACTGGGGGCCTAGTATGGCTGCGTCTATATCGCCTGTCAAATGTGGATAAAGCATCCGTCACTCTCGTTCAGACGTTCTTATATAGGTGTCAGAAGGTGACGGATGCCATATCCAAACTTTGTCACGCGATAAACGCAGCCATATTAGGGCCCCTGGTTATGAGTTATGACTTACGAAATTACAAGTTAACTTAAGTGAAAGACATACTAAAAATCAACGTACCATTAATCTTGCCCTTTTTCACCGGTTTTATACTGAAGAACGCTCTCATTTTCTGAAAAGGCTTCGGGGACTCCGAGTCTCGATCAAAAATGTCATATTCCAAGCAAACCACCTTGTCCTCGAGTTTCCGCAGTTCCAGGTCGTCCAGTTTGTACTTGGAGAATTTCTCTGCGATCACTTTTACACTGGGCGTTTTTGCTATTCGTATATTTTTAGGGAATGACGGCACTTTTGGTACATGGTCGATCCTTGTATCTGGGGTGAAGGACTTGGACATCACTTCTTGAGAGACCAAGAAATCTGTCAAAAAAGTAGCTGTCAAACTAAGCAAAACAATAAGATTACAAAAATGTGGTCCGCCAGGCACGAAGCCTTGTAGCGAGCTGGCTACTTCAATGAGATAAAAGTAGTATACAACGTAAAATGATTTAGGGCTGATTTTTCAATACCCAGATAAAGCTATCCGGAAGGTAAATTTTAGCTCTATCCTTTTCTTTCATATGACTTCCGAAAAGGATAGTAATACATTTAACTGACGGATAGTTTTATCTGGGGATTGAAAAATCAGCCCTTAGGTATTATATTAACTTTTTGAACGCCACAGTCGACTCAATTTTTAAGTGCTCAAAAATTAAGATATTTATTTTCGCAGAAGAATTACAAATTCTCTTATCGAGAAAATACAAACTTAATATATTTAAATTAAAATGTATGCTTAAACTAAGCGTACTAGTGGATATAAGAAAAACTAAACGGATAAGTGATACGCTAAATATAGTAGGTACTTTAATACTAAATTGATAGTACATTTATTAAGTAGAAATATACTGTCGTACAAAATTTAAAACGAAGCTCGCCGTTCATGTACAGGCCGAACAAAATGGGACCCAACATAGAACCCTGTGGAAACCTAACTTAAACGGATTAATTCAGAGAAGACTGTGGGTCCAGCAGTATTAGTCAATCCCACACGCTGGGACCGACCAACAAAATAGCTCGAAAACCACCTCACCATGTAATATTACAGTCAAACCCGTAAAATGACAGCTTAGATAAGAGCAGAGGGATATTAACTGTGTCAAACGCCCGTGAAAAGTCCAGTAACACGGATGGTTGGTTTGCCTCTATCCCTTGCGGTTATAATGTTGTGTATAACATGCAACGCGGTTGTTGTAGGTACTTCGCGCTTTAATGGGAGAATGCTACTAGCATTGAGATATTCTTTCAGTTGTGAACAACACCTTTTCTAACAAAAAACGCAATAAACATAAAATGCTAAAAATATGTCTTAAACCTCTAATGTTAAATGGATTAGATGCTTTAGGTATTGGCTATAGTATAATTATTAGTTAATCATATGCATGGAATATTTTCTTTAAACCACGCGAAAGCGCTTCGTGCATGGGGATCCCAAAGTTTTAATTATCTTACCATTTTGTACCTCGGCATCTCTAAATTTATCCATGAACTTATCCAAGTCATCGGTCGTATTGACGTTCTGCCATAGCTGGTCCTCGTGAGTGTCGCTGCAGGCTTCAATTCGGGCTGCTGGTTGCTGAACCACATGGTCATGTAGCGGGCCACCTTTCACCGGAAAGGTGTTATAATTGCGTAACATGGCTTCGATGTCTTCCAACTGATCAACCCTTGGCGTTACGAACGGTTCGAAACCGAATTGTTCCTGAAGACGGTTTTGATACTGTTGACAGGTAAAAACGTAACGTTTACTCTTTAATTATTTATTGATCCTATCGGAAAGCTCTATAGTCGAGACCTTGCAATAGTTTAGAATAAGTACATTATTTTTTATTTATTAAAGTATTGTAACGACATTTTTTTAAACATTCGTAGCCTACCTACTTGCTAAGGCGACTGAGTTGATAATCTATTAAAATTTCAAAGTAGCTGCAGCCTTTGTTTACGGAGTAAGTATACGCTCCTTAAGTTTACGCTCCTTTTTTTCAGTGTTTCAACATAACAAATTATTTTGGTAGGTAGTTCTCATTGAGTACATCGTTCTCGCGGCCAAACTAAAACCGAGAACTCCAAACCATTTTGTTTTCGTAAGAAAAATATAACCTTTTTAGGTTTACTCTTGTAGAAAATGCTTTTAAATATTAATGTGGGAATATTAAATAGTATTGTGGGATGCCGTACCTGGTAGGTATAGTACCTACCTAACGCCAACGGCGGAGTCTACAGCATTTGCTACTTTTTTATGGCATAGAGGAGGCAAATCAGCACAGGCACAGTATAAACAGTAGTTCATCAGACAAAGGTATGTCACGCTGCTTGCATGCGTGCTTGTCTCGAACGTACGCGCCGCGAGCCCCCGCTAGCAAACTCAACAGGACGCAACAAGCCGGTTTAGTCAGGGCCGCGACGACGCCGCGTTCAATTTTAATATTATCACACAAACAATTAATGATGATGAAGCACTTGCGAAAGAAACCAACTTACACTGTCCGGCCTTTCTTCCGTGAGCTGACTGAAGTCAGTGTTACTCGGTCTGTAGTACGTGCATCTACTCTTCCTGGCCTTGTCCCCCATTATAGGCAGCGGACGCTCTTTCAACTTAGAAGCAAACACTTCCTCGACCTCCGTGCTCTCCAACCCCTTCGGAACAACCCTAACATCGTACTTTTTCGTGAAACGGGCCCTCTGAGACCTGTTCATTTTAATGAATAGTTACTAGAAATTTTGGGAGTTACAACTACCTATGCATTTCTTAATAACTAAGATGTGTCTTGTTTTTCTGACATCTAAGGTGACGTAAACAATCAGAATGAATCAAAGAGTATTTAATACAGGACTTTAAATACCATTACAGATGTAGTGAATAATCCTTTCCCATCGTTTTTCGTCTGATAAGTTTGTATTTATCTTGCTTTCTCAGCTGGCTTATTGATGGGTAATCAAGCTAATTGAGAAAGCAATATAAATACGAATATATCAGACAAAAAACGATGGGAAAATGTACAAAGTTGATGACTTACCTATGTCAGACAGATTTAACGTTAAATTGTAGGTATACTTATCATGACACAAAGGAAAATTTAAATTTAGGGCTTGCAACTTCGGGGTAATAGGACAACTCTGACCAGTGAGGAAATTTGAAATTTTGCGTAAGGCAATATTGCCATAGTATAAAAATCGATTTATTTAACTTTTAAATTTGTCATGAGATTCCGGTAGGTAGATCTATAACTTAGACTAAGTATACCCTAGACGTGACATGCAAATAACAATACCAAGATTGAGGAGGAAGTTGTGATGTGGAGTTTTATGGAGTTAATAAGAGAGACAGAGAAGAGGACATTTGTTCTCGTCTTTGTCATACATGCGTTTGTTTTGCTAGGCACAAACGGATTTGTGCCTGGTAAACCGCTGTCATTTCAAATTGTTTTCGTTAACGTAGCTATGTTTTAGAAGCTGTTAGACACAGGAGAATATGTTTTAAACGATTTGTTTTATTATACCTACCTACTAAGCTTGTGTTATATTTGTATTTTATTTATAAAATGGTGTACCTATTACAACACACACACACACACACGCACGCACGCACGCACGCACGCACGCACGCACACACGCAGTTATGATTACTTCTTACAATTAATTCATGCCTACTCTGTACTCAATTACCGCCCACCTCTTCTTAACAGTCACAGTGTGGACAACTGGGCATAGGCCGAAGAGCGGGGCCTTCTGCCATATCATATGCTTACCTACCTACTAGAAGGAGCCAACCTTACATAGTAGGTATTGTTTTTAAATTTTATGATATGATAACCAATAAATCAATTTTCTTTTTTTTTAATTATCTTTATTTCATGCCACAGAGTTTCAATTTGAAACAAGTAATAACAATTTTATTTTCAGTAAGGGAAACTAAAAGACATACATTTTTATATCTTGTCCACATTGTGACAAGAGCGAAAAAGGTACATCTTTCGATTTACTTGACTTTACATGGTAAACAACAGGCGGTCTTATCGCTACATAGCGATCTCTTTCAGACAACCTTGATAATAGAAGAGACGTCGTCAAATATTTTTTTGTTGCCTCTTTCATTCAGCGTGTCAAATGTAAGAGACGTAAAAGAATAATAATTAGCAAACATAGCCAAGTAAAGTACTACCATTAAGTAAGGTGAGGCGGGGCTATAGCATCTGCGGGGCTATTGTAACTTTTCATACTATTTTATAAAGTAGAACACGTTTTAGTATAATAAGTAACAATAGCCCCGCAGATGCAATAGCCCCGCCTTACCTTACAGTTGTTTTATCTTGCAAAAGCGGGCGGGATATTGTGTGTAGATGCACGTGCACGTTCTCTCTGAGTGCGTAACTGTCGCGTCGTCGTAGCGTGCGTGTCTAGACGTATTAGAATAAAAGAAAGAAAATAAATATACTGACACAATAACGACACAGTTTACAATAAAAAAAGAATGAAGACAGATAACATCTTGTCAATAAGGGACGCACTCAGTAGGTTGCCGAGGCAACCCACGGCGCGGCGCTGATTTTCACTGGGACGTTATGACGGACGTTAGATCAATAGATAAATAAACATTAAAACAACAAGTATAAGCCCACCCGCTTTCGTGAGATAATACAACTGTACCTACTTAATCGTAGTAGGTACTTTACTTGACTGTTTGCCAAATATTGCTCTTTTACGTCTCTTACATTTGAAACACTGAATGAAAGAGGCAACAAAAAATATTTGACAACGTCTCTTCTACTTATCAAGGTTACATAAATTTCCACTCGAACAGAATCGATATTATTTCTGTTCTAATCAAAGAGCAAAATAAAACTGTTTCTGCTCGAAATAACGATTCATTCCGCTCACTAATTTGTTCGCACCGCCATCGTTTTCTAGTCTTACCTATCTCTTTATTTACATTTTCACTTGCTCTGCTTAAAGCAAAGCTGGCCTTATCATTTCAAGAAGAATCAAAAACCAAAAGTACCAGGTTAATCCCAGCGTTCATAACGCTCGCGAAATGATTCCGCGCCGAACGAGCGTTTATGAAAAACCTGATTAAGAACCATAATTAACCGGTTTTTTTCGAACCGTTCCCAAGCGCTGATCATGTTATACACAATTTAGATTGGGACTGAAAGCTACTTCAACACACATCCCCGTTTCATCACCACTAGATTCCCACTCATCACTGTTGTTATTCTCAATATGATCAGATTGATCAGTACGTGTTCCTGATTTATCTAATCTCTTGTCTTTGGTTATTTTTTTAACAGTTTTGCTTGGTTCTGACGTTTCAGAAATTTTCTGTAGCTCACAGCATAACTTATACTCCATTTCTGAACCTTTTACGAGGTTTTTAATCATACGGATCACAGTGTTCATATAACTGATTTTCTTTTCTCTCCTTTTCAGTCTCATACCGAGCACCTTGAGTTTTGTTTGCATTGCTTTTTCTCTGTCTGTTTTTCTTTCAACTTGCACGCCTACATGTTGCAACACTTTTGCGTTGCAATGCGCTGAATTGTATTCAGACGTGACCTGTAAATAAATAAATAAAAAATTTTAGAATGGAAAATGGAAAATGGAAAATGAAAATGGCCCAGTGGAGGAAATTGGAGAGGCGTATGCCCAACGGCGGGTGGAAGTTTTTTTTTTTTTAATTTTATTTTGCTCGTAGAACCGATGGCCGTTGGAGCGGGAAGGTTCTACCTATAGAGTGGCGACCGCCATAAAAGGTAACCTCGTGTCTTTTGCTGGGGTTCTAGCTTTCATTTAAAAAAAAACGGTTCTACGATTTAGGTAGTTATAAAATTTTAACAATAAAACAAACAATGTCACACAAAGTGACCTAGTCCCAAACTAAGCTTTAGGCTTTTATGGATACTATAGACCACGGTAAAGTTACTTAGAACGAATAGATGAACTTCTATACAAATATTATAAAGAGGTAAGGGGGTAAGTCTTGTTTGTAGGAGGTAAGTCTTACCATTCCAAACTGATACGGTATAAAGTTACGGCCATTTGCAAGCAACTCCTTCAATGTTTTATTATCTTCATCCTCGTCTGATGTGTCTTCCTTTACCTAAGAAATGATAGATCAACCCCTTGAGCTTAGTTTAGAAGTGAGTAAGTTAATAAATATCAGGGGGACACTCTCTACGGACTAAAGTACTTTTTCTTTTTAATTTTATAGTGCTTTTTTGGCAGAGGCCGAGGATTGTATTAGTGGTTTTCTCAAGCAATGTGAGGAAATATTAAAAGTACATTACTGCAATCTTACGATGGTAATCTCAAGACTGCAATCTTACGATGGCAATCTCAAGACTGCAATATTACGATGGCAATCTCAAGACTATGTACACTTAGGTGCAAAACTGTCTCAATATTAGCACCTTAGTAGAATGTGAATATGTTGATGATAATTAAAGGTATTTTCAAATGCTTAATACAGAATGGTACTCGTTGAAGTTCGCTACAAAACTGCTGAACAAATGATTTACTTGTCATTTATAATTGTTTAGTAATATTGAACCAAAAACTGTAAAGTTTCAATTATTCTAAGGTTCAAAGTGGTCTAGGAATCAATTTCCTTGACTGTACGTCTCGTTCTTCATTATACTTATGAAAAAAATTCTTTTTGTGCAGCAAAGAGTTAATTTACTTACACTTACTAAACCCATGGAATGTCATATCATAACCACACTGATTTCCAAATTCGAATATTCTTATGGACCACCGTCAGTCCCCAGGACTCGCCACAGGTTAAAAAAACATCGCAAAAGGATATCAACGTGTAACCAATGGAGTCAGCGCAAGCTGAAAATCAGCGCTGTGTGCAATCACAGAAATACTGAGCTCGAGCTTTTTGGTTTTATGTTTGTTATTATTTAATCTTATGTGTAATTTAATCGTGATTGTGTGTTTCATCTAAATATAATTGCTTGAATGTCGGTCAGAAGCTAGTAACATATAAGGTCTGGTTTTTAACAGAGATAAATTGTGCATCAGTTTTTAGCTCCGTTCATAATCTAAACTAAACTGTAAGTAGCAATAAAATTGATCAATTAAGTTTTCAATGACGGTCAAATTTAATAAGAGATATTTGTAGGCAATTGCACGGACAGGCTTAACATAAGTGTTTCTAATTATGTGACCGCCTATGTAGCTTCCTGAAGGTAAATGATTACACGGGCGACTTCATAGTAAGGACAATTGTGCCCTAATATATATATTTTTTTATTTTACGTAACCGTAACCCAATGACTGTATAATTTCATCGAATTTTATTTTGAGGATATTTTAAACAATCATTACGTAGGTTAGGGTAGGCTAGATTTATGACTACCAAAAAAAATACTCATGCGGAGAGAAATGCCTTTTGATGAAATGAAAATTCTTCTTAATGATACATTTGTTGAAAGGTGTATCGATAAGATAATAGGTACCTACCCTTTAATACCATAATAAATTAAAAATTACAGTAAAGTTCAAAACAAACCTCATGTATAACACCAATAGATGGCACAGCATCTCGCTTCAATTCCTTCTCCGATTTGCCAACTACAAAGTCATCTGGTTTAAAGTGAAGGCTACAAATCCTAGAATATGCAGTTATGTTCATTTTTACTGCTTGTTGCCATAAAGGTAAAAGTTTTCTATTGATCCTGAAACATTATTATTTTTGGAAATAAAATCTTATAAAATGATTGGACACTGTTAAGAAAAAGCATGTTAAATTGCAGGGATTGTTAAATAATAATTTGAAAATTGAAGTAATAATTTTGGCTTTGCAACCCAGAAGGTAGATATTAAGATTTTACTGTCTAAGTAGATAAAAGGTCTCAATGGTGATGAATAATTTTAAAAACTAGTACTCTATGCACTATAACTTGTTACTTTAAATTATTTCCAGATTATTTACATTATAAAAAAAATATAGTTGTTATCTAGAACCCATTTCGTCATTATTACGAGTCGTACATTGGACCTACCTAAGTTATGTGATTATATTTAAAATAAACAGATTTAAAATATAAATAAACTTACCGATGAAACGTAACAATACTGTCGGGATTTCTCAACGAGGGACAACCAGAAACAGCGCAAGGTATCCCCATTTCAACGAGTTTCAGATATATCGTTCAATTAGCGTTGTTCATTCAGAATTTCTTAAAAAATAATTACGTAAATACGTATTTAAAAACAAGCGTAAGAAATGTACCTACTGTCTACGGTTAAAAGTCATAACAAAACCAACCACAGACTATAAGGGTATGTATGTCTATAATAGAAACATGATAGAAACCAACCACAGAGATATAAAATAGGGTCCCGAAATTCTTACATCTCGGCTGATGAATAAAATTGACAGAAAATTATTTAAATAAAATGAGGACGCTGCTGGTAGGAGAGAAATTGGAAAAGTTGGCGTTTTACCATCCAGTTTTACGCTAAGGTTTTACGCAGTGTCCTACGAAAGTCGTTCGCGCCCGAACGCGAAGCGACGCGATAGGCACCGCGATGCGACAAGAAAAGAACAAACAGCTGCGCGTGTCGTACGCAACGAAAGGACTGATTACTGCTAATTATTACTGCTACAGAAAAGTGTGAAGTGTAGGTACATTTTCGTACCTTATCTTTTTTTTTATGGCGTCTACGTAATAATAATAATCACTTACCTTGTCTATTTAATGCATAGATTTAATGTCATGTTTAAACTGCCATATTATAAGAATTGTCACAGCGATTAAAGTGATATGGTTCTAAAGAGTACCTATACATATTTATGAACTCGATTGTACAGTCAACAGCATAAATAAGTGATCATTTATGTACTTTGTCGCTTTCTATCGTTTCACAATTTTGTATACTTACCTAACATTTCAAACACGACGTGAAAGTGACAAGGTACATAAATGATCACTTATTTACCTATGCTATTGACTGTACATTAGTTTAGAAGTTATTTAGGATTTAATTATAGTGATAAAGAACGCTACCTTACGAAACAACTGGCTCCATATGTTTAATAAAAAAAAAGTGATTTTAAAAGAAAGCAACCATCCCAATGACCCAAATCCGGAATCCTATTGTATGTGCTCATGCTCACGGACTGTACCTAGTTGAATAATACATACATACACACATACATTAAATCACGCCTGTTTCCCTGTTTTAGTTGAATAAATTCAGCTTGAAATTACCCAAGGATAAACAAAAACTGACAATTCATTAGGAGAAATGGGAAATACGTAACATTTTGTCGGTGGAGTAATCAGCAAACGGTTCAGTTTGCCGTCAACTGCTCGAAGACTGCTCGACTTTCTCAGGCCCTATTTTAAAAATCGAAGTTCAGAGTTACTTTAGCTCCATCCCTTACTCTCGATTTAGTTAAGTTACGAGTGACAGAGACTCAGTACCGTAAAATGGGGTGGATAGAGATTCGCGGGGTGAATAGAAATACAGCCTAAAATAAAGCATATTGTACTAATTATAAGACTGACATTTTAACGTAATTTTCCAAAAGACTTGATTGTTTTTATTAGTAACAAGTTATGACTTATTTCAGATTGTATTTCTATTCACCCCGCGAATCTCTATCCTTCCCATTTTAGGGTACCCGAAGTTTCGATTTTAGTGCTTCGTGCAAATCCTGATACGACACGACCTTGTGCCTGATTTTTAAAGAAACTTTTCCACTCTTCACTTTGCATTTTCAAATTTATCACGTTTATAATATATACATATGATTTAAAAGTGTAAAGTGAAGAGCTGAAAAGTGCGTTTAAAAATCAGACCTCTTTACAATCGTGAGAAAAAACCAATAGTCGTTAGCGTCACGTTATTTATTACAATATTACGGTGATTCCTACTTTCACTTTAAGTCTTAGTTTATAATGCAACTAATTTTTTTATGGCTTTGGCTCGGGGTCGGTAGCTTATGGAGGCGGAGGGGAGACCGTCGGTGCCCTGGTCGTTGGTCAGGGTCCGGATGGTAAGGATAACCGGCTTGGAGCGGGGCAGGCAATTTACCACTGCCATGCAGCGAGCTGGGCTTAAAATCTTCTGAGCTGCTCGACCGTCCACTAGAATCTGCGGACAGCACAGCCGTTATCGTTCTTCAAAATTTAAAAACCATAAAGAATACCTAATGTATATATTTTCAGGGGTACGCTACATAATTCCGAAGAGTTATAATCCCGAATTGATCAAAAATCCGAATTTTCATAATTCCGAATGCAGTTGGCTAATACCCATACAAAATTTGGCGGAATCGTTTTAGTACTAGTCAAAATCATCCCTATTTTGCCCTTCTAAGCCAATACGCAGTATCTCAAATTTAATAACCAAAGCAGTTTTAATTCTCCTGTGTTAGCAATTAGGTTGATATTGATATATTTTTTGTGCCAAGGGCCGTGCCAGGGAGCTTTTCATAGGGCGTGTGTAAAAGGTTTAGAAGAGGATATTAAAAAAGGAAGAAATCGAATTGTTTGTAATAACTGTGAAGAGGAGGATCAATCGGACGAAGAACCAGAAGAAATGCAAGATTTTGCAAAAATGCTCAAAGACATTCAGAAGAAAGTGGGGGTCATTCCTGGATTAAAGAAGGACCTTGAGTCGATAACCCAAAGCCTTAGTCTACTTTCGGAAAAATATGACACATTAATTGCTGAGCACAACCAGTCTAAACAAAAAATACGCAAGCTTGAAAATACTTTGGAGAGCGTCAGCAATAAGTGCGTTTATCTGGATAAATATAATGCCGCTATTGAGCAAAGAGTTAGTGATTTAGAGCAGGCTTCGCGAAAACACAACATTGAGATAGTGGGTGTTGAGCAACTCCCGGGAGAGAATGTTAGAGAGATTGTGGCGAAAATCGGAACGATGGTTAACGTGGCAAGTGAGGACATCGAGTGGGTGAGGCGAACGAGACCGATTAGACCAGGCAGTAAGCCTGCGCCTATTATTGTGGGATTTAAATCATCAGGCACCCATGCTCGTGACGGCTGGCTGGCTCAACGTCGCAAGATATCAGATTTAACAAGCGACATGGTGATTGGAGGATCGGTAAAGAGCAGGATATTCGTAAATGAGGACCTCACGAAAGGGGCACGGGCACTACTGTGGACCACGAAAAACCAGCTGCGCGGACTGTACAAGTACATCTGGGTAAATAATGGAAGGATTTTGGTTAAAAAATCTGATGGCGCTAAATCCACATGTGTGCGAGCTGAAAGTGATATTTCTGATCTACTCAATAATAAGTAGGTACTTAATGTGTAGTTTATCAACCAGATTTAAGTGATTATCTTTATAAAAAAATTCGCAGAGTTATATAAGATGGATTCAATCCCTAATCTGTCCGTCGACTATGTTTGTTCTGAAAGTCTAAGCAGCTGGGTAAATCAAATTACTTTCAGCAAGGATTTATGTATATTGCATGTTAATATACGGTCAATAAGAAAGCATTTCAGTGAACTTCTTGTAACGTTAAATAGTCATTTGGATTTTATAGACGTACTAGTTTTAACTGAGCCAAATGTAAATTTTTCTTTGATTTCTTTTTATAATATTGATGGGTTTGATGTAAATTTTTATACCCGTAAGGGACGTAGTGGGGGTGGAGTAATTGTTTACACGCGGAAGGTGTTACAGGCTCGCAGGAGTGAGGTGGCTGCGTCCGCGAGTGTCATGCACTCGGCGGAGTGTGTCTCCGTTGTTCTTCAACAAGGCGGTGATCAAATTTACATAGTTGCTATGTATAGGCCTCCACGATTTAACAACCAAGATAGAATACAAGAATTCTTTGTTGAATTTTCAAGTATTATAGATTCATTGCCCATAAAATCAAAAGTAATATTTTGCGGTGACATAAATTTAAATCTAATGAATAGCAATGACAGAAGTGTTGCAAAGTATGAAAATATATTAGCTGAGTATGGTTTTACTAAATGCATACATGACATAACACGAAGAGAGGTGGTTATGGGTAGTGTGGTGGAGTCATGTTTGGATCATATTTATGTCCGAGCGCCCTCGGTGCATATTAATTCTGCAGTTATTAAACATAAAGTATCGGACCATTACTATGTTTCGGCCTCAATACATTGGTATGACACTCCGCTGGGGGGCTCGCGAGCGCAGCCGCCTCGGTCTCTGCTGCCGGCCTCACGTAAGGTGCTGGATAATGGTTTGGTAAGAAAAAAGTTATTAGAAACCAATTTTGATAAGTTATTGAATATTCAGTGCCCTATTGAGATGTACAAAGCTTTCACTAATATTTTTACAAACATTTATAATACATGTTATAAAATTCAAAAAGTTTCAGGGAGGTTTAGTGATAGACACAATAAAAGTTGGATAAATAATAATTTAAAGAAAATGATTTTACAAAGAGATAAATTGTATACGAGGTGGTGTAATGACCCTAGAAATATGATAAAGAGACTTGATTATACTAAATATAGAAATAGGTGCAGCAAAGCTATCAACAAATGTAACAATGAGTATGACAAGCAAAGTATTTTAGATTGTAATGGAAACATTAAAAAAATTTGGGATAAGATTAATGATCTGTTAGGAAACAAGAAGCAGTCAATAGATAGTCTTATACTTAATAACATGGAAAAACAGGGTAGCACTAAGGAAATTTGTGATAAGTTTGCATCTAATTTTTCAGATGAGATATGCCAACTTAAACACATCTGTCATGAGAAATGGTTAGAAAGAGACACATATGTTAAGAGATCGGACGTGAGTATGAGATGGCAGCCGGTTGATAGTAAAACTGTGAAGAAAATTATTAATGACATGAGTATGAAAAAGGCTCCTGGGAGCGACCTCGTACGCATGTCCGACCTTAAACTAATAGTGGACAAGGTGAGCCCAGTCATAGCAAATTTAATAAACTTATCTGTAAATAATCGTAGTTTTCCGGAAAAATTAAAAGAGGCACTTATTCGTCCTATATATAAAAGTGGTGACCGCAAAGTTTTTTGTAATTATAGACCAATAGCGATTTTGTCCAGTATAGATAAAATAATGGAAAAATGTATCGTTAAACAAATTGCATCTTACCTACAACGTAATAATATAATACATAGATGTCAACATGGGTTTCAAAAAGGTAAGGGAACGCATACTCTTTTAGCAAAATTTACAAATGAAATTAATACACATTTAGAAAATAAGAAAATAGTGATGGTGATTTTTTATGATTATAAAAAAGCATTCGATACGCTTGAAACAGAAACTCTTTTACACGGAATGGGCGAATGTGGTGTTGGGCAGCCGCTGAACGAATGGTTCAGAGACTACCTAACGTCACGCGCCTATCGTGTTCAAGTGAATGGTGCACTCAGTGAGAAAACTGCGGTAGATTGCGGTGTTCCGCAGGGTTCTGGATGCGGGCCAATTAGCTATCTGATGCATGTTAACAGCTTAGGTGGAGTTATACGTCACAGCACACCCTACATGTTCGCGGACGACCTATGCACCGTGAGTGCCGGGACCAACCTCGCTGATATGTGTCACACGATTCAATTAGATATAGATTCAATAGTTCAATGGTCTCATGATAACGGTATTCTATTAAATTCTAAAAAAACTAAACTTCTTATAGTACATTCACCATATTTGAGAGTAGACGATCAGGCTCCCTCGTTATTTACACACAGCTATCAATGCTTTCATGATGCCCTCGTCAACTGTCAGTGTATACCAATTGAAAAAGTATGTTGCGTAACTTATCTAGGTGTCAAAATTGATGTTAGTTTTTCATGGGCACACCATATAGATTATATTTGTGTTAAGTTAAGAACATTATTGGGAAAATTTTATCATTTAAGTTATAGAGTTCCTATTAGTACCTTAAAGTGTTTATATTTCTCGTTAGTAGATTCCATATTGGGCTATGCTCTTGATAGTTATGGTCTCACGTTTAAAACCCATTTAGATAAATTAGAATCTTTGCAAATAAGGTTTTTAAAATTACTCGTTAGTAATAAAACTAGAGAAAGCTGTAATAAAGATTATCGGAAATTGTTTAAAATTTGTAAAATTCTTCCAGTTAGTGTAAAACATAAATACCTTTTAGCAATAAATAACCATAATAGTCAAGAGCATAACCTATCTCAGATAAGTCATAATTATGGCACAAGGTCGGTATCTGCGGGTAAATTTGAGGTACCTAGAGTGAATAATTACTTTGGTGACAGAACATTAAGGAAACGTGTGCCATATGTCTTGAATAGTTTGCCCGAGGATATCCGGCAGGAGCCAAATATTCGTAGATTTAAGAGGCTAGTCAAAAAATATTTATTAGAGTCACTTCCATACTAGACATACTATAAGACATACTGTAAGCTATATTTAAGCTATATTTAACATTAGAATAAAAGCAGATTTTGTTTCACGGACACATTCCTGCAGTCAAACTGTTCTAACAATTTTGCAGGGCGTTTAATATTATTGTATCATGTTGTTTGTTTTTAATAAATAAATAATAATAATAATAAAAATAGGAGTTTTATCTGAGATACTGCCTAGGCTTAGGAGGGCAGAATTGTATCAATACACTTACCTCGTAACCTTCGACGTCTTTAACACAGCTGGGGGTCTCCCATTTAATCAACACGGAATGATCCGACACCCTCCGTACGCTGCTCAATTGCACCTTCTTCTCAGAATTAGTGTCAGTAGCGTCCTATAAAATTGGTATTATTTTTTGTAATCTATATAAATAAAAGGCAAACCTGACTTACTGACTTATATATCAACGCACAGCCGAAACTACTGTACCTAGAAACTAGAAATGTACAGGGGTTCCTTTCATGATGTAAGTGAGCATTAAGAAAGGATTTTCCGAAAATCGACCCCCAACGAGAAGAAATGAGGGGAGTAGCGGGAAACTAATGCTACGCGTACGAAGCCGCAGGCGCCCTCTAGTTAACTAATAAACTACTAACATTTCGATAACTTTAGGGTTTTCCTATGCTGTGAATTTGTAGGCTGAATCTAGAAGTAACTAACATTTATTTCATAGACCTATGATTTTTTATTTGAACTTAGACCAACGCTACATCCACAGCTCAATAAAACGTAGTTCAATGGAACAAAAATAAATACCAGGGATAACCTCTAGTCTTGGGTACTAGACAACGATATAAAGAATACTTACATGGAAACATCCAATATTCAGGATTAACTCGCACTCATCAGTCATCACACACTACCGACATTCATTGAATACAAAACGGACACATTCCAAAATCAGTCAGTGTTGCATTTTAAAATTAGAAGCTGTTCGTTGAAGACTGTGGTTGAAGATTTTCAATGCAAGAGCAAATTATTTTGGAATGTGTCCGTTTTGTATTCCATGAGCGGCTAGACTAAACGCGTTGTTGAAATTAGTGGGGCTCATAATTTTCGATTTTTTCCCATAGGCGTGTTTTTGGGTGGGGCTATAATTTCCGAAAATCAAATTTTATCATTTGATTTTTTACCCATCTTAACTTTTACCAGTTGCATATTTCCTATCCGGATTTCTCCCAATCGCAATTATTTCTTTTTATTATTAGTCTGTCGAAATAGGAAGTACTTAGGTTTAGGTTTTCTTAGTTTTTCACCAGACCCGAGGGGCCAAACCGCCCGGAAATACCGCGAAACTCCGTCATCATTATCAAATTAGTTAATTTCTGGAATGGGAAAAATGCGACAGGAAATAACGAGTCAGTGAAAATAAGCGACTGAAATTTAAGATTTTATTTTTGAGCCCCATCCAAACATAATGCCACTGTGAAATGTAAATTTGGAAATGATGGGCCACACTCGTCTAAATGGGGAGCGCCCAAATCTGGAACATCCTGGGGCACGTTTTATAAAGCTACAAGTAACAATTTTACAGGTCTAAACTGGCAACACTGCTCAAATGGCTGGTCGTCAATGGTCGAGGTTGTGTCAAATGGAAACTTGTAACCTGTAAATTGTAATTTGTGGCTTTATAAAACAGGCCCCTGTAAGCATCAACCACATAGGTACGCTAGTTTACGTTTACCGCCGATTTAACATTGCTCTTCATGTTGGATCCCACTGGTGTCATAGCCAAGGGGTTGACACAACGACGATCGTCCTTTAAATTTATTGCCTGCGAAACAATCACCTTGTATAATAACTACCAGTTTCTTAATAGCTATCAGTATTTTTCGTCAAGTGACAATAATATGTACTATGTATGAAACAATATTAAACCGAAAACAATCGTTGGTCTTAGGCAGAATTCGAACCTACATCTCCTCTGGCAATCCGGGCCAATGCAGGCGCATTACCAATTATGTAACCAAGACCCTACTTAAGATCCACGAAATTAGTGATCGATTACTTTTTTCATACTCGGAGGTTATGCTGACGTTGCCATCAAGGAGAGAAGCACAGAAAGCGATCCCTTTTCATTCTTGTGGGGGCGTGGCACCATAGGTGGCCTCTTAAGCAGATCCCTATAAGAAGCTGCAAGATCTGAGCCTAGTCAAGAGGCATAACGCTAAGTTAGCTGTTTTCGAAAATCGATAAAATCTAATAGTTTGGCATTAGCTGATGACAGATCGCTCGACCGCTAATGTCAACTACCTACAAACAGTAAAGGAAAATGATTCCTTGACCACTTTGGACTATGTCAAAGTGACGTAATCTATCAAAACGTAAGAGACCTCTTATGATTTTATTTACAGTGTCAGTTTGACATAGTCCAAAGTGGTCTAAGGATCAATTTCCTTGACTGTACATCGAGTCGACCTGTACTTTAGCATTGTTTGCATCTTAGCTATGGCCGCTGTACACATTGGGCCGATGCGTTGGGCCAAGGTGATGGGACAAAATATGGAATTACGTTTACACATTGGCGTATTGATCATTCTGCACTGGGGCTTTCATAAAAGATCCTTTGATGTGGGCACGAAAAACCGACACCAGAGGCCCGTTTCACGAAGCTACAAGTTACAAATTACAAGCGGAAGTCTTTTTCTAACTCCTTTAGCTAGAAAGAGAATTCCGCTTGTAATTTGTAACTTGTAGCTTCGTGAAACTGGCCACAGCCGGCTGGCAGGCCAGCGTTAATCGCCAACTACGAAAAAGCCAATATAGCGCAGCCAAGTATAATATAGTCCTTTACACGTTAGTCCAATACCGTGGCCCAATGTTTACAGAGTCCCCAGACAAGATGCATTACGCTAACTACCGTTTCTATTCGTTTCGTTTTTACACTAATCGCGTCACCTGGTAGATGACGTGATACGAAAAGTCACGTGATCTACCAGTGACGGGATTGCTTTAAAAAACTAAACGAATAGAAACGCTAGTTGGCGTAATGCATCATGTCTAGGGGCTCTGGAGCCATCAGCTTTGACGACAATACCTGCGACAAGGTAAAAGTCAATGGGGTTTTTTTTATAATACGTCCAGAAGGGACCACTTAAGCTTAAAAATACGTAATTATTAATATACACCATTTAAATCTAATACACACTTTTCGAATATGACTGACATAAGAACAATCTTTTCTCGAAGTTTGTTTTAATTTTGGTATCTTCAATAGATCCTTTACTCCGCTTGGTAAGATTTCCTAAAAATAAACAACAAGATTAAAAAAATAAAGATAACATAAATAAATATCAGGGGACAATGTCACACCAATTGATCTAGTCCCAAACTAAGCTCTAGGCTTGTACAGTCAGCTGCAGAGAAATGTAACCCCTTTTGCGAGGAAACTTGTATGCAGGGGGGGTTACTTTTCTCTGCAGCTGACTGTACTTGTACTATGGGTACTAGACAACGATATATATACTTACATATACTTAAATACATAGAAAACATCCATTACTCAGGAACAAATATTCGCGCTCATCACACAAATATCTGGCCTTACTGGGATTTGAACCCAGGACCGCCAGCTTCGTAGGCAGGGTCACTATCACTACCAACTAGGCCAACGCGTCGTCGTCGTGTAGGTATCATCTTGGGTCGTCTCATTCGTTTTATGTCAAGTTCTTAATTCGTCTCATTCTGCTTTCGTCATCCGTTCTTCTTTCGTCACTTTCGTTAGTAGTCTTTGTCATCTTTGGTCATATTTGTAGTTTGTCTTTTTCTTATTCAGGCTCTTTCGGTATTCGTCAATTTTTCTTGGACACTTTCGTTGTTGGTCCCATTATCATTAAGTCACTTTCGTTTTTAGTTCGATTCACTATGCGTCTTGTTCGTTTTTCGTCTCAATTGCCATTTTACTTTATCCTTAGTAAATTATTATCATTTTAGGATTTTTATGGCAAATAATAAAAACGGAAGAATTGCTTACTAAAAGAAAATGAATGTATTATAATATTGACCTATAATATGAACTATACTTATAGACCAAATAGACTAAGCATCTAAAATTATTTAGTTCGTACGTTTGGTTTGTTAAAATTTCTAGTATAAACTGACTGGCACTAACTATGCACTTGGTTACTTAAAGAGTGTCGGCTTATATTGGACGTTGTTATCTCATAAATTTTCCACTAATCTACAAGTAAATAACTATAAAAAACTAAAACGAATAGCGAATGAGACGTATATTGAACGGGATAAATAGCGAATGTGTCCAATAAAGATTGACATCAATTACAAAAGAGGCCAAATAAGAAAAATACAAACTAAGAATAAGACGAAAGACGATAGGACGAATAACGAATGAGCCGGAATAAGAAAAAGACAAACAACAGATATGACCATAGACGACAAAGACTACCAACGAAAGTAACGAATGAAGAATGGATGACGAAAGCAGAATGAGACGAGTTAAGAACTTGACATAAAACGAATGGGACGACACAAGATGATACCGTCGTGTATTCTGTTTGTTAAGCCAAGGGTGGTCGTAGGCGATTAGAGTGTTAACAGCTGTCAATATGTATGTATGAATATGAACTAACTGTAGATTAACATTATTTAACATTTAACCCCGTTTGGTGAAATTAGTACTTAGAGCGCAGACCAGTGCTCAAATTGTGAAATAATAATACCTACTACGTACAAATCTTACCAATGCCTGAGTGTTACAGTAAGATGAGGACTTTCGATCAATATCAGGTGAAATTTGTATCGGTTTAACTGATCCTGCAACCTGTATGACATACAATTTAGGAGTAATTTCTTCTTTTAGCTTCGTATCAAGTTTAGCTGCCTCTAAATTCGTTATCACACGCGAAAGTATACGCGGAGTTTTCGATTTGATTCCCTAAAAATATAAAAAGATTAACTTAGGGCTGATTTTTCAATCTCCAGGTAACACCATCTGTCAGGTAAATTGTAGCTCTGTCCTTTTCTTTGTCATAATAAAGATAAGGACAGAGCTACAATTTACTTGACAGATAATGTTATCTGGAGATTTAAAAATCAGCCCTGAATTGAATAAAAAATGGAGGGACGGACGCGCAGGCGGCATAATAGGCTACAGAGGGACCTGCCAAGATGCACTACGCTAACTAGCGTTTCTATTCGTTTCGTTTTTAAATCAATCGCGTCACT
The DNA here is from genome assembly GCA_948252455.1 of Acleris cristana. Lineage (NCBI taxonomy): Eukaryota > Metazoa > Arthropoda > Insecta > Lepidoptera > Tortricidae > Acleris > Acleris cristana. The sequence continues at coordinate 3,421,035 of OX411783.1, read as the reverse complement.
GGTAGATGACGTGACTTTTCGTATCACGTCATGGAAAATTCCTTTTGTGTTACCGATATTCATACGTTTTTGGTAACACAAAAGGAACTTTCCATACAAATATTTTGGGACACATTAGGATATTATTTAATTATTGCATAGTTTGATGTTCTCTACCTACCTGCCATTTTTTTTTAATTCTGGGGATGTCACTCATAGCGGCAAAAAAAAGAGAAATGCTCAAGTAGAGACCCTAAGTAGAGACCCTAAGTATTATGATATCAACTGCAATTTATGGCAATTATTTTAATAATACATTTACCTTATGTACATCAATCACGTCATTCAGAGTATTTTGGATTTTTGAGACTTTTGGTTTCATGTTTCCCTTTATTAGCAAAGCCAAGTCCTCTGTGTTTCTATCAGCATATGGGATCTTAAACTGTAACCACTTAACTTTTTTTGAACCAATAGCCTGTTCACTAAAAGAATGACGGTCACTTTTAACCATTTGTTCCGCATCTATTAAACATATTAACCCTGTTGTAGAGCTGTTGTAACTTTCCGTCAAAGAACAAATCCTGTTGTCAATTTGTTTGCTTTGTTCAAATAGTTCAGAACTCACATTTTCTGCGTTACTAATGGTTTTGGGCTCTAATATATCAATTGGACTTTTCATTGTTAAAGGCGTTTTTTCTAGATGTTCACTAGAATTATTTCTACTGAATGTTGAACTGCTGCTGTCGACTGTGTTTGGTATTTTATTCTTGTTATTTTCTGCTAAAGATACACAATTAATAGCTTTTATCGTGCTCTTGATTCCTCTACATGTTCGGCTGCATAACTCAAGATCATCGAAAACTAAATTTTGTGATTCTTTCAGTTTATTTGATATGCTTTCAAATTCTGAATTAGCTGTTTCATATTGTTTTAAAAGTTTAGCGAGTTCACGAGAAAAATTCCTTGCTATTTCCAAAGTTTTCAAAGCTTTTTTGTACGTTTCGTTATTCAATAATTGATAATCTATTGTATTCTTACTTGAGCGGGTACAAGAATGTTCTAATTTCCAATAAAACCTATTTTCTAATGTGTAATCATCCTTATTGAAAGGAGGTTCTTCTGATTTATCAGCGTTTTCTTCGGCGTTAAAGTTACTAGCTGGCAATGCAGTGTATATAAATGCGTTGTGCAACATGGCCTGTCTGGCATAACCGTCATGAAGGGCGCCTCCGTGCTGTTCTTCATTACTGCATGGGACGAATGACACTTCCTTGCTTGCTTGCTTTTTAACTTCTAAAGGTTCATTTACTTGGCCAACTTTTTTAAGTAAAGGACGCTGACGTGCATTGTTTTTGCTAATTGAAGTGGATGACGATGCTGACGTTAATGGCGAATTCTGGTACTCGCGACCTTCATTTGCTAGTGTTAAGTCGTAGAGGCAAGCTGTTTCGTCAGATTCTGTTTCGCTTTTATGATGTGAGCTAACATTGTCTGTTGTTTTTACTATTGCATGTGCCGATAACGTCTTCGAGGTTGACGCGCGGTAATATTGGGTCATATAAGTCACTGTATCTACCTGCGGTAGTTCGACACGCAAAACGTTATCTGAAGAGTTAAATTTATTTTCTACTAAACCAGAGTTGGATGGTGTTGTTTGTGTAAGTGATAACTTCTTGGTTCTTTGGCGTGGGACCAAGTGTAATACGGTAAATTTAGGTTTAGTCCTTCCAGATTCTTTGGTTTCACGCTTGAATACGTTTGACTGACCTTTAGAATGTTTGAGCTGTGTGTATTCGCTAGACGGGCTAAGGAGTTCAAATTCTGATATAGGATCCGTACGCATTCTGGAAGGCGTTAGAAGCTCACCTTTTTTTATTGGATAAAGACCTTCCTCCGACACGTCGCCTTTGTCTGTGGATTTTATGCACCGGCAAAGATCACAGTGGCAAACGTCGCTGTGACGTTCCAACTTCCAACAGTCATTGCATTGCAGAGTAGGCTCAAAATCATTAGGCAGCCTGTCTGCTACCGGTATAATACTACTTAACGCGTTTGCCGGTTTTTTTGCGTCTTCGCAATTAAGACAGTCGCAAATGTTACACGAACAGCTTTTCAGTTGCTCTGATTCTTTACAACATTCATATTTCTTACTGATGCAGCGTAAACACTCGCACGGAGAACAACTGCAAGCTTTGAAAACCATACTCGGCAGTTTCAAAGTTCTCAAGCTTTTGTCCAAGAATGTCTTTGAATTAGTTACGTTATCCTTGTAATCACACGCAATGCATTCGCACATACTGCAACTGCATTCTGATGTGGATACTTTATCTCTGTTATATGAAGGATATTTTTTGTCCTCTAAGCCTGAATACATTGAAATCGTACGAATACTCGCGTTTTCTTCTCCGGTCTTGATCGGATTGCCTAAAACAATTGTTCTACGAATGTCGAAATCATGAGGGTTTTTTTCCACCGGCTTCCTAATGACCCCATGCCGCCGGATTTGACAACTACACGTCTCAGTCCCGTTTGGTTGACAGGAGTCGTCTATGCAAACCTCACAATGGCAGTTGGGATGTCTGTTGATGCCTGTAGACATTTCATGCACGGGACTGAGGGACATATCGAGAGTACGCTGGCGGCATTGAGGACAGTCACATGGCGCACACAGGCAGTTGGCCTGCCGGGAGCCTTGTCTTACGGGGGCCACTATCACCGTCTCATCCCTGCGGACTACCATGCCCTTGCACACCTTGCACTGGCACGGTTCACAGTCGCAGGGGACGGGCTTATTCAACTCAACACAATTAATACACTCGCACGGTTGACAACTACAATTAGTATTTTTTAGCCCATCTAATACTTCATCTTTTCGTGAACTAACACAGTCCTTCCCATCACAGGGTTTACTACATGGTTGGGATTGGGAGTGGTTCGACCTTCCTGCTATACATTCACAAATCTTGCAAGTGCATGCATCGTACGCTTCTTTTAACCTCCTCAAAATATCATATACTTTGTAGCCCTCAATTTGCTCGCCGGCAATAGTTTCATTAAATTCTTTGATTGGCAAATTCATGATTTGTGCAGTAAGCTGGGCCGCCGTGGTGACAGATATCCTGTCGTCTTCATAATTTGTTTCAGATATGGTATGGTATTCCTCGTGGTCATTTATTTCCACGCTAGGGTGTGGTTTAGAATCCATATTTGTGAATTTCAAACTATCTACATTAATTATACAGTATTCTTTATAGTTGTTCGAGTTACGGATTTTTTTTACAACGGCTGACCCTTCCGTGCCACTATACAAGGTGTCCGTATTGCTGTTCATGTTTTTAATCGAATCTTCGCTGACAAAAGGAACAGGCGTCTCGTGACGATAATTTTTACAGTGTCTGCATGAGAATCCTTTCGCTTGCTTTGTTTTTGCGTAACAAAAAGCAGTGTTGCAGTCAGGGCACTCGTAAAGTGTAGACTCCGAAGCGCCTGTTTTAACCATTGTTAGTTAGGTTCGAAACATCTTGCATGACGATCGTGTAATTTACGACGGGCCGACGATGAGGTGAAGGGGCGGTTTAGACTTGAAGATGACACTAACTGTGGGAGAAACAATTCAGCTTTAATTAATCGTGGATATAATGAACGGCGCACTCGGAGTCAGCTAATGACGGGTGCGCCAAAGTTCATATACTTAAGATTGCAACTCCGATTATTGGAACGCCGAAATTTTTTCTCATACCATTTTACATCATAAATATCATAATGATCACTCTTCATACTCTTCATAATATTTTTTAATACTAATGATCGGAACTCATACTCATCTGAGCTTATAACGCCAATATTCATGGAACCGTACACTTTTCAGAATTTCTTAAATATCTTACGTGTAGATAAAATTAGGTTAGGTTAGGTTAGATTTATAACAATCCTCAAAAAGTGACAGATTCTTAAACAAATGCATTATGAGTTGCGATAATTATGACTTAAAAAAGTATGAACAAAAAATTTGAGCGAAATTTTTCAAACAAATGATGAGTATAGACACAAATCGTTATTTGTATAAAAAATCTAAAGACCAATATTATATGAGCCAATATGGACCCGCTAATGACGATTAAGTCGTCCCTTAGTGACGATTATTGATAGATAAAAAGGAACGAACTAGTTATCTCTAAAATGTCTCCGGACACGGCGACTTTTGAGGAATGATAACGGATTACTGTCTACACATAAAAAAAAACATACACATAGAGCACGAGTTAAATGCCGTCGGGAAGGAAAAATTGTAAAAATTACTGTTTATTTGCTTAAATATATCTACACAATAACAAGTCTTTGTATTTTTTATTTATTACTGCCTTGCAAAGGATCAAAATTATTTTTAGAGTAAGAAATCAATTAATGTAATTTAATTTGTTTAATTAAAATCTTTGGAGTCATGTCCACATTATTGCGAGTAATGACGCCCATTTGTCCGATCTCTGATGATGAGTGACACCCCTGTCACTCATCATTGTGGAGCTAATAATAGGAGAGCCGACTGCAAAATTTCGTACCGACTTGATACCGCGATGAAATGCACAATGGTTTCCCATAAAAGTGATGCTCAGTCCGAATTTGATAGTCTGCCAAAAAAAACATCTAATTTCCGGTGCGAAAAAGGGGGTGTTATTTTACCCATCTGATACCAAAATAAAAGTTATGGCATCAGTTAGGAATTTACTGGTAGATACAGAAAAGTGAAATTTGTCAGTTTTTTTTTGCTGGAAGTGCTTGGCAGACGCTCTCAAAGGTGACCATCGGGACGCCTAAATATACCCATCTGATACCAGAATGAAACCAATTCCAGCTGATAGGTATGAACATTTAAGAGCTCCGACTACGCACGCTGCGATGGATTCTTTAGTGTCCAAGGTGAAGCAACAGCCACATAGTGTTGGGTACTGAGGCCCAACTTTGAAAATCGAAGTTCGAAGTTACGCTAGCTCCATCCCTTTCTCTTGATTTAGTGTGGAATGAAGAGTGACAAGGATGGAGCTAACGTAACTTCGAACTTCGATTTTCAAAGTAGGGCCTCTGTTATACCCAGGGTGAAGCGACGGACCACGGCGTGAGCCAGTGGGTGAAGCGAGTGGGTACGTACCCTCTTTGCTTCACGCCGAGCCTCGCTTCACTCTTCCGACCAGTAGATAGCCTCGAACAGACACCTCTCGAATCCCCTCCTCCGTAACTCATTGACCGTGTCCAAACTTAAAAAATTGTAGCTATTTTTCTCAACTACTCTTTTACATAATTTTGAAGCTATATACTCAAGTAAGTCAACATTCGAATACCACCTCAGTTGACTCTAAGACCTTACTTTGTTTGATCGAATAAATAATTCACTCTAAGAAGGCAAATAATGGCAACTTTTTCTTCATTATAAAACAGCTCAATCTAGTTTAAGTCTTTGTTATAATTATAATGGCTACTTTTCAGTGGGACGACCAGCTCAATCATACAATATTTATCTCGGACTAATGAAAATACCTGTGTGAAGTCCGTCGATATTGTTGTATTTTCTCAAATTAAACCGATTTCCGACAGTTCTGTCTTTCTTCTTCAACTCAAATAAGTTTATCTTGTTTTGGCGTGGATTCAAACACCAAACCCCTATTGTATGGGAGTCACAAGCTTTGTAGCCAATCCCAAACGCATCTTTTTATACTTTTTTTATTACCATGTACTTACCAAATCTTTTGCGCGTTTCCTTACGTTACATTTTTTTCTTAGTTTTATATTTTGATATTTTTAAGAATTTCATTACTATCAATTTGTCAGCCGTTTTGTTTGACTTGCCGAACCTGTCAGAATACTCATTTCTTTATCATTTTACTCTTTGGTATAAAAAGTCTTAGACTAAGTAGTACCTACTAAATGTGTAGAGTCTGTGCGGAAAGAGAAGAGTCGTAGCAGAAACGGGAGCTAACATAGTCAGCATCACGGAATAGAAAATAACACGCCACCATGGATTTTTTTTTGGTGCGGCTGTCGTTTTAACACTCCAAAATAGCACAATAAGGCATGCTTATGGATTTATTTCTTATTTTAGAAATATCGAAATATCGAAGGAAGCGATCGCGGCAAAAGTATGGTAGGTTATGCGGAACTCCGCATAACTATGCCACATGTTACACGCCCACTTGACAATTCTACTGTTTTTCTGTTCTGTGGTCAGCATAGCAAAAACCACAGAAATAGAATACTCCAAAAACCATAAAATAGCACGGGCACGCCCTCAAGTCCTACGACTCTTCTCTTTCCGCACAAACACTTGTATAAAAGTGCTTGTAACTTTTAAATTTTATCATAAAACTTAAAAGGAGGAGGTTTGCAATTCGAGGGCTCTATTTACTGGGAATTGCCAAGAAGTAGGGTTGTTTTTCGGGTTTATGTACGTCTGTTTGTGACCTGCTACGCTAAATGGATTGATGAATTTTGAAATGCCAGGGTCTATTCCAGTCATCTAACTTCAAATCAATTCGCTCATATCAGATCATAATCATTATCAGGTTTATCAGAACCTGAGGTAAGGTACAGTGCGATAGCACTTAGATGCTTCGGGTTTATACTTGTCTCTCACTCGCTCTCATACGCTCTTATTAAGAGCGAGTGAGAGAGAAGTACAAACCCGAAGCATCTTCTAAGTGCTCACAGACTGTAATTTTACCATATGGGTTCCATAGTGGCATGACAATTAAAGTCCTTGACTGTACACCCAGTTGAACTTAGCTTAGCTTTTTTTTTTAGGTCGTGAGGGCATTTAGCAGAAATTTCGTTGGCGATATATGATACAAGATACAAATAAGAAAACAATAGGAAGTCAATAACAAACCATATCGGTTGTAAATAATTTTATTTCGTAAATTCATTTTGTCAATAAAAAACAAAATTACAATTGATACAAACAAATATATTCGAAAATTTGTGAGTTTTGTTACATAGATTAACATTGTCAAATACGAGAGGTTTTTTGTTCAATCCTAATTAAACGAGTTGACTTTGTTGTCGTTTACTTCCTTGCTTTTTCTAGGTTCTATAATTTAAGGCCGGATGCACACATACAATATCATAAACAATGTTGTGTAACTTGAGGCAACACTGGTTTACCTCCCAAAAGTATATATTTAACCGCGGTAAAATTAGGCTCTAGTCTCCCGTATTAAGTATAGTCAGCCGCCTACAGCGTGACGCCGTACGCCGCGTCAGGATGCTTTCTATTATAGAAATGTGCTATGGTGGTCGCCTAATCTGTACCCTCACAAGTTACAATTACTGTAGCCACTAGCGAGTCAAATTCTCTGTCCCTCACAGGTATTCTAATAGAGTGTGAGCGACAGAGCAATTGACTCGCTAGCGAGTATTGTAATTGTAGTTCACAGTAAGGGTACTGACGCTACCAAAAGCAACCGAAACTTGAACACTGACGTTAGACGCCGCGTATAGCGTTATACGGGAGACTACAGCATTAACGTATCTCAAGTTATAGTTAATAAAATTGTAGGCATGCATACCCTAAGAAAGACGCAAACGACAAAGGCCCCCATCCTGTTTTTAAAACACTATTTACACAAACAAATAAACACTTGGCACGGAAATGATAAATAACAAAATATAAACGTAAAAACATTTCACATGCGTATACTTAAACTATTCGATATAAAGGTACGAGCTTGTTCGATATGTCGCTTAACTAATTACTCTAAGTAGATACGTATTATGAGTAGATGTTATTATACAATCTATTTACATTCCTATTGGCTAAACTATTGAAGGCACCAGATTGAGGTCGGTGGAGACATAACACCTGAAACAAATTATATAAATTATTTTTAAGCAAATAGATGCTTCAATTCACTTTGGTTTAGCTCATATTGATTCGATACATTATCATTATAATAGCTCTCATCGTTAAGTGAATAAGAGCTATGCCATAACCACTACATGATGACGATATCGATGCAAGATGCGCTGCTGCAATGTGGCCTAGAAGGTAGATAAATGCTACTTTATCCCGGAGGACAAGATAAGAAGATTAATCGAAACTCATTTCAACAAGCTCAGACAGACAGGTTACACAGGTTTATAGTTGGCGGAATTCTAAAGGTGATTACGGTAGTAAAAATGTTTGTTCTGGGTCATTATTTGGGCGTTAGTTCCGAATCACTTTCGTGGTCACATTTTTGTAGTAGTGGCTGCAGATTTCGATTTTGTTTCTGGTTAGGTATCTAAGTTTTTTGAGACATCTAACAAATATCAAAAAACGGCATCAAAATATACGTCCGATTCTTCAAAAATATGTCCACAAAAGTGAGGCGGTTGAAACGCTCGAATAATGACCCTTCTGTAAAGAGGTCGTACTAAATTCCCTACATTTACAAGTCTTAATTCTACCAGCGCTTCCAAAGAGGAAAACACATTATAAACGAATGTCTATTAATGTTCAATACAAAATTGGTGGTTTTAGAATGCTCATGGAAGTCACTAATTTAATTTCTACTTAGGTGAATTTATAAGGTGAAAGATGTTATAATTTACTAGAGGACCCCCGCGACTTCGTACGCATAGAATTAGTTTCCCGCTACTCCCCCTACTTCTTCCCGTTGGGGTTCGATTTTCGGAAAATCCTTTCTTAGTCCTCACTTACATCATGAAAGGAACCCCTGTACCAAATTTCAAGTTTCTAGGTACTATCAGACCATTGGAACCTTGACCCACCATAGAACTGTGTCACAGAGACGTTATGATTCAAGTCATAAGAAGTGTCAAACAAATTGTTTTAAAATGTCACTGTGACACCGTTCTATGGTGGGTCAGGGTTCCATTGGGCTGATAATACAGTAGTTTCGGCTGTGCGTTGATACATCAGTCAGTCAGTTTAGCCTTTTATATATATAGATTAGCCAGACCCGCCGAGATCAAGCGCTCGCAATATTACGATGAACTGACAATGGCCCTGCTTTTAAAATCGAAGATCAAGGTTACGTTATCTCCATCCTTGTCACTCGCCATTCAAGACTAAACCGAGAGAAAGATAGATCGATAACGGCCGATCAGCTGGGTGTGCGTGGGACATTAATACTTACTAAACTATTACACGAGGCGGCTCTAGACGTCCGTGCTCCAAACTATTGCATTGGTGCCCAACGCACAAGACGGACAATTCTGGAAACAAAGGACACATTGATACAGATTTTATATTATTTTTACAAAAGGACGGCAACGTTTTTGTTCGCGTAGAATTAGTTTCCTGCTACACCCCCTTTTTATTAGCGCTAGTAGATTTACTCTATATTACCGAATGGATCGCTGGCTGGATTTATGCGTGTATTGACTATAAGGAAATATGCCGCAGTATAAAAATGACTACCTTTAAAACATAAATTAGTCTAAGTATAAGAAAGCCAATACTTCAAAACGTCTAAGTCTTATTAAGTCGAAATATAGAAATGACTACTCTCAAAGTATAAAAATGTCTACAATCATAGTAAGTAAATGTCTTATATAGACATCGGCATATTTCCTTATAGTCTATTGTCGTAACATCTTTATACGTCGTCTAATATATATGTGCACATTTTTTACTTTGACCAAATTATGCACGGACGAAATTATTCAAGTGGACATTTTTATACTTTGGCATATTTCCTTATAGTCAATACACGCATAAATCGCTGGCTGTTCACACTGCCGGCGACCACTCTTTCCACTAGTTTGTCAAACCAAAAAATATAAATCCCGTTTCAATAAAAGAGACACATATATTTAATAGTTAACCGCAGGCTCTACTCTCTTCCAGCTCATCGTCGGCGTTGGGACAAGTGTCCAAAGTAAAATCATTTATTAAACTGGCAACATCCCTATTCTGTTTCAGGGGCTCTACTTTGAAATCAGTAATTCGAACTTCGGATCGCCCCGTCACTTTCTTGCGAATTAGTGACGCGTCGAGAGCAAAAGGGATAGCAATAGACGAAGTACGAATTACTGATTTCAAAGTAGAGCCTCTGACTTATCTCTTGAAATTGTAAATACTTACAACAATACTTTCGATGGCGTTGGCCAACTGCTCCTCCATTATCTTTACATCGCCATGATCCAGAACTTCCTGCGAAAATAAACCATCATATTTTATGATTAAGTATGTATGGGATATGGGAGAGGTGGGCGAAATTTGCAATTATACCTAACTAAAATGTTTGCATTACGTTGATGAATTCGAGAACACACTCATTATTTTTATATCATTCATTTTATGGTAAATTAAGTTATACAACGGCACAATGTTATACCTGTTTATTTCACTATGTTAATTCATAAACTTGTTACAAACTATTTACAGAACTCTGACGTCTATTCTTAACCATAATCCGTCATTCTCAGGCCGCATTTAACACTTGCAAGTTTTTGATGTAACTTTTGAGACACAACTATGAGCGAATGAGTGGCAAATATCTGCATCTCTGTCTTGTGGAACAGTTTGAAAAATACCGATTCGTTATGGTTCTTCGTAAGGAGTACAAATAACCGGTTTTAACCGGTTATAACCGGTTATTTTTATACAAAAATGGCTAATAACCGGTTAAATTGCACTCCCTAGTTGTTCGTAAACGCTCGCTCGGAGTGTAATAGATTCTCGAGCGATGTGATCGCTGGGATTAAGATGGTTGGATGTTACCTAGTCTCGTTGGAGTGGTGACTATGGTGTTTTAAAATTATAGGGCTTGCTTGACTTCAAGCTGAGTAAGTGAAAAAGAAACTTAAGAGTAGGAAACACCAGGAAATAGTGGTGGTGGGCGGTGCAAACAAATTAGCAGACAAAATTAACTGTTATTTCGAGCAGAAAGTTTTTATTTCGCTCTTTGATCAGAACCGATATAATGGCGATTCTGTTCCAGAGGAATCTAAATGAAAATTTCGTTTTTGAAATGTATCCTGACGAGCTGGTTAAAAAAAAAAACCAGGTATCCAAGCCCTGATTGAAAGGACTTACTTCTTGACACTGTTTGACTCCATCAGCCAGGTCGGGCAGGGCGGCGCAAAGCCGGGCCGCTGCGCACGCGCAGCTTACACTAGCCAGGCGCGTGGCGCCGCGCAACACCCCCGCGTTCCCCTCCAGGTTCAGGGAAGTGAGTGGCCGCGCCTCCCCACACGTGGACACGGCGCGCTGCCACTCCTGAAAGTTAACACACTCTAAAATGTGCACGAGCAAAATAGGCTGGTAAACGACTAACTTCTTTGTAATTTGTAACCAATTGCAGCTATCTTACACTCAGAACGTTCGTACGTTCATAGTCTCGTGCCTACCAGGGGTACTGTGGCATATATTTTTAAAACTTTAATAGTATTTTATGTAACTGATACATAAAGAGGGTCCTTAAATTACGAGTGTGGTTTTATGAAACGAGCTGAAGGCGAGTTTCATAATAAGATCACACGAGTGTTTTAAGGCCTAATTATGTACAGTTACATACATTACTTTATCTACACACATATTATAAGTACTCTAAGATGCGTTCAGTAGGCGGCAGAACAAACATGGCGGCAAAGCTAACCTGTGTCACGAATATGAATGTTTTTTAAAATCATAGACAAACTAACAAAGTCTCTATTCTAATGTCATTCGAAATCAAAATGGCGTACGATACTTTACTTCAAATATACCGAGTCGACGTTCAATTGATTCTAGAATTGGCCCCCTGTTTGAATTTTGTTGGTTTTGGAAGATGTTCCAAATTTGAACAACATTACTTTATCAAAAGTTGTATAGTAATTTTAAATTTTCATTACAGCTACAGATAAGAAAACATAGCATAGTAAAATTGTATCAAGTAATGCTGGTCATTGTCTACGGATTCTGAACGCATTATAGAGAGCTTATGATATGAGTGTAGATAAAGCATATTATGGCATATATTTTTAAAACTTTAAGATGACATTGCTCAAGGCTTAGTTTGGTTTTTTTCTTATGTCCTTTGCAAAGGAAGGATGTAGGCACGAGGGTATAGGTACTATTTTTAATTCACGAAAGCGCGCCTCGCCACGTAAATTGAAGTTGCGCCGTTGCGTTTTAATGTGCATTAAATTAAATAATGGGGAGCGACTTTGAATTGAAAATACTATACTGGAATGAGATAGTTGCCAGCTATAAATTCTCAGACAATTGTTACTCGTTTACCATGCCTTTTAAGGCCACGTTTGGGCTTAGAGCGGTGTTAGCATGGAGCGACTACCAGCCGATACAAATGCATGACAACGCGTAGCGTGCCTCATGAATCACTTTGTATTTGTTTTTGTGTTACCGCTTCGCTAAGTCACCACCTTAAGTCCGAAAACGCAAGCGTCTTTTGTGAATGCGGCAACCTATGTTCGTTTAAAGATATTGAACAGGTCAGTTCCTGCAACTAGGTATATTTTTGTATATAGCCTGTCGCAAACACGGTGATGAACATTGGACTAGAATTTGAAATTTATTCAATGTTAATGATGTGAGATACAAGAAATGAAATATCGAGCTATGACATATTAACCGAAACCATTAATATGAATGTTAATCGAATTAGACATTTTAATAATGCAGTTATCAAAAATAATTAGTCACAAAGATACCGTACCTCCGTGTCAGTCTTAGCATCGGCGTCGCCAATGGACCTAACCAGCTCCTTTGATATCGCCATTAAGAGGTAATTTGTGATTTTCGCTTTGGTTTCGTCAGTAAAGTCTTTTCCAGGAGTGATCTGATTGCACACTTTCGTCAGGTCATCGTCGACTGCATTATGGATTCTGTCGAATAAGTCCTCGATGAGTTGTCCGACAAGTTGGCTCCGCAATGCGGGGCACGAGCAGCGCGAGTCTGAGGTTATATAGCTCATACTGTGATGCATTCTGTCGTAGTCAGTCTTCTGTGGAACTGCTGTATAGATCGAATAGCCTTCATCTATATATTCGTTCCTATCTGGCTTCAAATCGACCCGAGCCGCATGGAACGACTGTCTCATCGTTTCGCTCCTGAGCTCCTCTAATTCCTCAGTTTTGATCGACAGCTCGTGGCTTAAATCTTTAATCTTCTCATCGCATTTCCTCTTGCACTGCGTTAAGGCTTTTTGTGTTAAAGCTAACTGCTTTTCCAGAGATTCGACCTGAGAACACATGTCTTCTTAAAACTGCTTCTTCTTTCTCCATGCATATTTACACGGCACTCCGACATGCGTTGTGAACCGAGCGATCGAATCGTCCATGCGTTAAGCAAGCATGCATTGCGTTAGTAAAACAGTTAAGCGTACAAGTGAACAATAAAAGCGTTGAAATATGCGAAGCTACTCGTCACTTAAAGCAGCTGTTGTAAACAGCGACCTTTAAGTAAATTCCTACAAACAAGACCGTTTTCAACTCCTTTTGGATATCCAGCGCTAATTTCCATTTTTCGATATGTTTAAGGGTATAGACCACCCAAGAGTTTGAAAATACTCAAAATATTTAAATATAAGTCCAGAGTATTTAAACTCAAATAGATGCTGTGGCGTAAATAAAAAACTTAAACAAAAGAGAAATTGACTTAATAAAAAGTAAAACACAACAAATATACGAACACTCGTCTGTTAACAAACGAATTTATTTAATTCAAGCTAACATTGTCCCATACAGATACTTTTAGAGTATAAAGTCCCGATGCAACCCAACTGAATTAAAATTGGAAGAAAATTAACACAGAAGAACGCGGTATAATAGATGACACATGCCGTCTAGCCCTACAATTTGAATTTAGAACAAAAGGGTGAAAACAAGAACAACAATGCAGTTCGATACTTTACATGTAGAATACAAGTAATAAAAATGACCCACCACAGAAACTATATGAACTGCCAAAACCCAGTCGGTGAAAGGGACATTATAGCAGTCTTTATATCTCTGTCAAATGGTGCACTCCGAATTTAGGTGCAAAAGTACACTTTGTGGGTCTTTTTAACCTTTTGAACGCCTTACGTTACATACATGCTATACAAATTACAACATAATTCGTAAGAAACGAAAGTCTCTTTTAAGCATCAACTTGTGTCGGCTGTGACCGACGGTGGCGTTCAAAAGGTTAATGGGTTGCGTGCTTTTGTACTTGTGCTAATGTAATTACATTCTGTAGGCTGTGGCTCAGTCCCTTTCGCTGTCTGGGCCTTAGCACATTTAAATAGGTTATAGAAGACAAGATCACATGAGTAAGCAGCTGTGCTGACTGACCTCCTCACGCAGCTCGCTGTTCGTGACGTCGAGGTCCTGCGCGTGGCGAGCGCAGTTGTGCAGTTCGCGTCGGAGGGCCTCGAAGGTACTGGCGTGCTTCTTCTCGTGCTTTGCTGCTGTTTCTACATGGAGGTTCAGCTGGGTGGCCTGATTCTGATTTATACCGCGCAGTTTTTTCAATTCCATCTGTAATTGAAAGGAGACTTGGTTAGTTTATAGAAAGTTTTTGTGACGAAGCGCGAAACTACTTTGAACGAGAGGTTTCACTTTAGCTCCTAACTACTTAATTTTATGAACCGGGAATCATAAATATTATGTGTTGTGAAAAATGTGCAAGCGTTATGGGCTACATATCAAGCCGCGTATCCACTAGAGGCAACCTCGGGTCGATCGGCTGCCTCGCTCCGAGGCCGCGCAAGTGGAGACGCTGCCGCAACCTGAGGCACGCCGCGACACGAGGCAAATTCGTCGCCGCGAGCCGAGCCGTATTTGTCGGTTTTATTGTCGTGCTCAAAGGAGCCTCAGTCCGAGCCGTGCATTTGATGGAGACGGGCGTGAAAACTGAGCACATTGCGGATCAAGCTGAGGCAACTCGCTTCGAGCTGATCCGCAACGTGCCTCGAGCCTTTGCCTCAGAGCGAGCAGACTTAAATTGAGGCTGTTTGCCTCAAGTCGAGGCTGCTCAGCCTGAGTCTGCTCAAATGGATACACGGCTTGAGAATTATTTAGTAAACTAATAGTCACCAGTCCTATAATAATATCCATCAAAAACGTGAACACGTATGAAAACCTTTCTCACTTTAAATTTTTCATCCAGATGTTTTAAAGCTATTTCAGATCTGAGCAACTCCTCTTCTACTTTTGAACTCCTGGTCTGCAGTTCTTGGTTGACGCAGTGGAGGTGCGCCGCGTCCCGCGAGGTTTTCTCAAGAGCAATCTTCAATCCTGACTCCGACTCTTTCACTTCTCTCAGCGTCTTCTTCAAAGGTTCTAAATACTTCTTAAATTCATCCCTCTCCGCTTCTAGCTTTGAACACTAAAAAAACAAAAGTTACGTTTTATTTTATGAAAACCGTTTCAAACATATAGAAATAGAGGTAAGGTGAGATTAATTGCCGCATCTTCGCAAACGCAGTGTAAGACGCCCTCAGGCCAGGTGGGATGACGATTTGCGAAAGACTGCAGGCTGATGCTGGATGCGGCAAGCTGAAGGCAGGGCGCTATGGTGCTCATTAGGGGAGACCTATATCCAGCAATGGACTAATATAGGCTGATGATGATGATGGTGGTAACGATAACTAATAAATAAAGCTAAGTAACTAACAAAATAATCATCTCAAGGTGCCCCCCCCCCCCCCCCTCATTCGCTTGTAATGTAACACTTCAGATTCGAGCATTACTTCAGTGAGTAAGGAGAACCGTGCATTACACGCATTAGAATCAGGGGTGTTATTTTCTTAAAAACGGCGGTCGGTCGAACGAACGAGCGAAAGCGCAGCGGTGAGTTTAAGTAGTCCCGAGCGAACAATAGTACCTAGGTTATTGCCTAGGCAGGGATGTAGGCAATTGCGGGCCGAGTATTGGTTTAAACGGACGATCTTGCGAGTACTAATTTTGAATAAAGAACCCGTTCTCACCTTCCCCCTGAGCTGTGACTCCACAGTCTGCATTCCTCTATCCTCTTCTTGTACCCGCCCTCCATCTCGGCCTACAAGTCGTCCGCCTGAGTCAACATCTCGCAGGCAACAACTAGTTTTGAATAAAGAACCCGATCTCACCTTCCCCCTGAGCTGTGACTCCACAGCCTGCGACTCCTCTATCCTCTTCTTGTACCCGCCCTCCATCTCGGCCCACAAGTCGCCCGCCTGAGTCAACATCTCGCAAGCAACAACAAAACTTGAATAAAGAACCCGATCTCACCTTCCCCCTGAGCTGTGACTCCACAGTCTGCGACTCCTCTATCCTCTTCTTATACCCGCCCTCCATCTCGGCCCACATGTCGTCCGCCTGAGTCAGCATCTCGAGGTACGCAGTCTCTCGCCGCTCTAATTCAGTAACTCTCGTTTTTAGCTCCTTCTCACTCGATATCAGCATTCGGAGCATGCCTAGATCCGGGGCTTTCTCCTCCTGAAATACCACGAATACCATTAGAAACGAACGAGTAATAGGCAGTGGTAGGACCAGGGTATCTATATAGATCGTTATTAACTTATTATAATAAGTTAAATACATATTGCTTTCTTCAGCCACTTACCATCTTTATCT
Organism: Acleris cristana; assembly: GCA_948252455.1. Classification (NCBI taxonomy): domain Eukaryota; kingdom Metazoa; phylum Arthropoda; class Insecta; order Lepidoptera; family Tortricidae; genus Acleris; species Acleris cristana. The sequence continues at coordinate 3,404,520 of OX411783.1, read as the reverse complement.
TTATTTTCAAAACAATAAAGTGACAGAAGATAGCCATACGATGATTAACTTATACAATATGGTTTATGACGAAGTAGAATAGAGGCCTGGCTAGAGGGCTTTAAAACGGTGAGGATGACAGCAAGAGGGCACTTTATCTTATCAAGAAAGTACACAACTATAATATTACAACAATCAATTTTCAACTTCTCTCTACTTTCTTTAAACCATAAACTTGTATTCAAATACTATAAAAAATCAATTCCATCTGGAAAACAAACCACTTATCATGATTATGTATAGAGTTTTTAAAGCAGGGCTCGATTCACTTGGCAATAACCTTCAAACCAAGACAATTCCGATACACAACATATATTATTACTTAGGATAAGAAAAATCCAACCGTACTTAAAAAAACCGGTACAACTGAGTGATCATAAATTATATAAAATTATACGATAAACGACCATACCATCTCCGCTTTAAAGTCCAAACTCGGAATATTTACGCGCGGGTTTACTTAAAGAACACTGTAGTGAACTAAATTCTTGATTACGCTCTGATAACCCGATGGCACAATGAAAGCATTTTCGTAGTTTGATTCATTTTTAAACAAAATAACGGCTAGCTGTATAACCGATGCGGTAATTGCTTGGATTAAACCGAAATTATGTAATTAAGTGATTCAAGAGCAATTTATACTCGTACGTAACCATCTTTTTAATGGCATGGACATGAAAAACGAGCTACAAAGCCACCTGATGGTAAGTGCCCTTCGTCCACCAGGATCCATTGATAGGATCCATTAAAGGGTCTAGTGGACTTTTTGCGCGACGTCCATTAGGATCACCTGAGTGATCCTATTCCCCTGGGTGATTTTAGTGGACATATGTATATCCAGTAGGATCCCCCAGAGATCAAAGATTTTTGTTTGAGTGGTTCTAGTGGACTATCATATCCAGTGAGATCCATTATAATCAACCAGGTGATCGTGCTGGACATGGCGTTCAATAGGATCATCTATGGCATGTATTACAATATTTATAATAATCAGGGAACAGCGACTCCATGGGTCCTAAAACCACGGTTTGCCACCAAAAGTCCTAACCCTAGTGATGAGATTCTCGTGCGTTACGATAAACCACCACGTGGTTATCAACTGACATCTCATAGAATATAGATATATCATAGAGAAGTGATAGAAAAGATAAACGTTAGTACAGTTTGCATCTTGGCTAAGACCCCAAAAGTGACAGTTTTCTATGACTTGAGGTTTAGTTTGATTTATCTTAAGGTGCCGAGTCTTTTACCCCAACTTCTTTGACCATAGTATAAATATACGAGTATCGTACCTTCTTTTTCTCTACAATCGTCTGTTCCAGTTCTACGATCTTTTTCTGGATCCTCATGCTCTTCGCCCCTCGGCCGGCATCCGTGGCGTGGATTTGGGACTTCACCATATCCAACTCGTTTTGCAAACTTTCCAACTTGTGCTGAAGCGACTTTTTTACTTTTTCTGCTTGAGACTGGATCTTTAGCTTTTCTGATGTCAGGCTAAAATAAAAAATAAAAAAGGATTTCCATCTCCGCTCTCAATGCGTACCTTACAATACCAACCTGGGGCACGTTTTATAAAGCTACAAGTTACAATTTTACAGGTCTAAACTGGCAACACTGCTCAAATGGCTGGTCGTCATTGGTCGAGGTTGTGTCAAATGGAAACTTGTAACCTGTAAATTGTAATTTGTAGCTTTATAAAACAGGCCCCTGGAGTCACCATAGTCGGTGTCAATAGAAATGACGAATTATGTAAACAAATAGTACCGTTTGACACATAACCTCAAATTTTCAGCAAACGAGTTTTAATATAAAAAGACATATCGATGGTCCCACCGAATAAACGTGTATGTGAAAAAATATGATTTTACAGGAAAAAATAAATACGTTAGAACTGTAATTACGAACAACTGTGACAACATAGGTATATAAGATGTATATACAAAAGATAGGTAAAAAAATAATCTTTCTATTAACATTTTAATAAGTTAAGTATGAAAGCTAGTTTTCGAGAAAATTGAGAAAAAGCATGTAATTTTTTTATTCTAGTGAAGGTAAGCGCAGATACTTTGTGTTTTAAACGTTTACACGTTTTTTCGTGTTATAAGGAGCGTCTTCTTTAAATGTAATGCAAAGTAACGTTAGTTTTTGCGTAAAATCAAGACTATTACCTTGATGGGTACTAAGCTCTTGCATGTTTCTTTAGGTAGAAATATACGATGGTTCTAAACAGTAACTTACTTTTCCAAGATTTTGTAAGGTAATTAATGTTGTGCAAATATACTTAACAATAACTAAGGCATTCTAATTATTGTTTTGTAACTAAAACTGCCTTGTTTTATACTGTTAAATTTATCAAATCTTTTGTTATTTTGTGAGCTTTATAACAAAAATGCTTATATTAACCGATTTATAAATAAAACAGATTCTAAACGGGGTTTTATCATCGACATAAATACAGAAGGCTTCGTCAAGATGCATAACGTTAACGTTAGCGGCTTTGGAAAAAAGTATCTTATTTTATTATTGTGTCTTATTAAAACAATAAAACATATTTACCATATGCGAACACTAAGTAAGGATAGCCGGCTGGCCCAAGTAGAAGCAAAAATGCTAAGGTACAAGCTACAGATACTCGGTCTCAGAGAGGTTCGCAGGAAGATGAAGAGACCGCCCGTGAAAATGTAGTGAGATTCCTCTTTACTGATGCGGCGAAGAATAGTCTTTTTGACTGGAATCCCTTCTCTGAGTGAATCATAACAGCCCGCTTTAACAGCAAAGCCCGAAAAATCACCACCGTTCAATGCTACGCACGCATGAACATGGTTTCGGAAGAGAATAAAGAGGATTTCTAAGCCCTCAACTCGACTTTGAAGAAAATCCGCAGACAAGATAAAGTCATTGTATTGTCAAGGCATGAACAACGATGGATGCTAAAGATATATGGGAAGTAGCGGTTCTTGGAGTTCTGTCAAGGTAACGATCTGACCATCGGAGGTAACTTATTCATATATGGAGAACACCTTAAAAATACATGGAATTCACCCGATGGAGTCTCGGAAAATCAAATTGACCACCTTGCCATCAGCGCTAAATGGCGCTTATCGCTGCCCGATGTTCGCAACCGCCGAGGGGCGGACATCGATGGTGATCACCACCTAGTGGTTGCTGAAGTGCCGCTCAAAGTAGCTGTCGCTTAAACTGCTGGCGGGACAACCAAAGTTTGAGGTCAGCAAGTTATGCGCTACTCAATGCGCTGTCAACAGTGCTGGACGACCTGAGGCTGCAATACCGCCAGATGAGAAAAACCATCTACCGGAGTACAAGGCGTGACCGACGGGTATGGACGGATGTTGTAGCCGATAATGCCCAACGTGCCATTGACTCTGGCAATCTCAGGGAGTTGTATAAGGCGACACTGACCAAAAATTAGAACCGGAAGAAGAAGCCCCAGAAAGACAAGAAGGGCCAACTAATAGTGACATCTGAGGGACAGTTTCAGCGCTAGCGGGAGCTCTTTGAGGAGATCTTCCGAGTCCTCGACGACCCTATGAGCACATCTGCACCTGATTTCAGTTTGCCTCTGCATAGCCCCAAACATAAAAATTTCTCCGCCCACAGAAGCGGAAGTAGCGAATGCCGTCAGATTGCTCAAAAATGGCAAGGCCCCCGAAGTTGACCTGATCACAGCGGAAATTCTTTAAGCCGACCTGCCTTTCGCCGTGATCGCGCTGACTCCGCCGACGCCACTCTTAGGAGAAAAATAAAATACCGGACGATTGAAATAAAGGCCTTACTTGGCCTATCACTGTGCCAAAAAAGGGAGACCTCCTTTCGGCTCATTCTAAGGTGAACTCCAAGATCATTTTAGATCGGCTGTCAGGGGCCGTTGAACCTCTTATTCTTCTTCAAATTATAATTATATATTATGCAGGGAGCACGCTGGATTCCGACCTAGTCGATATTGCAAGGATGAAATCAACACACTGCGCATCATATTAGAATGGGCATCAGAATGGCAGAGGGAAATGTATTTAACCTTTGTAGATTTAGGGTGGTCTTATATCTGGAACTGACTGCGTAGGATTAGTGTTCCCGACAAAATCACGAACCTCATTAAGGCCGTCTACAACAACTATTTTTGTAGAGTGACGTGTAAGGCCTCATCTCGGAGGACATACCGATACATGCGGGTGTACGACAGGGGTGTCTTCGCTCACCTCTCTTTCTTGTTGTTCTGGATAGTTTACAGTAGCGTGTCGCATCAGAAACTGGAGGAACCGACTAGGACATCGCTGCGAGAATCGCCAGAGCAACCTTTCTTTGCGCAGCTCCGCGAGGTATGGCAATGTCGGAAATTGACACGGAGGATTAAAACTAAAACATTTCGGTCGAACGTCAAAACCGTATTGCTATACGGATGCGAGATGCATCAATCGCTGCCGTCGCTGGATTTTTAACATATTATACTGGACATAGAATAGGCGAAGGATCATTGTGGAAGCGGAGGCATAGGGAAGACTTGGAGCGAGTAGAAACGCGATGCTAAACACCGACCGTGCTGGCGGCGCACTGTGGATGCCCTCTGTCCCATCCAGGGGACATAGGACCTTAAGTCAAGTAAATCAACCTTTTCCAGATTCGTCGTATATAATTTTGAGCATTCTTTTGCACCGAGATGAACAGCCGTCGTTGCTCTCTTCATTTTGGATACGCACAACTAATTTGAATAACACAAAACCACTAACTTATCACCACTTATTGTCTTATTAACCCATTGTTTTTATTATTTGTAAACTCATAATTATCACGTTCCGCACGACTGACTGACTGATTGTTAAGGGAGCGAGCCCACCTAATGGCAATGTCACGCGCTTCCCCCTACCCCTCTTCGAATAAGCAGCCATTGCTGTTTTAATAACAGGTGCGAAGATAGTCTAAGCACTTAAAACTAAATTTGTCGCAAATAATATTGTTAGTGAATATGCGTATTTTGAATTAATACAATACCACATAGAGAAAATTATATGCTGCAACCGTTATTACACAATGTGAGTATTATTTATTAAATAGCAAACACTTGTTACTATAACTTTTACAGCAACTTTATACGGCAAGAAACAATACGCTAAAAACTCGTATCGTCCATAACACCAAAAAGCGTGCATCAGAATAATACACAAATATAAAGTTTAGTAAAGTTGTGTTTTCACTCACGCACGTTTATTCGTGTTAAGACGATAAATTGTAATTTGTGTAACAAGTGACAATACCAATATTCGTGTGGCCTTAATGATTATATTTTCCGTAGAATAAAAATATTTTATTTAATAAATCGGAAAATAATAAGCATACCCCCCTCAAAAAATTAGGGGGGGTGTATTACAACATCAGGAATCGAAATCAGCAAAAAAATTTTTTTACGGTATTAGCCCTTGCACGTTTATTCGGTGGGACCATCGATATATTTAATAATTCTGTACAAACATAATATAGAACTCATAATTAAGGCTGTAAATTATTAAAAATACGTCAAGCGATGTCCAAAAGTACTTTTGTGATTATTTAGTAACAATCGTACAGTACTTCCAGCTTCTTAATAAATAGCTTTCGGCACTAGCTATTGCTATCACCTTTGCACTCGCAACTGACAGTATATTTGTCACTCGTGTTTCATAGAAAAACAAAGATCGCCGATCGCTATTTAAAAACTGGTGATACTGTACATTGGTCCGTTTGGTTTTGTTTACATCTTTTGCTATTGCTGTTGACGCCGAGTTTAGGTCCGCTCTCATAGTTCCAATCAGTAAAAGGGATAAAGCTTTAGCAGCAGCAGGTTCTGTGACTCAACCTCGTATATAAAATAATGTCCAGTATAAACTGACACTCACTAAGTACGCGAGTACATACTTAGCGCGTGTCAGTTTATACTGCACAAAAATCAATATACGAGGTTGAGACACAGAACCTTAACGTCCATATCCTACTTATTCACTGCCTGGAGCTAGCCAGATTGGTGTTCTACTCGTCCTACTGTGATACGTACGACATGATCTGCTGTTCCAGCTCCTTCGTCTTCGCACTCGTGGAGTCCATGATCAGGCCATCGGAGATCTGCTCCTGCTGGTGCTCGTACCTGACCTGTGCGATCACGGTCGCCGGGTTCGGCTTGTAGCTGCCCATGCGCACCATTAAGGCTTGCTGGAAGACCAAGGATAGGTACATTAGATAACTATAAATGGGAGCATCTTAAAATTCGGTATTTTTTTGGAATATTCATTTTTCCGAATACTATGTTATGCTGGAGCTGTTTCAGGTTCAATGCATAATTTTAAGTTAGGTTAGGTTAGGTTTATAAGCGGTGTCGAAAAATAAAGTTTTCTATCAAAATATTGCTTTTGGAATTATGAAAACTCGGGATCTTAATGAATTCGGAATTATTAATTATGATATAATGGCAACCCCGAAAAATTCCACGTCAAAATCGGTGCATGCGTTTGGGAGCTACATTGCTTCAGATAGACGCACAGATTGGAGTTACATTCACAGATTTAAAAAAAATGTACAGTAAGCGAGAAAATCGTTAGATTTGAGTTTTTTTTAATGCCGATCGATTCCATTTCTATCAAGGATTAAAACACTCTTCAGGCTCAACTAAGGTTAGAGTACTACATAGATCCCAAGATATTCCCTCCGACAAAAAAGCCATTAGCCATATGCCATTTTTGAGGTTTTTATGCTGCATATTGGACATTTATGGAGTAGGTTTCTCCCATTTCAAGCTACTCAAGCCCGCTACAGCTGATCTCCTTAAATCGGTGTCAGCAATCCTTCTTATTATCGTCTCTCCACGTAGTCTTAGCCTAGCCCTCCGACAAAAAAGTGGGTGAAAGGAATATGCAGTTTTTGAGATTTCTCTATTCCTTCACAACGGATCGTGGATTTTCGATATACTAGTATGTATGTATGTATGTATCTCTAAATGTCGTGCATAGTTGTAATCGAGTTACGAACTAGTAAATTAATTCTACGAAAGATTTGTCTTATTTTCAATTAAGTTTGTAATTTGTAATTATGCCTAATAATTAAATAAATAAATAAATAACTGCAAATCTCTTCTACTCTGTCCTTGTAGCTAAATTGGGACTATGTTACAATGGGAAAGAAAGTGATCATATTTGAATTGCAAATCCGAGAGCTTATTGTCTAACGCACTCGCAATCACGATCGTTTTCATTTTGAAAATCGAAGGCTTGTCTGCATACAAAATGAAAACAATTGCTCCATTTTGAAGCCAGTTGCGATTGAGAGTGCGTTAGACAATAGCCCCTCATGAGTCGTTGTCGTTTCCCCTGGCTACTAATTTTACGTAATATATTTAACCCGATGTAAGTGCGCAAAGATACTTGTATATCAAAATTGTTAACGCCAGTAACTCGAAAACTTCTAAATGAAAGGATTAAGATTTTTGCGCGCATTAAAATTACACAGATATTGATCTATTGATATGAAGGCTTCAAAATGTTTAGAAACACTTCTTAAGACTGTAGATACAGTCAGACATAGGAAACTAAAACATTAAAACAACATTTCATGCATTGGCCGTGGCCGTTTCCCGTTTGAATGCATAAGGTATGAACTTCATAATGTTCTTCCGAGTACATTTGATTGTTAAACTCTGTAATACAGTTCTTTCTTAAGATTTAACTCTTTGTTGACTTGTGTCAATTTATTCTCTTTGGGTTTTTGACAAGATGGCGTCGCTTTCTTAATTGTTTTTGATTTTTTGCATATTTTGTTGTTTAATGGATAGTAATGATGTATTAATATGCAGTAAATTAACATTCAAATGTGCAGTATAATGAAGAATTCAAGTTTGAACACGTATCGCCTTTGGAAGGATTGCTCCAAGAAAATCCCATCTGGTCTTCGTAAAGTTCTACCTACATCGCTTCACGGAGGCTAGAGGATCACCGAACAACGTCGAATTATGTTTTTTTTGATATGTATATGTAACTCCTAACCTTGACACTGGCAGAATTGTCCCAATGGATGGACAGAGGCCATTTAATAAAGAATTGAATTGAATTGACTTGTGTCAATTCAGAACTAATCATAGAAACCGATTGTAATGAGCTATTAAAATAACATATTTATGTCACGAAGTCACGACCGCATATTTCTGGCATAACATTATGTTTAGTATCATAACTTCTAGATCCGTTGAAATGCTTGTCAGTATCCTTGATCTACCTTTTAGCATGTCTATATTAATAATAAAATTGGTAAACAATGCGGCTAGTTCCTCAAAACTGATATTCGTAACTACAATTTCAACACTGTAAATGTTTATTTCCCTACCTACGCTCCACCAGGCCTTTTACCAACAGAAAAACTCGTTGCAGAAACGTTCATTAGCATTTATTTACGTTACATTAGGGCACATATCACTTTCTAATTCACTTAGGTAGAAATTGCGAGCACGCGATTTTTAGCGACATAAAAAATTTACGTTTCTGCAAGTAGACATAACTCAAATTATTTTATATTCTATACTTGTACAGTAACGAGATTAAATTTGTTACCCACCTTAGGTCCAAAGTCAATCTGACATTCTACAACAATAAGGCTGAGTTTCCTATGATTGACATCTCTAATGAAATGACATTGACGACTTCAAGCCTATTTTTCTTGAAATGGGTCCCAAATTAACGCTCGTGACCGTATCAGTTGGAGATATTCACCGAATCATTTTAAACTATTAATACGAGTATCATTCTCTCTCGTTTCACTCGTGTTTGTTCTAACACGACATTAAAATGACAAAGTACAGCTACACACTTTTGTTACCTTGCCGCTTTTACACCTGACAGATTAGTGCAGCAGTTTGAACATGACGTTAAGAGGCCACATAATGTTACCACGCCCACACAATAATGAATAGGGATGACTTTATATGCTTCGGCGCGAAGAACTTGACAGTCTCAAGAAAATATGATCTAGTTTAATACATATATCCAAACAATAGACACATAGGTGTTACGGTAATTGAGATCCAGATCGTGGAACACTACTGACTTTATCACATGTGGCCTCTGAAAGTGACAAGGTACTAAGGTGTGCAGCTACTTAGTACCTTGTCACTTAAGGTGGACCGTATCTACGATAATGGTCAGTTCCTGAGACTATAAATTTAGGAAGTTTACCTGTCCACCCGGTGTGATGTAAGCACCCAGCGCCCGGACCACATTCCACGCAATAAGTGCCGGCACGGCTCTTTCCAATTTGCTTAACCTCGTGCGGATATCAATCTAAAACGAAACAGGGGCGTTATTCTTAAGTTTCCCTCGTCCACGAACCGATTAGTTGGGTTGTCCAAAAGATCGCTCAGATCAGATATGAGCAACTAGCGCTTTTCAAGTTGTCTCGGCGTGTTAAGGTTCTCCCGTCAGTGGTAATAAAGAATATTACTTCGAAAAATTTCACTTAGGTAACTTATTTCAATGACGAAGCAACTTGTCTTCCAAACTCCAGCAAAGACAGGCCCTGCTGAGCTGCCTACCAACGAGTCAGTGGAGTAGAAACATTTTAATTGCTCTTGAAATGGTCTATTCCCTTTTCATTCAGGGGTAGGTTGAATCATGGATGCTGCTGTATAAAGTCTGGTCCAAGAACCATTGGAAAATGTGACTGCACTTATTACCCAATGTTTACTAGGGAATGTGTATTTTATAATTGGCGATTAAAGTACTGTATCGACTATACTAATAAATGGAGTGTAGAGTTGAACTTGCTGCAGTATCACGAGAGCGATTAGTTTCAAATTTTTTTGTGTCAAGAATTAACTTGTCTCACCTCTTTCTTCTTCAACGTGGCCTCCTGCTTGGAGAGCTCTGCCATCAGCCGCTCAGCCTGGGCCCGTGAACACTCCCGTTGCTCCGTCATGTCTCTTAGTTGCGCCGAACAGAGCTCATAGTCCATCTCCAACCTGTGGGAGAACGCGTCAGCAATCATCATCATCAATCCATCAAGTCATCTGATTTGTAAACTTAGTTGGTACCCCCCAGTGACTCTAAGCTAGTGGTCCGGGGATCAATTACAGGGCAAATGTTTGTGTGATAAGCGCTAGTATTTTTGTATTTCGTTCTCTATATAAATATGTCTATCATTGTTTTAACTAGTACCCCTACTACAAGCCTAGAGCTTAGTTTGAGACTAGGTATTTTTTGTAGGATTGCCTGCTTACAATAATTAATTGATTTATTCATCATAACAGTCCTACAAGTCCACTAAACTGGACATATGTGTAACCTGAATCCTATGATAAACACCTTGTTTAGAGTCGGCCCAGTTATATTTTCACTATAAACAATCAGGCGAATCTCAGGCAGCAATAAAATTATAGAGATTTATTGCTGGCTATAAAAATACCTCGTGCTAAAAGTATCTAGTAATTATTTTGGAAAACGGATTCCATTAACACTTGGACCAGTTCCGTTCCAAGTTCCAAGTGCTCTTTCTGTTGAATGATAATCACGAATCAATGTTTCGACGCATTAGCCACTTGATTAATGATGCTTAACGCATTATTCGCATTCCGTTTAGAAAGCACAGAATAAGTAAATGAACTCACTGCTGCCAATGTAAACGGGTGTCATTTTCGATTTCTTCCAATTCACAACATTCCTCTTCGAGCCTCTCGTATTTATCTTGAAGTTCCGAAAGTTGTAATTCGAGTTCCTGCAAATAAAGGAGATAATTATAAACACATAAGTACAAAACAATTACTTTGGTATAGTAATCCAATAGGAAGCAGAAGCAGGTTCGACTTACTTGTATCCTATTTTCTAATATAAATTCTGTCTGCAATCTCTGTGCAAGTTTAGCCTCTTTTACATCTTGCGCCGCCTCGTAAATAGAGATCTTTCCCTCCAAGAACTTTAGCCTCCTCTCATAATACTGCTTGTGTTTCTTGCCTAACTTCACACATCTACACTCTAAGCTGTCGCCATCGTCTTTACTATTAAGCGTCCTATTTCTAACTCCCTGTCTCTCTAACTTCTCTCTAATACTATTCAGTCGTTGTATTTCAGTGTTCAGTTCGCCAGAGCATTCGAAACTTTCGTTGACATCTGTCTGAGTGCTTCTCGATTCTGTTTCGACACCTTCGAATATCCCGCTCTCCTGTAAGACGTTGCTCGGTTTCCTTTCCTCGCTGCAGAGGCTTTCGAGCGACTCGCTCTTGTAACCTTTCTGCTGGTAAGGGGTGACTGTCGCGATCGCCTTCTGGATTTTATGAGATGGAATGTCAGTTTCTGGCTTCGGTTTCAGATCGCATATTCTCTTAGGTTTTATCTGTAATTAGATTTACAATTAATTTTTGACCATGGCTGTTGTCAATAGGACAATTTCGCCAATTTTCTTGGATTTTAAATCAACCAAACATTTTACTGTGACACACGTGACAATGACACTGACATAATTTATTTTTTAACAAAAAGTTTACGCACCTGATAGCACTCGTCCTCGCTGACGGAACTGCTTAGAGTCTGCAGATTATACAGCAGGATTAGCACTTGTTCTAAGCAATTCCTATCTTCAACTGACCCTGAATTCAATATCATTTGTTCCAAGTGTTCTTTCACGGGGTTGCTTTTGAGAGAGTCGCTGGTTTCTGACGTTCTGTCAAGTATGTCGGCGAGGACTTGTGCCTTGGCGAAGTCTTCCTTGAAGTCATCGTGGGGGGTGGCGAGGTGGCGGCGGGGGTGGGGGCTGCTGGGCGCGTGGGGGGACTTATACCCGGAGTCCATTCGCTTCAGCTCGGGGGACGCGGAGTCCTTGATGCGGGAGCCGGGGGACACGCAGCCTGAGTCAGAGTCGGTTAGGTTGTCCCTGGCACTCTACGGAAACAAATATAAATACATTGATTGTAGCACTATTGAATGATTAAATTGAATTGTAGGTAACACTATTAGCCCGTGTCAGTGTGGCGTATGCTGGTAAATTAAACACACTACATAAGAAATAATATGGACTGTATTTAGAATTAATTACACGAGTTAACCTATGACGTCTTGCTATGGACGTTGTGATTTAGCAACTGCTCTCCTCTGATATTCTTGTGTGCCTTGAGTCGCACAGTCAGTACATATTTTTTTTTAACTATAACGATTTTTTGTTGCCCCCTTTATTATGGCCTAACCTAATTGTAAATCTATACTGTTTTTAATCTACGAGGGCGCGCCTCATCCCATCACACAAATCAATGGGGTCTGTATCGGAATCCGTAATGGTTTTTTCGCATAATTTATCATATGGCATAAAATCGTTTGACTTAAAACGGTTTTTACAATAGAAAGGGTTTTATTTTAATTAACTCACCTAGCCTAACCAAACTTAATCTACACAATAGACGTTTATTAAATTCTGCAATGTCAGCAATGTAAGGGTGTTATGCGAAAAAAAATTATGCGATACAATCGTTAGGACAAACAATTATTATGCCACGATGAGTCCCAAATCAATGCTGCCCTACTATTCTATTTGGTTCAACTCCATTACTTTTGACGTGTTTTCGTATTATCAATGTTACAATAGCTCTTATGTACTTGACTGTAATGGCGGCCGAGTTAAAATTAATACGTTAAAAGCAATATGGTTTTACCCAGTAGAATAGAGAGCCACCACGCCACAGTTGCTAATGGGGCCCGTTTCTCGAACAATATGCTTTAAAAAGAGACTTCTACTTGTAATACAAGTTACAAGCGTTCGTGAAATGGGCCCCAGTACAGCGCCATCGTGATACATATCTATACATTTTATTTAAATAGGTGTGTACTAAAGTGTATTTAAGATAGTGACTACATAGCTGAGTCATTGTTAGCATCAAAACTATTTGACAGCGTTCCGTGCATAGTGTGTGTTTTATTGTATACAAGAAATTCTAGTTTCTAAAGTCGTTGAGCATTAGATTATATCTGCATAACTTAGTTACTATCAAAACCATAAAGTTTGCTTTTAAACAAGGCCGAGAAAACCCGAGACGTTACTCGTCTGGCTCTAGTTCCTTCTGCGCAGAGTTTCGAATGAAAATGACCGGAACTATCTGGGCACTGTATCGTTATTACATTTAAAAATGCGATTAAGCCATTAGCGTCCGAAGTTGACGTTTTCGGAATATGTACGAGAAAGCACGAGTACTCGTATTTGCAATCGAATTTCAATGCGACTATTTATTTGCTTTCGAGAACTAAGCGTTGATTGTTTGACCTTTTCCTACAAGTCAGAATGGAGATGAGTTAGAGCCGTTTTCGATAACGTGATTACAAATATATAAAAATACAAATATTGCTCGTTTAATAGTACAACATAAACGAGCCTTTCATTTAAATATTTGCAAACATATGAAAAACATTCAGTTGTATGGAGAATAATATACCCAGCCGAACATTTAATTTATCAAGAACTTCTTACAGTTTTATAGAGCTGGCTAGAGCTAGCTTAGCTAATCGAAAGTATAATGTAGTCTTCTTTTTAATATGGCTAGGTACAAGTACACTTACCTACTTAAACATGCACACATTTGATTACTTTGACTTGAATTCGCCAAAAAAATATACATTTTAAATTGAGAGCCGGCATAAAGACGACTATAATGTCGTTCATGTGTCGTACTTTATTAACCAACAGAAGCAAAGTAAATACAGCCTGTTAACTAACTAATATCATAATGCTAAAATGCCATTGTTTGCTTATGAATAAATTGTTTTGATTATTACAATAGACATGACAAAATAAGGGACGTTAGATGATTAAACTGCTGTTTATCGCTTAACAAAGACCCAATCAATACCAATAAGTGAGATATTTTACGTTATATTATACTGAACACCGTTCGCTCTAGGTAGAGCGTTAAAAATAATTGTGTGCCAATGAGAGGCGACAAAGCGGAACCAGGCAATCAGTCTCTCGTCATTAAACACATCATATGCGTACGAACATATAATAAGTGACTACTTCAGCGGGCCTATTATGATCATGTTTATCGATGTGGATGAACGTAGATTAAACATCGGTCACTTTCTGACCAGTATGTAAGAGTGAGGGTGACGAATGCTTTATCCACTGCGATAAAAGCGACTATGATACGTGGGTAGGGGTATTATCTTTGTACAGACGACAGACTTCTTTCAGACACAATTCGACTCAGTAGACTTGTTTGTGAATCAAAATAGCATTTTGCTCCCTGAGAGTGGAATGCCAGACGTTTGCTTCTTCTGAACTTAAAGACAACTTTCTATTCACCCTTACTTACCCATACTTATACATGCTTATACTCGTTTTTGATAATATTATAAAAGATTACATGTGAAAATGCAATTAAAAATTATTACAATAAAAGTGCACAAAATATTTGGTCATTGTTCAAGTCAAGTCTCAATTAGAATAAATCCTTTTTATCAATAAAGTAAACTAGGTAATTCATCGACATATTTTTTATGCTAGAGAGCAGAGGGGCTACTGCCTAACGGCCTTGCAATCGAGTGCTGGATGGAGTCTTATGATGGAAAATTATCATCACCCGTGGACGCCGTCTTTTGCGGTGGATAAAGCATCCGTCACTTTTGCACTTAGTTACATACCTACTGACCAGAAAGTAACAGGTGTGTTATCCACATTTATACACATAAGTAAACACCACCATAATAGGCCTCGAGGAGAGGAATCATATGCATTGCATTGATTGTTTGTAAAACATAACGTCATTGCTTTGAAATAACCTTATATCTCATATTTCGTGACGTAAGATTTTGAACTTGAGCGTGAAGAGAATCAAGTTCAAACTCATACATCTCGAAATATCAGATACGAGTTTTTACAAAAGTAGTATAGATTACACAAAACGGAACTGCTGCTTAATTACAAACAGTGTAAATAAGCTATATTAGGTCTTATACTGCTCGTAATTAGACAAAGGTTGACAGGAAGCCTACTTTATCCTTCCTTGAAAGGCATGTCCGCGTTCGAGATAAATGAAGCGAAGTGCTTTTTGCTCAGTAATTAACTAGTTTTTGCCCGTGTCTGGGACCACGTGGTCATTTATCACTGCACTATGTTCGTAAATGAGGAATAGTCTGGATTTACGTACGCTAGTCTTGATAGCAAGATTTCATTAAAGTCAGATGATTAACAGAAAAACGGATTTATTTCAACATAAATGTTGGAAATATATCTGTTATCAAATATAGTTTGTTAACCGACGAAAAAAAACGGAGGAGGTTCTCAAGTCGACGCGTATATTTTTTTTTGTAAATTGAAATTGGCAAAGATGTAAACGAATTACTACTCCCACACCACCCCAGAAACCGACGTCAACGGCTGATAGAGCAGCTAAAATCGAATCGAAATCGATTTAACCCCTATGTATGTTCAGCGATTTTTGTTTGAATTTTGTTATTTTCCCTTATGTCCATGTCCAAATCATTAATTGCTGTTTTATTTAATAAGTTGTTCAATGGTATCTTACATAATTAGAATCATTACGAATCAGCGAAGTTTTTAAACCATTTTGCCCGTTTTCTTTCCGTTTTTTTTAAAAGTAATCACCTAAAGTCGTTTTTTCCATACATAGTGAAAAGCAAACACTGGGATACCTAGTATGGAGAAACAAACTTTATGTGATTACTTAAAAAAAATACTGAAAAAAACGGACAAAAAGGTTTAAAAACTTCGCCGATTCGTAATGATTCTAATTATGTAAGATACCATTGAAAAACTTATGAAATAAAACATGAAATCAATGATTTTTCGACACATGGACAAAAGGGAAAATTACAAAAATCCAGATTAAAATGATCAATATCTCCGAAACTAGTAAAAATCGCTGAACATATATAGGGGTTAAATCGATAGCTTTTTAGCTGCTCTATCAGCCCTAGGCGGGTTGACGTCGGTTTCTGGGAAACCCTGAATATTTCAATAGAAAATAACGTATAATTAATGGTTACTTCATCTTAAACTTAATAGAAAACGAATGTGTATATCTCATTGCTAAGACTTTACTAGACTAGATAGATCTTTAAAAGTACCTACGTGATAAATGGTAATATCTACTAATGGTAAATTTGATTCTTTCAGTTTCGTTTGCATCTTTATAAATATGAATAGATACAGACTATAGTTACATCTATATTCATCCAATAACTAAATTTTCTGACTGGTCACCTTGGAAGGGAGTTCTGTTGACACTTGTCAATCATTTAAATGAGTTAGACCATTTTAGTTTCTCCAAGTCCGTGGGTTCACTTTGGGTCAACTCCAAATTTTCACACCAATTAAGTATTCACGATTTAGTAAAGGAAATGATCGCTAAGAAAACTTATAGTGATATCTTTCTGATCTCTGATGTAACTATCTGTCATGGTCAGACTAAAATGTACCAGTCATTTAACAAGATAATAACAAAAAGCATGCTTTACAAACACGACTGTTTATATTGATAATATGAATTAAGTTTTCTAGATTTTCATAAAATGCAAACATAAGAAAATAAATGCCTATGTATAGGTGCTTGTATGGTTTGCTTGGCAAACAATCGTAATAGATTCAAATGTACGCAAGTTTCTACCTCGATTAACGAATAGATAAACAGTTGAATCTTCTTCTCGTGTCGATGGTTTAGATAATCTGCGCTAAGAAGGCGGTAAACAAATTGAATAGTGACGTTATTATATTAGGACTAGTAAAGTTACTCACGGATTTTATAAAGTCTGTCATTTGATAACCTATCCATAATACTTACCTAAAACTTCAGTCACCACTCATCATCTATACAAAACATATTTTCAGGGCGATACAATCTCTCTAATTTTGGTAGTTGTTATGTATCAGTATAAATAAATAAATAAATAAATATCAAGGGACAATCTTACACAAATTGACCTAGTCCCAAACTAAGCTCTAGGCTTGTACTATGGGTACTAGACAATAATATAAATACTTATATAGAGCAATAAATACTTAAATACATAGAAAAGATCCAAGACTCAGAAACAAATATTCGTGCTCATCACACAAATATCCGCCCTTACCGGGATTTGAACCCAGGACCGCTAGCTTCGTAGGCAGGGTCACTACCAACTAGGCTAGCACGTGTTTTTTCTTTAAATTTTTAGGGTGCTGTTTCACAACCGTCAAGTAAAGCATATCTGACACAAAAATTTAGCCCTTCCTTTTCTTACACTTGAAAATAGACAAAGAGAGAGCAAACTTTAACTGCCACATAACTTTACTGGTCGATTGTGAAACAGGCCCTCATTGTAATTAAGTAAATAAATAAGGTTTATTTGTATTGTATTGTATTGTAAATATGTAAATCTAAAAACCACCGAAATCAGAACAGTTAAAAACACCTAAAAACAGTTTAACAATACGAGTCAGAGCTATTATTCACATTAAACACCAGCGGAATTTCCTAATATGTGGCCCGGCACTAACCGATCTCTAAGCATTGATTTAGATGTTTATTATGGTGCCTCCTATATTAGGCTGCAGCGCAAGTATGGTATCGACTCGGCCTTCGCGTGCCTTATGAAGCGATCACGACTTTAGAAGTTCAAACTAATTTATATAACGGCTCCGTATCACTTTATGATGCCTAATACCTTAAACGTCTTCATCGGATTTAAATATTGGTGTATAAAATTATTATAAAACGAATTATTATCAACTAGTTTCTGCAAAAGTGTAAAGTCGTTTACGGCTTTTTTCCTCGGTACCCAATCATTTTATCGAATTTCAATTCATCGATTTTATCATTACATCGAATTTCATTTCATGGAACGCTATTTTCTGCTGAAACCATGATGTTTTCAGGAAATCTTAAACATAATGCTTAGATTAGGTTAGGTCGTTAGAATTGTGAGTACCAAAAAAAACTCGTGCAGTGAAAAATAATAATAGTGATCACTATTACACATAGTGATTATAATTTTGTTACTTGTTCACTTTTATTGCGGTTTTTTTCTTTCTTTTTGTTTTGTTTATGTTAGTTTAGTGTGTGTGTGTGTACTATGTTTGTGTAAGCTTCCGTGGTTTCACTGGATGGTTCCAACGGAAGACCAGCGCAGGTTTTTAACGCCAGCATAGCGCTGAGTTGGAACCATTTCGTGACAACAGGTATTTTGTCTAGATGTCAGTATTTTGTAGAGTTTTGTTTGTCTGTTTGTCACGAATAAATGTTTTTTCTTTCTTTCTTTCTTTTCGATGAAATGAAAATTCTGCGTAATGATATGTTCGTTGAAAGCTGTTTCGATAAAAAATTAGGTGCCCATTTTCTTCGTAATCCTTCGGGATAAAATGGGTTACGTCACTTTCTGACCTTCCAGCTATCTTTGTGATAAAACTAATGTTGATCTGATTGCTCCGTTACTGCGTACAAGAATAATTAACCTCAAACAGATTACGCAGTCATACAATTAGTAGGGAGGGATACCGTACTTAATTTAGATGAACAATGCAGTTACTATAAAAGTTATATTTTTAAAGTTAAGATTTTTCTCCTAAGTTGTTAGTTTAAAAGGGTTTTTTTATTAAATTTAATAACGAACTTAAAAGAAGAACACACTTTTTAATGGCTTTTAGATGACTCGTTTTGTAAATAATCAGCAGAATGGAGAAGCTTTTATAATTACAAAATACCAAAATAAATGGGGGGGGGGCAAAATTACCTGATAAATCTGAATACTAAAGAACTTTATTAGTTTTTCATCAAAGTGTCAGAAAGTTGGGATGAAATAAAAACTGCTAGATATCCACTTTCAAAAACGTCACTACAACTAGGTATATAATAGGTACGATATCTAATTAAGATACTCGTACTGCAAATATTGGCTTAAATGAAAAATGTTGAAAATAATGTTAGCTTCTATAATTTTCCAACATGGAAGATTTTTTTTAGAAATACCTAAATAAACCAACAGAACAAATACAACAATGTCTGTAAACGTTTTAATTTATCAATTAAAATAATGGAATAAACCTGTAAGCTCACTTTATCGCCGCAGGCAATAAACATCCTCTTCCAGATAATCCAATAAGTCACAAATCGTCACTAAACGCACAGAGCATAACAGCTCTAAGTCAAAACAAAACCGTTGCAATTCCACTCTTATCACAATTAAATTAGCGCTAAAACAAAATGAACGGTTATTTGACTGTTCCTTTTTCAAACTTACGAATCACTTAATTCAATTTATTTTTAAATAAAATCTAATAAAGGTTCGTGCACACGTGCGGCCCGCGTCGCGCCGCCTTCACTAGTAAACACTCAACGAAAGTGTGGGCGTAGCGTAACATGTCCTTCTTTGGTGCTCAGGGTTAGGGTATTGAGATAATTATTGAGTAGGTACTTAAGTTAGCGTTAAGATCCCAATCGTTTGTATGAAAGCGTGTTAACGATTACATGTGAGATGAGTATCTTTGCCCCAATGTTGTAACTATTACGAGGAAGTTGCACACGGTTATAATTAAGAAAAAATTCAAGATGAAAATAAACATTAAGGTTTTCATTATTGCTTATATAAACACGTCAATAAAAGAACAGATATGGATGAAAATAGGTATTAGTATTCCGACTTCGCATCATAGTTACTCGGTTGGAGAGGCAGTGAAAGCGTTCATAAACCATTAACATGACATAATAAAACTCTAACTGTTACGGTGAAATTATTCCATACCCTTACGCTTTCGTTTACGTTTTTGTTCTTGCGTCTCGAACTACTCGATTACCTGTCGCCTGCTTACGAGCTCATTCATCGAGATATTATATGAACCACCTAGCTCTACTGTGCTTACTCACAGACTGACTCACCATTGCGGAATTAGTGTCATCTAGCTGGAACATCGGAAATACGTTACGCAGTATTTTTTAATAACCTCTTCACTTTGTTAATCTAAAAGGTTCTCACAAGTTGGACTTCATTGAGCAGCAGATTTAATCCACCAGACCTTTATTAAGTACCTAACTGTCTAGCTCAAGACCGACCGACTAGCAGACCTGTTTGGGCCCAAGACACAATGCATTGTAAAATGTATAGGATCGACGTAAGCTGCCGGATGGTCGGGTCAAGCGCAAATGTCAATTCCATACACTTTGACAGTTTTCAACAATCGTTAACGATAGCGTTAAGAATCTTGTCTAGGGCCTCTTTTCGAATCGAACCACCACCATGAACTCCATTTTATTACCGGATGAGTCGTAGCATAGCACTCCTAACAAAAATAGTCTCAATTTCATAAGCATGAGAGTGAGATCACTCACTCGTCAGCGTTACTCACCAGGAGGGCTAGCACATGTCCGCGACTTGTTTGTCGCTCGTGTCTCCCTTTCTATCTAGTGTGTAACGATAAAGACGCACTGAGCGACAAGCAAGAAAATACAACTTCTGCTAGCCGAACCGATGCCTAACTCTAATAACCTACGGACTACCTGACACGTACGTCTTTCAACTAAAGCATCTTAATATCCCGCTAAGCATACTTCGGTCTTCGGCACCTAGCTAAACTGACTCACAGACTGACAGACGTCATATTATCGGGATGCGCGTCTTCTAGCTCGAGCAGAAAACTACACCAGCTCGAGCTGGTCGCGCGTGTCTCGCAGTGACTCCATTTTCTTAAAGTTACCTCATAGCATAGCACTCCTAACACAAATTGTCTCAATTTACTCGGCAATCACCAGTTGCCCAGCTCTACAACCGGCAGACTACCTCTTACAACTAAAGCCACTGACTATCGACAATGTCCCGCTAAGCACGCTTCGCTGACTGAACACCTAGCTCAGCTAACTTACTATCTGACGGTTCGACTCACCTTGTCGGGATGCGCGTCTTCTAGCTCGAGCAGCCTAAACTCCATCAGCTCGAGCTGGTCGCGCGCGTCGCGCAGCGCGTCCGCGAGCCGCCCGCACTCCCGCGTCGCCGCCGCCGCGCGCTCCTGCGCCCCGCGGCACTGCCCGCATGACTGGGGACAACGGGACGTTTAGTTACAGCATATCGTCATTGCTTTGAAAAAACCTCGTATCTAATATTTCGTGACGTACGATTTTGAACTTAAGCATGAAGAGAATCAAGTTCAAACTCATACATCTCGAAATATCAGATACGAGTTTTTTCTAAAGTAGTAGAGATATAATTCAATTAGGAAACTGATGCTGATCTAAGATGATAGGAATTGATATATTTTGGTGCAGTTTGGTAGAGGTACATTACAAAATTCGAATTGATCAGAATTCCGAATTTTCATAATTCCGAATGTAATATTTTGATTAAAACCTTTTTTCCTTGTATATTGCTTATACCTACATGGCTTATACCTAAACTAACCTGCGTATAGTAATTGAATTATGTTTTTAATATAAATAGCTACAGCATACTCGTAACATAGCTTTCGAAAAAAATAAAATTCGGCCAAATGAATACACAGAAAAAAAACGAATTTTAAGATGTTGCTGTTTGATAGATATGGCAGAGCAATCTTGACAAGAATAATGAAGATGATCCGCATAAACCTCAATGCGTCATGGATGTACATTAGAAGCTTATGGCCATCATGCCAAAAAAACCCAAGCTGATTCTATTGCCGTGTCTACTTAGTGAAAATCACGGCAGCTCCTTCAACATTAAAAAGTTCTTGTAACAAGCCCTAATATTATTGAAACATATTCCTCTGACCGACATATTCAACTTTAGTTCATTGATATCCATTCCATCTCGTATATTAAACACCTTTTCCTTATTTCAATCAAATATCAAGGACATGCATTGTATAGATCATAAATAGCATAATTTAACCACATGGTGAAGATCTACGGCGCAACAATGCGCTGACGCAAGCGGCGCCGGCGCCGATCGCGTCAAGATGCCTGCAATACTATCTGGCATTTGCACAAAGATCCAAGGCCGAGGTGACAGATTCCTAACAAATAATCATAGACTATAGACTTACTAAGTAGTGGTAAGTTTACATAAGTATCTTATTATCTGATAAAATATGTCAGTCACTCTAATGTCTGCTCCTACTGCGTGAGAACTTAATTATTTTGAGCATTGGTCTCAATGCGCTATCAATAAAATATACGTATTTATTTCATCCGTCGAAAAATCCGTATATTATTAATCATCTCTATATTTAATTTACTTTGGCCTAGGATCAAAACAAAAGTTGCAAGTGTTCCGATGCCACCAATCAAGGACTTGGCAGCGTTGTGTGTTGTGTAGCAAGCCTTAAGGGACCACTAACCTTAGACAAAGGAGTACTTGGATAACCTTCCTTTAAGATTATGACATGTAGTGTCTTATTAGTTTTTTGTGTGAACTTGTCAGACGTCAGTCAAAAGTTAAGCTTTAAAACTGGTTATGGGTTTTAAACGGATTGGTTGCAGTAATCTGAACATTGCAAGGGCACACAAAAGTAGCGTTATGTAAAGACAACCACGTTTTAAATGATTCACAAAGATAACTACAGCTTCCACATTTGAAAACTAGTTGCTATTAAAATATACGACAGAGTTTATGGTAACTATTGTTTGAATTACATCATAGCTCTTAATTCGAATATCATCTACATACAAATCACGACTCGCGCAGCCAAAGAAAAAGAAACTTAACGTTTACCAAGAACAAAAGATTTGAAACAAACGACCATAATGTTCGCAATTAAACTAAACAAATACAGTTGCCTAATCTTGCTTCCGTGCGATTTACACACACTGTTAGTGAAAAGGGAGCATCATTGTCTCTGATCGCTTTTACAATATGTGACTTGATCATAAGCAAGAGAGGGTGGAAAATGGCATAGCTGTGAGTTTGCAGGTAGGTCGTTTTGTCCAAAAAGTAAAAATTTTAAGCACGTGCGCCTTCTTTATACCAAATCCGGCTTCTTGGTGTCAGACTACTAAAACTATTAGTGAAGGTACGTTTTAGGTAGGTATATCTCCCTCTTTAAAGGATGTATCTACGATTTTTTGTTTAATGGATGTGCCACTTTAGCAATAAAATGAGAAGGTTGGATCTAGTTTAGCTATAAAATTGCATATGCGCTCTTTTGACTTGCAAGAATTGATTTGTATACTCGTGCCAAACAACTACGGGTGTCATGTAAAGGCGAAGGTCTACGACTTCTCACTTCTAGTTGCACTATTACAGCTAAACCAGGATAGAAACCTTTTGTACTAGAATCTTAATAACATTATGTTAACAAGGTGTGTTGTGGAGGTGTAATATAATCGTCGACATTAACACCCGTATTCACAAACGTCACTATGAGGTCTCGTCTCACAGTGCTCACGAAAGCACAGGGTGGTTTAAATCGTCTCATAAACAAAAGGTCGGTCAAAAAGAACCAATTACAAAGCTGTATTGAACGCAGTGCGTTTACTCAGTGAAGGATGTCTTAAGTATTGTTTGTGAATACGGGTGTAAGCAATAAATACATCCGTTCAATTTGACGACATCTTAGCCTAGTTGGTAGTGACCCTGCCTAAGAAGCTAGCGCTCCTGGGTTCAAATCCCAGTAATGGCGGATATTTGTGTCATGAGCGTGATTATTTATTCCTGAGTTTTGGATGTTTTCTATGAATTTAAGTTTGTATTTCTCTTTCTATCGTTATAAAAATTAAATAAGTCCGCTGGACAGCAGATTTTTGCTAAACGTTAAAAAGTTAAAACCACTCTTTACGTTTTACTTACGATATAGAAGACGTTATTTTCAATAAGTAAATTAAACAATGTTGAGGCCAAGGTTGATAGACAATAGAGTGACGCAGACTACGAATTTCTGTGGACTATTGCGGTAGAAAACACCACCATTCAGGAGATAAACTGAATAACACATCAGTTAATGGCATTTTGTTTACCGGTTAAACCTGTGACGTATGGCAGTTCTGTTTTATCCTTAAAGAACAAAGCGTCACACATGGTCTAAATTTTTGTCCCTATTAATAAAACACAGCAGATCAATATTTGAATTTTAACAGCAGCGGCTCAAAGCGTCACCAATTTTTACCCTGATTCTCAAAAACTAAAAAGTCTTTGTATTCTATCTACCTACCTGGTATCACGTTAGTTGAAATTAAGGTTTAAAATCTCAAACTTGATTTCTAGTAAACAAAACCTGTTCAAAAACATTTCGAAACCCCCGTAGAGGCCTGTACCCTTACCATGAGTTACAATTACCGTACTCGCTAGCGACTCGAATGATCTGTCTCTAGCACTCTATAAGAATACTGTGAGGGACAGAGCATTCGAATCGCTAGCGAGTACAGTAAATGTAACTCATGGTAAGGGTACTGGTTTGGAGGATGTTTAAGCTCGATATTTATGGTAAACAATTGTTAGTCGCAACGCAAACGAGCAAAAGAGTTTAAAAACTTCGCTGATTTGTAATGATTCTAATTATGTAAGATACCACTGAAAAACTTCTGAAATAAAACATGAAATTAAGGATTTTTCGTGACAAGGACATGAGGGAAAATTACTAAAAATCAGATTATAATCAATCAATATCTCTGAAACTAGTACAAATCGCTGAACATGCATAGGGGTTAAATCGATAGCTTTTTAGCTGCTCTATCAGCCCTAGGCGGGTTAACGTCGATTTACGGGATACTCTGTATAAGTGTGTTTATCGTTGTCCTACCCATAAAACAAGCCTAGAGCTCAGTTTGGGACAAGACTAGGTCAATTTATGTGGGATAGTTGCCGAATATTTATTACTAGAGGACGACCGCGATTTCGTACGCGTAGAATTAGTTTCCCTCTACCTACTCCCCCTACTTCTTCCCGTTGGGGGTCGATTTTCGGAAAATCCTTTCTTAGTGCTCAATTACATCATTAAAGGAACTCCTGTACCAAATTTCAAGTTTCTAGGTACAGCAGTTTCGGCTGTGCGTTGATATATAAGTCATTCACTTTTGCCGTTTATATAAATAGATTATTATTTATTTATTATACCGCAATGCGTCCCTACACTTAAATAACTATGGCCATAGGAAATACTCATTTGGGAACAATGTCATCAAGACGTCGTACAATACTTTAGCTAACCCATTATAAAACTAAAATACAAAGTGAAACATTTCCACCATTTTACTTTGGCAACACGTATATAATTATTCCAACGGATGTAGTGTAAAGACAGTGTTAATATTACAAACGTACTTTAAAATCCGCATCAAAATTTGTTCCTGATATCATTTAACACGTCAGCTATGCATTACGAATGGTAATACCACTTTCATGACAAGTATACGTGACGGAGTAGTGTATGCACATACATATTTATGATCGTTTAAAAGATGCTTTACACTTAATTATATTTCTAATGACCCTTCTTCAGCTTCAGCTAACGTAATAACTACATGGCAGTAAGTAAGTATGCGGATTTCTTCAACGAATGGAATAATGAATGAAATTAGACGATGAGATACTCGTTGTAAGCATTCCAATAATTTACTTATGCTTTGTTTTGAAAATCAAAAGTATATTACATTTAAAAGTATTAAAATACAAATTTCATCCAAATCCGTCAATCCGATGCAGCGTGAAGGAGCAACAAACTGACACACACACAGAAACCCTCGCATTCATAATATTGGTGGGATACCTGATTGGTTTCAAAACAAAACGAATAGAAACGGTAGTAAGCGTAATGCATCTTGGCAAGGGCCTCAGACATTCACACCCGTATTCACAAACGTCACTATGAGGTCTCACAGTGCTCACGAGCGCACAGGGTAGTTCAAATCGTCTCATAAACAAAAGGTCGGTCAAAAAGGACCAATCACAAAGCTGTATTGAACGCATTGCGTTTACTCAGTGAAGGATCCCTTAAGTATTGTTTGTAAATACGGGTGTAAATCGCACATTTACAGCAATGCCACACGAGCGTTGCCGGTGCAACGCTGTACTTACCTAATTGAAACACTGAGCAACGCAAGAGTTTCAACGAATTGTGTGGCATGTCGCGTTCTAATTATATGTAGAACAAAGGGAACACCTAAAAACTCCATTTTTTTTCCAAATATGTATTAATTTTTCCGAATTTTCGTTTTTCCAAAAGCTCTGTTTTGACGGAGCTATTATAGATACTTAATAAAACACATAATTTAATTGCTATAGGTACACGTGTTAGGTTCAGTTTGATTTATAAGCGATATTAAAAAATAAAGTTCTCTATCAAAACATTGCATACAGAATTATGAAAATTCGGGATACTGATCTGATCAATCCGGAATAAAATTATGACTCCTCGCAATTATGATGTACCCGTAGAACAACGCAGTGGCGACGACGCAAAGCATATGCAACGCATCTGTGACGTGTGCGTCAATTCAATTCTGAATCAACTTTTGCGATGAATGTACCACCATAAAATACCTACCTATTTAACCTATAAAATAGTAAGGTTACTAAGAAACCGAGATTTTAATACTTACAAAGCTTTTACCGCCGCGTCAACCACAATAGCCGGAGCTAACGCGCCGCCGTCCTTGCAGCAACTATAAGATACAAACAGCCTACCGACGGACAAACAGACGCCTATTATCTACTAACAAACACGTCGTTTACATCACAATGCACCCACGTTCTGATTTAAAAGGAGGCTTGAGTTAAGAGTCGTGTTAAATGGCGGAACTCTAATAAATAATGTTAGAGTGCTAATTCCTTCAGAGTAAATGTCAAATAGGTGCTTTTCTGCGTTTATTATGGGAATATTCTATCCATAAAGACGGACAATAAAGTTAATAGAAGAGTAAATTTTATTTTATGATCATAAAAATACTTTATTTTCAAAAGTACTTAATAGTAAAGTAATCAATTTACTTATTTTAATCGATGATTATAAAATTCATTAGATCATCACCATCATTATCATTTGACCTTATCCCAATCATTCTTGGTTGGCGCAGCAGTGCAGCACTTCTTTCCTTCCAAACATCCCTATCAGCCGTCATCTCGGTCTTCACTCCCTTGTATTTCATATCGCTTTTCACACATTCCATCCATCTCATCTTAAGTCTCCCCCTTCGACCCCTTCCACTAAAGCCCTCTACTTTCATGTCTAAATATCTTCTCGTCACATAATTTTCATTCCTTCTCATCTATTCCCTTCCATTTTTTCTCTTACTTGCGCCACTTTTAAACTAGTTATTATATGAAATAGCGTTACATGACTTGAGTTCAAAGAACAAGACTGATAAATAAATGCATCGAAATTGGAAGCGCCTACAATAAAATAATAGCAACAACGCTCTAATACTAACCCACATATCGGTGAGTGGTTGCGGCGAGAGAGAGGCAGGCGCGGACGAGACCGCCGAGTCCGCTGAGGGAGCCTCCTGCGAATAGAAATTACTTTTCGTTATAAATAGCAATTAATAACTCCTTGTTGTTGTTTATTAGCAGTATAAAAGAACATTAATTAACTTTACTTTTAAAAGACATAGCTTAGAAAAACCCAAACCGAACACATACAGCATGTCTTAATTTTTTTTGTAAGTAAGTTCGATCAAACGTCAATCTCAGAAATAGCTGCAAGTACATTTTAGTACCTACGTTGTGCAGCTATTGACATATTAAATTGAAACCACTCTCACTATAATAAGTTACTGCGACAAAGTTCTGAAATGTATAGCTACTTCCGAAGTTGACAATGCTACTTGAAAACCTTAATTTGTAATTACATAACTGTCAAATTCTAAGTGTCAGTTGTAGATTGATTTTATCGCATTAATCAAAGCGAACAGACAACAATAAAATTTCAAGCTGCATCACGACATAATAATATTGTACCTACTCTTCCATTGTGGTGTGGGTTTTTTTATACTTCTTTGACCATTGTCTTTTAATAAAGCAGTAGGTACGTATTTGATTATATGTGAATAAACTTACATTATGCTATTTCAGTTAAAAAAATACGGATTTTTGTTTTATGATAAGTAAAATTCTAAGTGTGATCCACTCACCCTGTAGAATGTTTCTTTCCTGTGCTGTATATCTGTTTTCAAATCTTCGCGGTCACTATTTTCTTTGCTCTGTAACAAGATAAAAACTATCATTAATTAAAAAAAATACTTTCATACATTTCACTTCAATTTTCAGCATAATTCCTCCTACAAAGAATGATCCTGAGATATTTGCTTTTATCGCATCGGTCTATTTTAAATGCTATATTTTTAAAACGTTACCTAACAACGAAGTAAAAATCAATTAACTAGCCACCCCCACTTTACGAGATTCAATCATCATTAGATCGCGTACAGTCAGCACAAGTTCGCCTTACGTAACGTCGTAAAAAAATGTACAGTCATCAATCTTAATACCAGGCCTTTCGACTCATTATCCTATATCCATCATGCGTGAAATGTGATAAGTGATATAACAAACATTAGTTCACCGCTGTTACTTTTAGCGATGGCTACCTATTTATGGTAAGGAAAGTGTTACGTCAAATACGTATTTTTA
Organism: Acleris cristana; assembly: GCA_948252455.1. Classification (NCBI taxonomy): domain Eukaryota; kingdom Metazoa; phylum Arthropoda; class Insecta; order Lepidoptera; family Tortricidae; genus Acleris; species Acleris cristana. The sequence continues at coordinate 3,375,961 of OX411783.1, read as the reverse complement.
TAAGGGCCGGCGCCCATACAGTAAAGCGTAGCGAAGAGAATGTTTCACTGTCATCATCGTCTTTAGACGTGTTGAAAAAGATCGAAATTAATTAAGAAGATTGTTGAAACTTTAAATATCCATACAAAATGCGATAATGTTTCTCTCCCCTTAAACCTCGTTCGATTTTTACAATTTTTAAATAGGTATCTTGTAGATATTGTCAAAACTAGGTCTGTACGTTCGCCTTTCTAAGAAAATATTTATTGGAAAGAAACAAATAAAAATTCTCATTCCCTAAATCAAGTCCGATTTCCACGATTTTTGAATAGGTTGTAGTTGTTTTGAAAATCTAGTTTTATACGACTCCGTTTTTTTGGGAGACCTAAAAATCAGACTATGTTTAAGGACAAAGAAATGTTATCGCATTTTGTACGGAAAATTTTAGCTTTACGTTTTTATGCGATGAAAGTAGCGTCAGCACAGTTTTTGTGCCTCGTCGGAATGATCTCCTTTTAATCAAGCAGCAAGTACCATAATTATAGTTAAATAAACCGATCGCAAAAACTAGAGATGCTACCCAGTTTGAAGGCGAAAGTCGATAGAAAGCATCGAGTTATCGACAATCAGATCGGTCGATGTAGATCGCAGATGGTTTCGATTGATTCGATGTTCACGTCGAATTAATGGACATGATGAATAAATTATTATTAAAAAAATCGTGACAGTAACAGTTCGGTCAAATGATTTAGAATATGTAGTCAAAAGGTTATAAGACATATTTCGGAGAGTTGTATTGTACCATACTAATTTCTATAAAATTTTGTCTTTGAAAAGTTTTTTGAACCTGTGGCAGCCGCACTGAGTTACAGTTTGTATGTAGTATTTAGGGGGTTATATTTAGGGGTTTATCACCAACAGTTTCAATAGAATTGTTTTGCCAAGATCTTATTTTCGTTGAAATAATAAATTACTAACCCAATGAGGGTCTTCATGATACAAGTATCTAAGACTACCAACCGGCTAAATAGTAAATACCTTATTTTCTTCGCTTCGCTGCAAAATACCAATAATTTTGATTGTTTTAGCCATAGGTTTAGCTTAGGGAATAACAGGCCCTAATGCAACTCCGATACGCAATGCGGATACAACGTAACTATCCCAAATACAGCCCGTATCAAAAACTTGTAAATTACCCCTTTTAAGTACACTAGTGTTGCACCGGAGTCGATAAAATTCAATTTATGGATATCGAGATTGAATCGATCGATACTGCGCAAGTTATAGTCAAAACGGACGGTTACGGAATATTCGATATAACAATTTAAAATGGCGTGTTATAGTGATTTGTTGCTACGATTAGAATAACCAACTGGCCAGTCATAAATATCAGCAAAATTTCTGAACCAGTTTTATACAAGAAAATAAACCTGAAACCGTATAGTGAAATTTCAAAACGTTTCATTTTTCAAGCAGTGAACGGGATAATGTTATACCAGTCATATAGCTCTGTCTCTTTTGCTGCCTGGAACTTGTCAGGATTTCACAGTTTATAATACGGCCCCTGATATTACAATTAAAGTGTCCAGCTCGCGCCACCAAGGAAACAAATTGCCAGATCTAATCTAAGCTTAGTACAATAAATCAGTGCGTAGACGAATTCCTATAATACACGGACCAGAGGGCTTATTGTCTAACACACTCGCAATCGCAACCGGCTTCAAAGTGGAGCAATTGTTTTCATTTTGTATGCGGACAAGCCTTCGATTTTCAAAATGAAAACGATCGTGATTGCGAGTGCGTTAGACAATAAGCCCTCTGGCCCTGGGAACTAGAGCAACTATCGGCTGAATAAACAGCTCGGAGTGACAAGGACAGCTGTCTACTGCGATTTTATTACGCTAACGATACAATACAGTCCGGTTTTGACCGATAGAAGGCTAATTTATAAATTTAATGGCTATAAATCTACCGTGATCTCAATATTGTGCACTAAACAAACAGCAAGCGAGAGCCCGCGTAGCCTCCGGCTCATATTAACGATGTTCAGATTAAAATGGCTAACATGGCTTGTAGCTACTAAAATTCACATAGGCGAATGGGCTTCCACTTGACATTGCGTTAGGTTTACGAGTGAATGGATACTATAACTCGTAAATTCGGCAAAATGGTGCGGGGTGTATTTATTCGTTTGACTAATTTCAGTTTAAGTTGTATCTGATCGTTATGTAATGTTACATATGTTTGATTTAATTAATTTTTACCGAACGATAACCCGACATTAGCGAAATAAACCTAAACGTGAGTGCCACAGATCCGACCATCAGACTTCTTGAACTCTTAAGCCGTCCGAGAAATTTAACAAATCAACCTGTGGGTGCCTGCCTCCTATGAAGCTAGACAAATTTCTGCGAATGTTTACAAATGTTGAAATTAAATCATTTGTATAGAATAGACGCGAACTTCCTTACATTTTGACAGATTTCTTCGCCCCTTGACTTTCGCATTAATGTATCTTGGTCCGCCCATTCATCAGTCTAGCTCTACTGATATAATAACCAGTAGGTACTTTTTAATTACTATTTTTTTATGAACCCATAAAATAAACTTACATTTTGTAGTTTTGATATACCATACACAATTTAAGACACTAAATTAACAATAAAATCTTATCGACATTAATTTGGTTGGAGTTAATCAGCTGCATTACATACATCGACCTTGATTAAGCACATCACTAGAATTACTCTCGTTTGAACAATACTCGAATTTCACAGCTTTCGTTATCCGAATGCTAATTACCCAGAAGTACTCGGAACAATACAGTGAAAGTTATTTTGGTCAGCTTCCAACTGTGATCAGACGGATGAAATTCCGTCCATGTACCATGCGGGTGTGAGATGGGAATCCGGGTTTACTTTCTATGAGAAATTCACAGCGTAGATGTCACCGCTTTTACCAATGTTGTTACGTCGATGATATGCTATACATGCTACTAGTCAGTCAGGCAGGGATACTCCATGCTTGAAGTACAATACAATAAATATCTATAGTTCGATTCACGGTTTGGTCAATATTTTGTTTGATGAGTGCGAGTATTTGTTTCTCATTTTCGCATGTTTTCCGTGTACAGTCAAGTGCAAAAATATGTATCGAAAAAATCCTCTCATAAATATGTTACGAAGTTCTTATAAAATTGGAATAAGGTGCATTGGGACATATTTTGGAGATGTTGCGTTCTACTAGATATACTTTTGCAATTGACTGTACTTATAATAGAATGTATTTTTCTATATATTTAATTATATTTATCATTGTCTAGTTCCCACAGTACAAGCCCAGAGCTTACATTAGGTCAATTCGTGCAAGTTTGTTCTGTACTAAAAAAACACACTACCTATAAGTCTGAAGTCAATGGCGTCTATAATTTACACCACAATTATAAACCAAACAGACAGCACGTCGCTATCAAATCACAGATCACAATAACAGTCCAGCAATGACCCATTTTCCAGAACGGTATTAACAAAGCACCTATGACCCGACAAACAATATGGTATGCCACGGCTGCCATTGCCACGGGAAAGTTTGCCCCGAGGGTCAGAGCCGATGATACCCCATGACTAATGACGGAGCAACTCTGTAATTACTAGGGGTATGACTGGGATGCTTTATGCTTTGTGATTTGAGGAGTTTGACTTATTTATTGGTTGCTTTGAGTTGCGAAATGAACGTTAGTTAGTTCTTAGCTTAGAATTTAATCACAACTTGGAACCTGAGGCCCATAGGCGTAATGTAAAGTCAATTGCTAACGCGTTTCCAACCCTAACAACAAAGACGGAACTTAAAATTATATTTCTCACTCTTGTTTTTTTTATTTCGACACCGGTAGGAGTAATAAACAATTGATTTCACGTAGAGTCATAATTTTAGTCTAAGGTTAAAAGCAAGAATATTTTAAGAATATCCTCCGAAATTATCCTGTTTAATAGAAGCACCCTTTATACAGTGTCTCAGGAAGTCAATTATCGGGTCGTTCGAGATGAATCTCTATCGTGAATCTGCATGGAATGACAGCGTCACTTCTATGGAATCTCGATTATGAATTCATCTCGATCGCAACCGAGAATCCCCTCACAGTTAGGTACTTTTGTCAAAATGACAACTCAAAACGATAAAATTCAAAACAGTACTTCAAAACTTACGATTGTTAGTCAGAAACGATCTGACATCGTTACAACACTGATAAAGGACCACTAAACAGCCGTGTCTGGCAAAACTGACTAATAATCAAGAGTTTTACCCGTTGTTTTGAAATATCATAAATAAATTTTCGCCCTGTAATTATAACGCTGATTTTTTGGACACTCTGTATAATAAAAAAAAAGTTTGTTTCAACTAAGCCGCCAACAGACGCCATGGCATGGCATGAGTCATTGTTGCCAATCCGGCGGTTCACACACGCCCCGACCTCTAGCCATTCACCACCCAAGAATGCATTGTTAAAGTATACGCAAATTTATTACTTACCCGGGAGTAAACTACATCATTATCGCATTCTATTTTGTGCAAATGATTTGATTTAAAGTGACTTGAAATGTTTGCTTTATATTATAAAAGTAAAAGTATTTGTTAGTTCGTTTGTCTTTGTATTATGGTTAAAAAGGAGTAAACGGATGGCTTAGATTGTTTCTAGTGAGATAATTGGAGGCTGCCATAGGTTGCGCTGTAATAGGTACCGTGGCACCTTCAACTATCTCAATGCAGATAATTTAAAGCCGTCCATTTACCCTTCAAAGAAATCAAGAGAAATGACACAGTTCCCGCGGGAATAGGGATAAACGATTTCTATACGGACAGAGTCGCGGACATTAGCTAGTACTCATTAGCTCTTCCTCAGCCCTATGTACAGTCAAAAGCATTAATATCTACATAAATAAAACTCTATTGTTAATGACATAGGGGCGTGTAAATATATTTGGCGCCTTGGGAACGTGTATATATTTATGACTCCGTCTAAGCACAACCCTGACTGTAACGTCAACTTATTATAATATTATAAAACCCATACCCAACCATTAAACAAAGGGACACCTCCCATAAAATGACAGACAACTCAATAAATAATAACACAATGTGATATTAATGTCATGGCTGCGTACGCGCATGTTATAAAGATTAACCGTAATATTTACGGTTATCGGACTATATAATAGTTATTGGGAACCGGTATTATGCGTATGATAAAGAACATTTCAAGAGCAGGTAAGACGTTATAACATGTCAGGGCTGTGTTTAGATATTATGACTCTGAAATGTCTGTTTCGGTTTCATTAAATAACTTTTATTCTAAAGCTACCAATTTCGCAGTGATAGGTGACAATTTGTAATACATTGCACAGACAGTGAGTTCGCAGGAGGTGGAAAGAACTGGTCTCTGCCTACCCCTCTGGGAAACAGACGTGATTTAATGTACGGTCACGAGCGTTAATTTGGGACCCATTTCAAGAAAAATATGCCTGAAGTCTTCAATGTCATTAGAGATGTCAAGTCATTTGTAACTTTTAGGAAACTCAACCTTATCGTTGTAGAATGTCAGATTGACTTTGGTCCTAAGGTGGGTACCAAATTTAATCTCGTGACTGTATGTATGTATGTCAATGAGTTCCTAAAACACAGGCCTAATGTAAAGCAAGCAATGTACTCCGAATCGTCTCGTATCACCTTGAATCACATTGAAATCGAATGATTAATTTTGTTGTAATTTTATTTTCATGTTTTGCGAGTAACGGTTTTACGTTGGCACAAAGAAAAAGGCTTGTAGTACTATGCTATACGAATATATGGTATTGGAAGTCTTACGGCTGTTATGATGAACTTGTCTTAATGTCAGAAGGTCTTTCAAAGTCAAAGTTCGAAGTAACGTTGCGTAACGTTACGTGTCCCTTAGTTAAACCACACTACTGTGTCCCTTCGCCGAATAATAGCTGACCTATGCTATAACACTCGCACCTTTTACACCCAAAACAAACAATTACACAACAACCGGTCGTAAAAGGAAGCGATCGCTCACTTGCGCAATCGAATAATCGAAAAGTATTCGTTAAATCGTTACCGAATCGATTCGGAACATCAGTGCATTGTGTCGGCATCCGGTAAAAGTGAGTGCATCGGTCGGCGACAGGTTACATGAGCTATTTGTTTTAAGGAGGAAACTGTCGAAAATAATCTGCTATACGTGCAAGAACATGCGTCGGTTGGTTATGGATGCACCTCATTAAAGTCGGACTGACAGGCCGAGAGGGACGGAGCTATCTTTTAGAATGAGAAAATGATATATGTCTCTTGCAATGCGTCAGTGCGTTATAGGCACCTCTGCGGGCCTACTATGGTTGCATTTATCGTGTGACAAAATGTGGATAAAGCATCCGCCACTCTCGTACTTATACACGTGTCAGAAAGGGACGGATGTTTTATCCACATTTTGTCACGCGATAAACGCAGCCATATTTGGCCCCCTGATTATAGTCGGAGTGGCAGAGCGAGCAGCTATCTTTTAGATTGGGAAAGTTATAGTAGGTATATGTATGTCTCTGTTCTCTGTTTGACTTGACGACGCAGTTGGCCTTGTTGGTAGTGACCCTGCCTACGAAGCTAGCGGTCCAGGGTTCGATTCCGAGTCAAGGCAAAAATTTGTGTGATGTCGAACAAGCCTTGAGTTTAGTTTGGGACTAGGTCAATTTGTATGTGATTGTTCGTCGGCCTTATAAGAAGCTGCACACTTTAGTACCTTGTCGCTTTAACACCTTTGATAGGTTAGTGGAGCAGTTCAAACATGACATTAAAGTGACACAGAACTAAAGTGTCTAACTACTTATAAGGCTTACCGTACCCCGATTTTTTTATTGATACGGTGAACTGTCACGTGGAAATCGGCCGGTGGATTGCTAGTCGGTGGTGCCCATTAGGTCGTCGACTCATAATCGTAAGGTACAGAGTTCAAACCCCAGCGGTTGCCATGTGCAATAGAGTTTTTCTAACTTATGAAGTTTAGTAGGTACCCGATGCTCTTAGGTTAAAGAAAATCGTTGGTTCCGTACCAAAATAGTAAAGAAGATACTGTTAACACGAGACTTTGGTATCTATCTGTATTTAATCTATGATAATTGAAAAGCAACGCTAACTAGAATTAATTAACAATCAAAAATATGAAAAGCTTTATTAAGGCCCTGTCATCCCGGCTCATAAACACCTCTGGAGATCCTAGAGCTGGTGCTTACCTCTCCCAAAGGATTGGGCTAGCTATCCAGAGAGGTAACGCAGCCAGTGTCATAGGGACCATGCCGCGAGCGGACCTGCTAGAGGGGGTGTTCTTTTTATAGTGGTGATTATTATTTACGTCTTTAATATTTGAGTAGCTTAGTTTTTATTTTAATTTAAATAAGTTTAGTTTTAACTTCCATCAAAAGTTAGAATTAAAATCTTAACGTTTAAAAGCGAGACGATATTATTTGGTCTCGTTACGAGTCTTTTATTAGTTTTACATTGTACTTGTAATTATAGAACTTAAAATGCTCTTATCGGAAGCCTTTTCTTTACAACGAAATATCAAAGGAACTACTACTTTACTATAACCACTCGATGAAAAATGAGAAAAATGTTCTCAATTTTGGATCCCACGATCATCAATTTCGTTTTCCACGGCCGCCATGATTTTGTCCATTTCTTTGAGCCGCGTGCGCACCGGCGCGTCTGCGCAGGTGTCCCGCCCACGACGACCCACTTCGCTACTTTCCCAAACCAGCGGACCTGCGACCTAGGGCTGTCGAATAAACTGCCCATAAAACAACATTTACTTAGTTTCAAAGGCGTGGCTACTTATTTTTTATTAGATACTTTTAAGATGTTTATGTATATGCCTAGAGTCGTATAGTCAGTATTGTCATTGTCGCCTAATATTTTTAGGTATAGTTTTTTTTTCCTTATTTATTGGCTTTCACTCCTTGTTTTAACAAGGTGTATTTCGCCAGTATCGAGTTTTAGACAATCGCCATGGACTTATTTGATAAACAAGTCCATGGATATCACACGCGAGGACAATTGTTCGGTTAAAGAGATTTACTCTGGTGGACTAAACAGAAGCACATGGGGTTAGCTCCACGCGCTTCTGTCAAGACCTTAGGTATAGTTATCAGTATTGATCTTTGATAATATGACAGTTGACAATTGTAAATCCTCCATTGGCCTAAGGGTGCTTACACACTAGCGATTTGTCCGGCGATTTACTCGATCGTGCAATAGGTATATCGTAGATACTTATTTAACGTTTCATGATATAACGTTGATTATATTAATCACTGCGTGCCCGTTAATTAACTTTTTGAAACTTGTCAGTGTTCTCGCGATAAATTAGTTGTGCTTGAATTTTTGGTGTCATTTATAAAAATAAAATATAAAGTTTTCACCGACAACACTAACACCTATAACTCAAAGCAAATTAAAATAAAGGTTTCCAATATGCTTTTAATATAATCGTAATACCGGTAAAGGGATTAAGCATTGCATAGAAAGTTAAGCTTGATCGATTCGATTGCTAAACGGTGCATTCTGGAAAATTGATTTATATTCAAATGTATCATTTATCAATAAGAGGTGCGCCAGAGCAGTGGATTCGCCCACGTTTATAAGAAAGGCGTGACTATATTATCGCAAGAAAGAAGCTACAACCCACAAAGAAGTATATAGTGATGTAGAATTTACAATTATATCGCGTTCAATGAAAAGTAGTATTTAATGCAGAGAGTTTAATGAAGCTCTTTGTCCCTCTTGCGTTGTAGTCATCAATAGTTCATACAGCGAAAATATTATAACTTTCGGTGCCATTATCAAACCAGCTCAATAACACCACAATATTGCATTGTCATCCGATCTAAATATCTGATCAATCTATGACAGCAAGTGGGAAAACAATGAATTACAAGAGAACAAAGCAAATGAAATGAAACCTTGTAATAATATTTAATTTTGAGGTCTAATTAGTAGGGCGTAAGTACATGTATGTATTTTGCAAGTATTAATAAACTACACACGGCACCAAAATTGTTTATTGCTGTCAGATTTTAAATAAGTTCAACAAACTATTATTAATTATGATTACGACATACCTACAACTTAATTGAGAGGTATGCAAGAGGTGTGGAGAGAGCAATGGTGTTGGAGAGGTGTGGAGATTTTTTGGTAAGTACCTAACCCCCGCAACTCATGCCTCATGCCCCGGCTCTTAACTAAATTGTACGCCTTTGTCCCCTATCTTATCATACTTACTTATAAAAATGAGAAAGTTTGGATGTTTGTTACTCAATCACGCTTCAACCACTGAACGGATCAGGATGAAACTTGGCACACATATAGGTTACGTCTTGGAATCGTCCCGGAAAATTGAACGGTTCCCGAGGGAGAGGGGAGATAAACGACTTCTACGCGAACGGAGTCGTGGGCAAAAGCTCTATAATTTTCTTAATGGCGACAAAAAAACAAAAACCATCGCTGTAAGAGCCACAACCCTAGCTTAAAGGAGGCGGGGTCAAAAGTCCCGGGCGCTCGCGGGCGCTGCGCGTGCGCCGATACGTTCAGGGCCATGAACTTGATACCGGGTCCGCGTCGTATGGACATCGGGGATGATGGCACCGAACTGATAGACTGGCGTTATGGGAACGCGACTTTATCTCACCGGGGCAATATGTAGATATTGTGGAGTTTTATGGTAAAGGATGAATGAGAAGCATTTTAAATGTTGGAGTAGGATGGAGTGAATTGAACGGAGAGGAAAACAAAGGAAGGAGATTTTAATATTGTAAAAGAAAAGAGAAGCCTGCGTTAAACACAATAGACAACGGACGAGGGAAGACTTGTTGGATAAAGTATTATTATTTTTAAATATTTCCTTAGCTTTATTTTCTGTGCACAACTTTTTTTAGTTTGTGTATCATACATACATTCTGTATCATTATTTGGTTGACTGGTAGAGAATGCAATACAAAAAGAATGAAAAAGAAAGAATCGAAGCACTCCACCAACAAGACTCTTAAATTATGAATATTATGATTGATTAGTCAGTGTGTACAAATTGCATGTTGTTGCGTGTCTTGCACCTTGGTCCTACTTCGACGTAACTTTACCCAGGTACGAGACATGCACAACATGACGTAATTGATACTCAACTCGCCACTTACTAACTTTATTTAGAAGAAACATAAGTGGTAAGGATCGTGAAGTTCGACGAAGTGCTCCTTAAAATTCCACCCAGTTACGGCCGTCGTTAAACATGACAAATCGACTTAAGAATGATTCACAACCAATCCAATTTCCCCCATACATTAACTTAACAACATTTCAGAAAGTTAAACATTAAGCTTACATCACAAATGATTAAGTAGCTTTTGCGAGAAAGCTCAGGGAAGACCTACAAGGTAATGATTATAAAATAAGCTTACAAGGCAACGAAATTATAAAATAACGCGTAAAATCACGCACCTGAGTATGTGGCCACTCCCGCGCAGCTCTGTTGATGATTATAACGCAATTATACAATTAAATTAAATGTCATTAAGATGTCACATTTGTTGAAACATTCTTTAATTTTGCAGAAATTTTGTACACAAAAAGTCGGTGCCCATTCGACCATTAGGTAAGTCTACTCTACTGACATTTTTTTAGTAAAATACCTAAAGGTTCTTTATAAAAAAAGTGTTTAATTCGGGGCCGAGATTCTAGGCGGTAAAAACCATATCGTCTTTGACATGTTATCGTATTGTCAATATTTTGAAAGCTCATATTTACTTGACAGTAATGGCTGCCTAAAAACAATACCATAACAGAGGTCAAAGATAACCGCCTATAATAGAGACCAGTGCTTTTATTAAATTTAGGCATGTCAAGTCAAGTTTTCAACAGTAAACTAAAGGCTATAATTTTTCATGTCAACCACTTTTTGTGACAGTAAAAAACTAACATGAACGACACCCATATGAATGAGCGATCCTTTTTTCTACTAAAAACAGGTAGACCCCGTCCTCAAATTCCTGAATGAAACCAAACCAAAACCGGTTGAGGTCCTCTCTAATACCTTTTGAAAACAAACCCAAAAACAACTTAAGTGCCCTATTACTCACACAATACGTAACACATTGCTATGTATTCTAAACCTACAGCTTCTTCCTAAACAGCAAATGTTACCTTGGTCTTTCCGTGGACCCCAAAAACCCCATAAAAACGTAAACTATAATTTTGTTAAAGAATTTATTGAATGAATTTAATCGCGGAGCTCGCGCATTTCATACAAATTAGGTTGATGTTTAAAAAGAAATGTGGGAACTGCGCAAGTAAAAGTTCATAAATCAAGGCGGAATACAATATGACAGGTCAGAAGTATGTCGCGGCAGATTAACATGGAAGATGCAATTTTTACCGTCAAGTCAAACCGAGATGTGGCTACTGTGAATGTTTTTCAGAAAACGGCACGTGATATCATCGCGAAATAAGACACAGCTGGGGTGCAAGTTTTTCGATTAAAAAACCTACATTGGCATCAGTTTTTTCCTCTTAATTCGGGCCCTAGATAACAACAGACGAACATATTAAAAACACCACTCTAGATCGGCGGCAAAAAAATACTAACAACTTAGGGAATCCACAAATATGTTCGCGAAGTTGTAAAGTTGAGGGTCCAATAAAAATGTTGAGCATTTTTGAACCATAAAGGAGCGTCTCCACTGAGACCATTCGCGTGTAATGAGCATTCGGCGTGAACATCGAAGTCGGTGCTTCGAAATTGTACATTCCGAAATGGGTTATTACCAGTCGAGCAAGTTCGATCGGACGTGTAACCCAGTACTCCACATCGACCCGTATGGCTATTAAGGGTACGGGCGCGGAAACGAGACGCAAAAACGAATCTATCCGCTAACGACGATTTAAACGGGGCGTTTCCTTTTGGGATTGGGATGTGGTTGCAAACTTGCTGGGATACGCCGCCGCCATAATTAAATCCTATTGAAACTCTCCATCTGGAGACCAATATTTAGAGTCTGCACAGGTCAGACAATAAGAAGCTCCAAGATTTGCCACTTCATTTTCTAAAAATAAGAACCAAACCTAAAACAACATTACAGAAACGTCGCAAATCTTACTAAATGGTATGGTAATTTCCAGGAAACATAATTTTAACATCCTACAATATTTAAATCGAAATTCATAGGTAAGTATATCCTATCAATACCTATCTAGTTAAAATAAGATATGGTAATCGGTTAGTTTTTATATCACTATAGTCTCTCCCCTTTCCCTTCCCAGAGAAAGATCTTGACAAATAAATAAATAAATATAACCGGACAATCTCACACAAATTGACCTACCCCAAACTATGCTCTAAGCTTGTACTATGAGGAATAGACAACGATATAAATAATTGTCTAAAATTTTAATAAATAAACAAAACAAAACTGAAATACATAGAAAACCTCCAAGATTCAGAAACAAATAACCGCGCTCATCACAAAACCAAACCACACTCTCACTCTTCACTCATCTTCACTGCTGTCTCATCAGGTGCCGAGAACCTGCGCAGTTCGCCAAATTCTTAACACATTACAAACTGGTTTATCCAAACGAGAGGATAGTATTACTGCTGATGTAACTCCATCGCTGTATCCTCAGCTATTGTTTTGCGAATGCCAATACTTACAAGTACACCTACTCTCCTTCTTTGGGCTAGTTTCCGTAGACTGCCGGGTGCACTGAATATCAGTTTATTCAGTCATTTCAATATAGATTTTGGACTGTCAGGCAACCAGGTAGACTTGGGCCTGCAAGTATACAGTTCTGTGGTAGTGTTTTCAATGTCTAATTGAAATGTTACGTGATAAACGGTCCTTTCTATGTCCCTACGTTTGGTCCCTTTTACCAAATAGATATAGAGACAACAGTTAAACCTATCGTTTCTGAAATTGCAATCATAATATCAATACACACCCAGTGTTTTACCTACCGAAAACAATATTTTAACCCAAACCACCCTCGGCCTAATGGTGCCAAGAAACTGCGCAGATTCTCAATATAATACAAACTTGTTTATTCAAACGAGAGGATTGTATTACTGCTGATGTAACTCCATCGCTGTATCCTCAGCTATTGTTTTGCGAATGCCAGTACTTGTACGAGTACTCTCCTTTTATGGGCTAGTCTCCGTAGACGGCGGGTGCACCGTTTCGACCGGTTGTGTGCCGGTTCGGTTCCTGTCCTACTCACGGATTTACTATAAACGAGTTTACTGTTTTCAAAAGTTGTATAAAACTATCCACCTATCTACAATACTCTAATACTGCATAGTTACTTATATTTATTTTATTTACCAGTTCACAGATAACCAGTTATCTGGCCACGGTCACCTCCACGTAAAAAGGGGGTTTTTCCCTCCCTGTGTAGTACGGCTTAAGGACAGACATACTCTGGCCCGGTTTTTGTTCTCTTTCAATTCATACACGTCCAAGAGATATCTTTCTACAACATAATTCGCAAAGCCACACGTTCTAAGTCAAAGGTTAACCACTTTTATTGTATTTAAGATGACAATCAATATCAATGACACATTTAAATCCATTAGCCTCGATACCAGAACTTTCACAACAAAAGGCCGTAAGAGTTGGTGATAAGCTTAGTTTATATGACTACGTGTTACTGAAGCTTACCTACTGCTTGTTAACAGCTAAAAGTCGTAAGTGTTTCTGCTAAGTGGTGTTTATGAGACTGTTAAAGTATTAAGTGGAAGAGAAATCTCAATGACACGATGAGTATTTCCCACGGCGGTCCTAAGGCCTGTACCGTTTGATTGTAAGCTGGTGATGTTGTGGAAGATATAACATATAAATATATGTGCGGTTTAAAAAAATAGATTAAAATTAAGGAACGGTAACTTTGCCACTGCATAACGAAAATTAACTATACTTCTATATTGGCGTACAAGGGCAGTATATAAATGTGTGCCTTATTTCCATGACGCAATGGTAAAGTTACTATTTCTTAATTTTAGTCCTTAAATATGTATCCTTTTTTGAAAAGTCCCTGAAATGCCACGCAGAGAATTGTTATGTGAATGTGAACAGTTGTCAGCGTAGCAATTTTATTGCGTCTATAATGTTTTATTTTTATTTATACACAATAACAGAGACTCACAAGTTGCAAAAGAGAAAAATCAAATTGCCCAAGCCGTAGGTACTCGTAAGTATTTACCTGTAGATATTCGTTTTAATTTCTAATAGTTCAAGGATAGTTTTTTCTGCGTTAGTAAATGGACGTTCAGGCCTATTTCTGACGATGTCTTATATTCATTGGTAATATATCTTAATTATCGTTTATACAAAAAAAATACTACACCTCTGTATACACTCATTCACAGCTAGTTAAACGTCTCCCTATCCATCTTTGAAATAACTTAAAAATAAGACTAACGATTAAAACTCCAGCGGGCCTATTATAATGACCGTGTTTATCGATGTAATGTGGATAAACGTGGATAAAACGTCTATCACATTCTGACCAGTATGGATGCTTTATCCCTAGCAAAAAAGCGACAATAATACGGGCTCTGAACACTGTACAGTAAAGTAAAAACTAAAATACGTATTTAGTCTATAGCATAGCTATCTATAGCATAGCTTTAACAGCGTCACAGTCCTTAAGATCACAATAAGGCAATAAACAAAGGCTTGTCTGTCTGTCCGCTCCGCACGGCGATGAATGAGCGTCTGTGCCGTCTCGGTCGATTGTCAATATTGAAGTGCGCAGTCAATCAGCAAATAATTATGAATAAGCTTCTTGTTCTAATGAAATGCATGAGCGAAGAGAAAGAGACAAGAGAAATTGGAGGAAAATGAGAACGACTTCGAATATAAACCTACCTACCTATATAAGTAGGTGCAACGTCGAACATAATATATCTATGGTAGCCATGCCTGAGGGCCCTGCCAAGATGCACTACGCTAACTAGCGTTTCTATTCGTTTCGTTTTTAACCAATCGTGTCACTGGTAGATCACGTGACTTTTCGTATCACGTCATCTACCAGTGACGCGATTGGTTTAGTTTAGACACGAAACGAATAGAAACGCTTGTTAGCGTAGTGCATCTTGGCAGGGCCCTCTGTATCTTTATGGAAGCCACCAATATTGCAATCGTTAATGAGTAATGTACTTAGTTTAACCAAATAGTAAATCTTTCTTTAGTGCAAGTGAAGTCTTCAAACCGCAACGCG
Source organism: Acleris cristana (assembly GCA_948252455.1). NCBI lineage: Eukaryota > Metazoa > Arthropoda > Insecta > Lepidoptera > Tortricidae > Acleris > Acleris cristana. Next base: position 3,360,676 of record OX411783.1, on the reverse strand, counting down.
GCAACTACGCAATCTGACATTCGCTACAAGAACATAACTGATTATGTTATCTTATATGTTATTACGATACGAAATGTCATTGGCCCACCAAAAAAGAATAATGACTAGACGTTTCCGATCGTATCCCAAGTTACGAAATACTAAATAAATAATGTACATCGCCTCTGGGCTAAGTCAAGCAGTCTCAACCATAGATACGTTTAAATTATCGGTTGCACAATCGAGTTAACAATCGACTGATTATCGACCCGCGGGCGCACTCGATATGCAGTTTAATTAACCCTATCTGGTTGAGCTTACTTAGATCGTAGATAACAATCAAATGTGTTAACAAAGGCTGTCTGCAATTGTTACGGGATATACGTTAAAATGTGGTTGCTGTTTTAGGACATTTTGGGCGATTTTTGGCGTAAGTCAATGTTCTGATCAAACAAACATTTCTCCCGTATTCTTCCTTTATTGATTATAATTATTTTAACGGTAAGAATAAATTTTTGAAGAACTTTTCTAATCAGTACCGTAATACAAATACTCAGAAGAAATACATTCTGATGACACTTTTCTCTAACCATCTGTGTTGAATGAAACCAAAAAATGCCATACAATTTAGACTTATCAGTATGTGCAGTTTAAAAACATGTTTAAAACACTATTTCCGGTCATTTCAATATTCCGGAAAAGTTACTGAAATAAGGCACGCCTAGCTACGAATTCAAAGTAGACAACGTATTTTGCGAAGTTTAACGATTACAGGGGTGTGATTCTCTCAACAACGACGAACGGACGGACGAACGAGTGAATGTCCAAGCGGCGAGCTTAAGTAGTGCCGTCAGAGCGAACAAAACACATTTTAGCGCGTGTATTCAATTTGGCAGCATATCTTCTCGAACGTATAAGGCTGCCTAATTGAGAATGCACGCGCTAAAATGTGTTTTGTTCCCTCAGACTGGACTACTTAAACTCGCCGCTGTTGCGCTTTCGCTCGTCCGTTCGACCGACCGCCGTTTTTAAGAGAATAACACCCCGAAAATTAAAGAATGTAAATTCGCCTGTCATTCCATATTTTTTTACGAAGTCCTAAGTTAGCAACTTGGCTAACTCCTCTCTAATATAATGTAGCAGCCGCCACTGCATGTTTCCATAACGTACATTATACCCCCACATCGTTTACGAAGGGAAAACAGGTGGAAAGCTACCACATCCTTGTTAATTAATTTAAATGGCCGTTTCTCCGCGTGTGCATTACTCTATCGACCAGTGGTATTGAGCAAAATGGCGGCGAAATTATCTTACAAATTAATAACTATTAAATTAAAACCACTGGTATAATGACACAGGTCTCGTGGACTTCAACAGCCCAATCGATTTTTATAAAATCTATCTAAGAATCATTGTGATAAAACTAGCTTTATTTGAAAAAATATTAAGTCTGAATTGGTCTATATCCGTTTATGAGCTACGACCCCATAGATTGACACATAGACACACAGAGACAGCGATTCACAGTTTCAGAGATACACGTGTAACTTATAATTACACGCCTCGTTTGGCGTCAGGGGCTAAAATATTTACAAAGAGAACGATAGACGTAAGGTAAAAAATACTTTTTTTACGTCCCAGGAAACCGAAGAGCTGGCAGTCTCCTCGCTCTACGCATTAGCGCTGCCAGCATCTTCAGAGCATTGCCGCAGGAGGCCTGCTTTAGATTTAGCGTTATGGTTGATCTTAGTTTTTATTTTCATCAGTTATGGTCGTATACGACTACAAATACGTAATAATATGTATTATTTTATGTAAAACGTCAGTTAAATAGATTATGTATAAGTAATCACAACAAATTCCAAAATATAATAAATTTAGCTTTAGGCAAGAAAAGTAATGCCGCAGATTAGAACTTGAACGCAAAATAACTTTAGTCATAACAATGTTTGAAAGGAGCGATCATATCGAAGATCGATCACAAACAAACCGGTCAACGCACGCTTTGAAGGTCCGATAAGATATGACTCATTTTTCTGTTCATCGGTCGATCGTGTTTTACTTATTTGGTGGCTAGACTAGAATTCTTGAAGTTCTAAAACAAATCATAACAGCTTTTCAAACTTCTCCTGACTACTTACTTAAACTAAACTAGGCATTCCCAATTTCAGGGCCTCTTCTCAACTCAGTAAAAACATGTTGTCTTTTACGTGTTATGGTTTTGTTTTTATCTCAGCCGCCATTACTGTCAAGTAAATAAGAGCTATTTAAAACGTTGACAATACGACAATAGGTCAAAAACAATAAGGTACCGTGTAGAATCCAACCCAGTTCGATAACTTTAGCTGCTTCAGAGAAAAAGGGGCTTGACATATTTACCTCTATAATACAGAATAACAGTTCCTTTTTTTATTTAGTCGGTACGGAACTCAAAAACGCTAGCGGGTTTGATACCATGACATAGCAAGATAGGTGCAATAAAAGGTACAATACGTAGACAATTACAATGCCTAGACATATGTTACGCAATACTAAAGTAATAGACGTTTTGATTACTCGTCGATTCAGCGCCAAGCTTTCTAGTTTCTATATAAATATGACCCCGAATCGAGCAGAGGTAGAGGGATGCGGTGTGTGTGTGTGTGTGTGTGTGTGTGTGTGTGTGTGTGTGTGACTGAAGCGTGAAGAACGAACCTCATATAAGTAGTGCTTTTGTCAAGTCCACAAGAGAAAAATACTCTTTAACCGAAGAATTGTCCTCACGTGTGATATTCATGGATTTCTCTAATAATAAATTTGGTGATTGTCTATAAATAACTCAACATTGGCGAAGTACACCTTAACAGGAGTGCACGCCATTTACTAAGAAGAGAAAAAAATATACACTTGTTTGTTTTTAAGCTTGTGGTACTACGGTTGAATGTATATTAAATTACTTAAAGCATATTTTTTTAAGAATATTTGACACATGGAAAGGAGGTCGCCGGGTATTTAGAAGGATAAGACGATAATTATCAGGATAATCTTACTTAAAATTATTCTTACTCACTTACCTTCACACGAATGATTCAAAAGGACAACAAATTCTCAAATTTCTTATTTTAAAGTGGACCGAGCACAATTAGGCACTGCCTTAGTAATATTAAAATGAATTAAAAATGGGCTACGATTAAGTTATTTATCGGTAGGTTTGTATGGCCATGTTTACTTGTTTTTAATATATTTTGTTTGACATTTTTTGATATATTTATTACGTCTTTTACAATACAATACAATACAAATACTCTTTATTAAACACCAGAAAAACAAAACACGGAACAGTACATAATATTTATTATTTATTTAGTATTTTATTGATTATTTTCCATGTGGTTTTGTCGTTCAGCTGAACGACAAACAGGAGACTTTTTTCTAAAATCAACTTGGTGGAACGAAGGCTTTTTGATACGTAATAGAATATGATAATAAAAAGTTATTTTGCCTAAATATGATCACTATTATTACTTATTTAAATCTATTTGTATAAAGCAACGAGTTTTTCGTTTTAGCTTGCCAAAGTCAGTCTGGTTAAAAGATCGCATCAAACAAAAACTTGACACCAAACTCTCATTGTCAAACAATAGCACGATTCTTTATAAAAATCGAATAAAACTCAATAGTTAATCAAAAATCCCATTCGATTACCGTTCTGGTTCGCGATAACGCCGATAACGTATCGATATTACGATCCGATTAATCGATGTTCGACATTCGACTTCACGCGTTACCGTTACGTTAGACGCTCCCGGCTATCGACTGAATCGATTCTAATACTGGCTGGTAATAATTTTAATTGAAAACAAAACGAGGTAGAACAAAAAACACCGAATCGGATAGATACTGTTGTACAAATTCCTTTTTAATAGCTTTCAGCTGGGTATCGCTATCACACTTGCTCTTGCTACTGTAAGTATATTGGTCACTCGGGTTTCATAGAAAAACGAAGATTTCCGATAAGGAACTGGTAGTTCTCTAAAAGATTTTGATCATTTCTAGATATCGTAACGTGACGTCTTAGCAAAACCAACAATGTTCGTGACATTTACTTTTAAAATTATACGTCTGTGTAATAATAATTGAATTTTCTGAAGTACGAAAATTCAAACTGTTCACGTTCATAAGGAACGTCACGCTTTTCAGAATCACGCTTCGCTAAGTTGTCTCCGACTGAATAGCCCAGGGGCACGGCATGACGTTCCTTAGTCTGGTTTTCATGTAGGTAAACTATTTATACGGCTAGTTAATAAAATTAAATAGTTAATTTAGTAAAGTGATAGCTACATTTTTTGTACACTACCCCTTCTTTAACAATTTACGCTGTAGACATAACGAGTGAACTGCAAACGTCACGACAAAGGTTTGATTAAAAAAACGTTATTTTAAGAAAGCAATAATAAACTCGCCACAGGAAATATCAAGTAAATTAAGCCTCACTTAAAATTAAGATACCTTTTCGTTAACCAATCAATACCTTACATCATTTTCCGTTCCAAAATTCTGGTTACAGACACCAATCAGTAATGAAATAAACGTCGCTTAAAAAATAAATATTGACTTAAGATCCATTTAAAAATTACGTTGAATTTCGATAAGAAATTGACCTGTACGGTGAGACATAATTGGTACCGATAAAAAGTGACCTACAGTCGGTCGCATTCTCTCTGTTGTTTATTATTTTTTAAAGCTGGAACAGGTGTAAAACCGGTTGCGTAAGAGACCTACTGCGCCTGCGCGTGTCACCTGACAGCTGTCAAAGGTATAGGTTAGAAAGTGAATAATTGAAACAGCTGTGCGCACGCATTTGTTTCTTAATGGGAATAGAGGCCCGCTTCGTAGGTGCGGAATTCTATAGATCGCTTTTCTCCAATTTCTCCTCGGAAGTTGTTATATTTGGAAGGTAACCTATCTTAAGTTCGAAAAACTTTTGTCCGATGTTTCGTTTGTCCGAAAATCATTTTTTCTGAAACCGTTTAACTTTCCTTGATTGTTATAAAACTAACCTAAACTCTTTAAACATTTTGAAAAGATAATGGGTTCAGAGAAAATGACTTTCGGACAAATGAAAATTTCGGACAATGAAACAGCAGTTAAACGTTTTTTGAAGAAAAAATATTTGGCACATTAAGATTTAGTAGCCCGAGTTCTTAATTGGACTGGGCATTACAATTTACAGATGATTAGGTACAGAATAAGTCGTGAGGCCTGTAGTGGATTTTCAACAAATTACGGCCGTATAAACTTTTAAAACCTGCCATGTCTTTTTCAACCACTTCGGTTACTTACCTGATCAACTCTTAATTTCCTGCTGAACTCAGCGGCTGCACACTCCATTCTTGGTGCCTGAAACAAACACAAACGTAATATTTATTCCACCATATTGTAAACTACTTCACCTTATATTGTCACTTCAATACCTTGCATGCAAATCATATAAATATTTTTGTTAATAATAATAAAGGACGCCCGCAACTTCTTACGCGTAGAATTAGTCTCCCCCTATTTAAACCCCTTAGGGGATGAATTTTCAAAAATACCTTTTTAGTGTACCCCTAGGATATCCAAGGAATGTTCCCTTCAAATTTCAAGTCTCCATATAGTCGTGTGTAAAATCTCACAACGTAAATAAAGTCTTACGATTGATTTTAAATAAATTGTCCTAATATTTCAAACCACTCAATAAACAAAAAGCGACGGTTTCAGGATTCATTACTTTCTGTCAAACTAAACGTAAAAGATCTGTGAGGCTAGATAAGTTGCTTAATGCGTAAACGATTTTCGAAAGCTGACAAAATGTATGGAATTGATGCAACCGTCTGACTTAATACAATCTACAATCCTACAAATTTTAGATACTTAACTATAACGAACTCAAATGCTTTTTGTACAGAGCCTCTGCTGATTTTAATGAGGCAAAGTATAACAACTGTATGTGTATATCCAGTGCAATTGAGAGAAAAAACGCAAAGTCGGACGCATTAATCTGCAGGATGCAGGAAAGCATTGTAGGTACATGCTGCATAGCATCCGCTATGGATCTCTCTGTCAGGGAGACGGTACATCGTTAAGACATCTTCAACCTAAATTATTGGTAATAACGCTTATATTGACAGCAAATTTAAAGTTGTAGATTTAAAACAGTAAAGTACAATTCCGAACTTTATGTGGCACGATTTAAGAGTGATTAGAAGCTGGTCAGTTGTTTGATTCTTCCACGGGATGTGCGCAATTATGGTCAATGAGTGAAGATTGTTTGCGAGCCATTTCGACGCCTTTCAAAGTTATGCCACATTCAACGTGTCAGTAAACGGTATAGTTTGTATTATGAATGGTAGCCATAATAATTGTAGTACCATCACAATAGATCCGAGTGTCACTTGATTCGTGAAGAATTCGCACGAAAGGGAAACTGTATATAGACGACGTTACACGGTTTTTCGAAGTCTAATTCGATTTTTCAAGTAAATTTCGGGCGTAATAAACAGAGTTTGGAATAGACTGTTATTTGGCATCACCGGACATAGTGTGGAGGGATTGATGATGAAGGAAAGACTCATGTCTAGACCACCTCGAATACTCAGATATCATAGAGATTAGTGTTGAAATACTCACGCCTGAGGCACTTCAAATATCACATCACATTTAGTTCTTTTGTCAACATATCCCACCCCTTCTTGTTACACCAAAGGAAAATGAGCAAAATAGATGATCGAGTACCGTATCGAGCTACTGCAAATATTAGTATAGAAATCGAATAGACAGTTATGAATTATGAAATACAAATGTTAATGCTTGTATCAATGTCTTCCCTTAAATGGAAGAAGGATTGTGTTGGCAACCTTCATATCGCACATGACAGACCGCGTGGCACCGCGCCGGCTGCATTCCGATTACAATGACCAATACCGATGATCGATGAGAATGATTCATCACTCATAATAAGATTTTTTACCCATAGTACAAGCCTAAAACTTAGTATGGGACTAGGTCAATTCCTGTGACATTGTCCATGAATATTTATTCATATTTTAAGAGATCGTAATGATCACGGATTCGATCCTAGAAATAGTATAGCGATAGGAAATATATCTACATAAGTACACCCCATAATTATGTATTTATTGACCGACAGCAAAAACCAAAAACTCATCTTTAGTCAGAGTCATAACAGGCCATGTTACTTGATCTTAGCAGAGCACATCTTGTATTGTCTCTATCGTTATAAATGAGTTGGAAAGCGATAACTGGGCCCGTATTATGGTCGCCTTTATCGCGGTGGATAAAGCTTCCGTCACTCTCGCACTTACATACTGGTCAGAAAGTGACAGATGTTTTATCTACGCTTATCTACGTCGATAAACACGACCATAATCGGCCCGCTGGGCGAAAAACCATAAAACCAGTCGCGGACAACTTGTGGTAGACATAGAAAAGTGGCAAGACGTCCTGAGGCCTTGCCAAGATGCATTACGCTAACTAGCGTTTCTATTCGTTTTGTTTTTAAACCAATCGCGTCACTGGTAGATGACGTGATACGAAAAGTCACGTGATCTACCAGTGACGCGATTGGTTTAAAAACAAAAGGAATAGAAACGCATCGTAATGCATCTTGGCAAGGGCCTCTGAGGTAAGAGTATTATAAGGTTGAGTAAAATAATCTATGAAACAATTAAATACTACCTTTACCCTATCCAAATTTGTTTGGAAAAGCTTGCTTGAGTTGTTTATTGCTTTAAAAACTCTACCTAAACGAAACAAAACTATGATCGAAGGTCGAAAACAAAAACTGTTCACAACTTTGACATTAATTGGTGAAGTTTTGAAGCGTTAAACTTGAACCATTAATACATTAAATGCCAAACTTTCCAATGTCCATACAAAATGGACCTGATATCGGTAGTCAGTGGCAATGAATGTGTAAATTTGGTTGGAAAGTTAGACGAAACGGCGCCAAGCACGCGATACAGATTGTTTTAAAATTAAAAGACATAACTCGTAGTAAAAATGCAATCAAATTTGAATCTTAACAAGCGTGAACGCAGCTCTAAATAATAAGTGATTATCTTGACGTTTGTTACGTTTTAGTTTTGAACGTGCGTTTTATGTAATTACACGTGTCAATGCGCGTGCGCTCGTATCGGATTTAAATTAAAGTAACGTATTGTGTAACTGTATTAATTATTACTGGCCATCTATGGGCAATTTGCCCGCCTCCTGTCATTTAAAAAGCGTGATTGATATACCGAAATGACATGAACATAGTGGTCTTGTATAAGGGCGACACCCACGCCACCTGCAGTATAAATTACGTGTTAGATGGCTCTCACTATTACGGTGATAATTTATATTTTTCTAATCTAGTACCGTAGACACATGACCGCCGGCGAAGCTCATGCCACCCAGGGGTTACAGGTCATGAATGTTTACTAAGGTGTGGTTATGTAGGTACCTAGTAGTAAAACGAGCTTGTTTACAGGTAAAATAAACAAAATCTAATACTAACAAACGAAAACCTATTTTTTTCAATTTGGCTTAGTGGCTGACTGGTGGTCATTTTTTTTTAGATCAAAGCATTAAGTCCGCCATTTAAACTTACTTTTAATACTGTGTAATCATGTTTAATAATAATATATTATATTAAATATTATAATAAACAAATAAACATTTGACTTCTAGGAAAGAAGTTGTAAGCGGATATCCGCAAAGGATTAACAAGAAACCCGGCTTTAAAACTTTTAACTTACAAAATGCATAACAAGACAATCTTAAATTTTAACAAATTACCTAAACTTAATAAGTAGACAGAACTTCCGTAGTTATAAATCATCCGTTAATTGTAGCTGGTCGTAAATAATAATAAATAAGTAACATTAACATAAACAGACAGTAAAACAACGCATTAGTGACGCAACTTTGAACCCACGTGGTTAAATAACTCTTACTATATTACCCGTTGGTTTTCTTTAGAAAAAGTGAAAATGTTTATTTAAATTTTCCTTTACATAAAGCTATTGACACGTAAACCTTAGTCCCTTGTGATGTAAGGATTGCGCAAGAGAAAGCTGCGCGCCCTGCGCCTTTTTACATCAGTATCAGTATCAGCTGATAAGGCTGGATATTTTGACGGCTATATTATCTTACGGACATTCCCAATATTCAATATAGCTAGAGTTAAATAAATGTTAAAATGTTTACTTCAAAATCTCGTCTGTTCTATGACTGACTGACTGACCAAACCGCTGGACCGAATGGAACACTGGAATTTTCCTTGGGTACCCTTGAGGTGCACTAAGAAAGGATTTTTCTAAAAACGAGCCCAACGAGAAGATTAGTAAGTCGCGGGCGTCTTTTAGAATTATTATTCCCTAATGATTTTTTTAACCTATTCGTACTGCTCAAAAAGAGGGTAGTGTTTTTCATACATTCTGAGAAATGAGAGAAGTTTATTAAGTTAGGAAAATTAACGAAAGATATCCTTCTGTATCTTCAATAGAGATAACAAGAGATGCATTCAATATTGGGAAAGGTGGCTGCTAGAAAACCTGCCAATGAAGTTAAGAGCCCAAAGATCTTACGCAAATAAAGGTACATTTTTCCATTATAAGCACGTACATCTGTTCCCGAGTTTTAAATTTTCTTTATGCGTTGTATTAGGTGGACCGACGTGATAAGGGTCGCAGCAAACAGCTGGATGCTAGTAGCAAAGGACCTTATGAATACAATCAATAAAATATCTAGGGAATAAGTTAGTCGTAGTAGGATCTTGCTTACTATACTTGAACCTAGCGCCAAGCCAGCAGTGTTCGCATGGTTGTGGTCCGGCGTGAGGATAAGAACAACCAATGAAATTCCGAGCAGAGAGGCATTATTAGGTTGACCAGACATTTGCATTCTTAAGACTGTAGACTTGAGAATGCAAAAGTCTATGGGTCACGTGGCGTATGTGTTGATTTTCCTTCTCTACGCCATAAAAAAGAACCTTGTTATTTTAGCAACCTCATTACTGTTGTAACTACGGAACCCAAGGACTGTAAAGTTGATAGTCCCCTAGACGGAACGCTTATGCAAGAAGAAAGCGCCGCGCCCTGCGTTTTTACTGATACTGATAAGGCTTTACCTATTTGGTCTACAGGAAATTGGAACGCACCGTGTGATAACGCCGTTATGAATTATTTCCTGAATGTAAATAAACTAGAAACCTGGCTCAGGGCCAAAGTGTTACAAAGCACTAAAGAAGAATGTGGTGTTCTATGTTTGACTTTTAACAACTACAATATGCATATTAGGACTGGTTAGTGGTTACGAAATGATATTATTGTAAAAGTGGCAATTACCAACTGTAAATAATGATTAAGCATTGTTAAAAAAAAATTGGGTTCCTAACTTGCAACAATAGTCCAAGTTTCTTTCTACGAGTAAGTATACAGTTACCAGCAGCAGATTTTCTAATTAATTACATAAAACGATATTCCCGAGTATTAATAAAAGGGCTGTACCTAAATTGACACATATTTCAGAAATTAATGAATAAAATTGGACTATTGTTACAAGCTACGATCATAGTTGCATGAGTTTACGGTCTGAGTATAGACTGTTTGTTTACTTTCCTAGTTATAAATTATTTATCATAATTATATTATGAAAAATAGTAGTTTTCGGTAATATTTCAAAGGTTTAATTAAGTATCTTCTTCTATAAGACAAATACACGGACTTTATAAATTGCATCAAATTAAATCTGACCCATACATATCTAAAAGTAATTATTTTTAATAGTAGATTAATGATTCATCAACAAACATTCGCGGTCTTCTCATAGATGTGTAATTAAGTGAATACTCTTCATGAATGAATTTCGGATTCCGTTACCTTATAATTTCGTGTTTATAAATAGAAGCAATCTTGCGCAACTAATGGATTTTGCTATTAATATTTCTCGTATCGTTTGGTATGAAACTATTCATCTTTCGCGATCATCTTTCTTTTCGGATAAGGCCCGAGTGAAGAGCGGATATCGTGTTTATTTCAATAACGCATATACCTAATGAAATATGTATTAATAATATGTATTCTGTAGTATTATAACTATGGCAAGGCTAAAAGTGTCACTTTTGTGTTAAGTGTGTCACTTTCCGTCTCTTCACCAAGCGGTTCCAACGGAAGACCAGTGCTGGCTTTACGGATAGCGAATGCTGAGTTGGGACCGTTTCGCAACAATTTCTCTGTCTTGTTCTTTTTGTATCTACCTAATGTAATCTTGTATTGTTGTGAATAAATGTCTCTTTATCTCTTTATCTTTAAAAGTGTTCATCTTACATCATTTTTGCCGAAAGACGTCCACTGCTTGAAGTTTTCCACGAGGGCTAGTCCTGCGCCGTTTGCATCGGTTTCCCGTAATCTTAGCTATGTCTTCGTTAAAACAGTGTAATTAAGTAATACGATAGAAATAAAATGCCTTTAAATTATTTCTTAAAACTTTTAGTATAACTAGGGACCCTAGCTAATAGACTGGAGAATAAATTACATACGTACAGACAGACATACGGACAGGTTGCTCAGTGATAGCCATAGGACTCCGTTTGGCCCTTAAGGTATTGGAACCTAATAAAGACATACAAGTAAAAATACTGTTTATAGTTTCTCAAAAATGTAAGTAAAATAATCAAATCGATTGATGACTTTACTACTCCCCATTTATAAAAAACACTAAACTATAGCGAAAAGTGACCCAATAATTATGACCAAAATCATAATGTCATAAATAGTGACGCCTGTGATTGTGAGCTGGGTTAGTGACTCAGACAGTTTTTGTAAGGAAAGCAAACATCATCCATATACAAAGCCTCAACAGATTTCCCTCAAATTATCGCATGATTATGTATACCGCTTTTGCCTGGCACTTTGACCACGGAAGTCGATTTCTCACGGACCCCGTATTTGAATAATTCGACCATCACCGTTGATCCGAACGAGCTTTGGTGTAACAGGTGCTTTCATTTACATCCTGTGTATAGTGATAAATTATCTACAGTTATTGTGTAACATATAATTTGAGAACAGTTTTTTTTAAGTAGAGGAGGACAACAAGTCTACAGGTCAAGTAATCACTGCCGACCCTGGAGACCAGTAACATCAGGAGAGAAATCGCAGATACATCGCTGGATTTTGAGGAAAAAGAAGGCTCATCTCTTGGAGGTTCTTAAATTGTTGAGTACCAAAAATTTAGCCGGTTCTAGAGAACTGTCTTAGGGTCTCCCCATACCTATCAACGCGGAGTCGGCGTTAGCTGATCAAAAAACTGAGCAATAGGAGCGAATCAAACGTCAATCGGCTCGGTTCGGCTCGCTTCGGCGTTGCGAACGGAACGACATCGTTTTCGCTCTTATTGCATGGATATAAAACTTTTTCTTACCCGCTCAAGCCGATTCCGCGTCAATAGGTTTGGGGACACCCTTACTCGTACGTTGTAGCATGATCTGAACTAAAATATCTGCTTAATAAATATGTAGCAAACGTACTGTTTCTATTTGTTAGAGACCAATATGGTGAAAAGAACTCATATGCTTGAGCTCAAGTCATGGTTGTTTACCCTTCGTTTCTATAGGTATGTGGACAAGTACGAACACGAACAGAGCACAAAAGTTCAAAAATAACCTTACTATCCATATTGACAATGGCTGCATGCCACTTAATAATATCATAATTAGCGCACCTGCAGATCTATTTACGTCTAATAACACTCTGTCCCTCTTAAACAAAGAACATTCCCGGAAACCTCAATTGCTATGCAGCATCTTCACCTGCTCAGCTAATAGGTAGCAGGTGATCCGTCAACACCAAAACAAAAAGAAATAAAAATGCTTCGAGTTTATTAAGTTAAGACCTTTTACTTTTAGGGAGTATTTGTCAGTAGGCTTGTCTCTTTATACATAAAGTCGAATTTCAATGATGACCTAAGGACCAGAGCATCAACAATCACCAACGGTTATGAAACCGTCTGTCCCTTTCAGCAGGTTATGTAAAGGTGAGAGGGGTAACGCGGGTATTTACGGAAGATTCCGATCGGCTGCAGAATCGCATTAAAAATGACCTTAATAAAAATAATTTCCCTTTTCGTTGGCAAAATTTTTTGAAACCGGTTTTTCGCCCTTTTCAATTCTACAAAAAAAACTATACTTACAGGTTTTAATGAGAAAGCTACGGCAAGTTTAAATAGTTGGACGTTTATTTCTGGGAATAGACCTTTTCTAGGATATCTTTTAACGACATTAACATGATATGAATATTGAATATCTTTCTCGATATTTATATTCGCCACACGCAAAAAAACAAGCGTTATTTACACTGTATCTACGATATGTTTTTAAACTGTTACGTTACAATAGTTACTAAGAATTCCAAGTAGGATTCTACGCATGCTAATGAGACAGTTACTTTTCATCGACATTTCACTTTTCACTCAAACAACGTAGGATGTTAACGTTGTAACATGTGAATTACATAATATCGTTCAATTTGTATTCCGTGTGGACAATAGCAGCCTTTGTCGGAGGATGTGGACACGGCATTCACTTGTTTTCGACTCTTAAAAACAAAAGATGTATATGTTATGACCGCTTTTCCTGTCGGTCTTATGTCATTGGTTACAGTGATTTGCTTGTTTTTATTTTCATAGCCTTGAAGATTGGTAGTTTTCAAGGCTAAATAATAATAAATATTTTCTTGGACAATGCAGGAACTTATATTCAGTGATCGGAAATAGGTGAGCTAATTTACCTAAACTTGACGCATATTCATTCATGCGTGAGTGAGATGGGAATACATTATTGAATGAACATGCATCAAGTTTAGGTAAATTAGCTCACCTATTTCCTATCACTGCTTATATTCAAAATTAACATAATGTGAATGAAACAGAGTAAGTTACTACTTCTTGGAGTTCTTTTGCAAATCAAACCATGGCTCCAGCGTAAGAGGCGAGGGATTTGGGCCATACCAATCATATATTTTGCAAATTGTACTTGCCTCGACTACTCTTCTACCATGAAGATCGGATCTACAATACTTGAGTTCTCATCAAATATGACATATAGAAAAACAAACATACAAACATCCGAATTACCATTAAGTTGACTCTGAGACCTCGCTTATTTTTGTCGATAAAATCATCTTAAAGTACAGTTTATCACCTGGGGAAGGTTGTCAGAAGATGGATTTCCCGTAACACGACGCCGTGCGAAAGTTTCCTTATCGCCATGAAAGCGATACGTGTTATAATATGCACGTAACTGTACCGTACAGGGCGCTCAGCGGACTCTGATGTAATATGTCTGGAATACTTAGAATTTTGCTAAGAATCGCGTTCTATTATTTGTATTCCCGTGATATTAATCTTCGATAAATATTTTTCACTTTTTTAAACATAAATCCTAACAATATGACGACGCGCTGGCTTAGTTGGTAGTGATCCTGCCTATGAAGCTGCGGTCCTGGGTTCAAATCCCGGTAAGGGCAGAAATTTGTGCGATGAGCGCGAATATTGGTTTCTGAGTCATGGATGTTTCTATGTATTTAAGTATTATATTTCTCTATATAAGTATTTATCTCATTGTCTAGTACCCATAGTACAAGCCTAGAGCTTAGTTTGGGACTAGGTCAATTGGTGTGACATTGTACCCTGATATTTATTTATTTGATATTTAATATATCTCTTACTTTTCTCGACACTTTTGTCGGCCCTGGGGTCCATTAATGGACTGTTTTAAACCTGCCAAATTCCAAGAAAACAAAAGGGACGGGGCTATACCTATGACTAATATAACTCTGTCTCGTTCATTGCCTGATAATCACAATCATTGTCCCTCGGACGTTTTTTAGAAGTCATTCACCAATCAAGCAAATTGATCGTTTCAATCGATCGACCAACTTCTTTCCTCTCTCAATCATTATTATATAAATCTTCTATGCTAACAATTGGCACTACAAACCAAAGGACATTAATGTAATCATCGTGTTATCATCAAAAACCAGAGTAAAACTCATTATTTTAACTTAATTTAGGTTGATTTACTATAAAATTATCGTAAAATAACTGCTCCATGTTAAAGGAGTTCTTAACTATTCTTACTTACGTGCAGTCCTTTCCACGAAGGACTTTTCCCTACATCTTTACCTTATTTAATTTCCTATTTGTTTTCCTCCTTACACAACTCAAGACTTCTCCAAGAAACTTATTCAAAAACAATTGTCTTACGGTCGGCCTTATAAGAAGCTGCACACTTTAGTGTTTTGTCACATTAACGTCATGTTTGAACTGCTGCACTAATGTCGCAAAGGCGTTAAAGCGACAAGGTACAAAAGTGTGCAGCTTCTCATAATGCCGACTGTACGCTTACTTCTCTCTTGTCATAGTCATTTAACGATCGTTATCCTCATTCTGACCAAATATTTAAAGTCATTAAAAGTAAAATAAAACCCACCCAATCAAGTTCTGAATAGGAATCGGTCTTAATTTATGTCCACGACCCGCCGTGCCTCCTTATGCAGTTCATTGCCAAGTTAATCTAAACTGCAATAAAAATTCACCACACTGGTTTGCCAATAAACAATTAGCGATTCCACTCACAGCATGAGAACGTCTTGACGTGACACTATTCGGTTTTCGGTTTCTATCCACGTCAGATGTAGCGCAATATTTGACTTTGCTGTTTCTTTGCAAAGGATTGTTGGATTGTTACATCAAAAACTGGCTCCGCCTACAATCAAAAATAATATTAAAGAAATAAAGATAAATGTTTATTCAGACATAATAAAATGACAAAAATAACAAATTAAGGCAAACCCGACTGCATTTTGATATCGTCGTTTATATGTTATAAAATAGTTTGATTAAAATATTATAACCTACATCGCTCCAACAACCAAGATGATTCTACCGACACCTTATGTATTATAGCCACCAAAAAAACCCTTAATGACAGTGTCAAGTGAAATTACGTCAAAAATAACCATTGACTTTCTGCGATAGTTCTAACGAAGCTCAACAATTAAAATTTTTGACCATACGAGAATGATAACAGCATAGATATACTCATAGAAAAGAGCGTAGGCTTACTCTAGCTAGGGTATGGGAAGTTAACAACAGACCTTAGAGAATCTACAAGAAGAGAGATATAAATAATAGCACGGACTTGCAGAATGATCACTGTACCACAGCAGGACGCGTCAGTGACCGCAAGACCAAGACAAAGGTCTTTAATAGTTTTCAAGGCGTCATTGATTTTAAAAATCAAATAAAACATTATAATAATAATGTATTCATTTCATAATGTTATGCAGGACAATATCCATAAGGTAACAATGGCACGTGTTGATGCTATCAGTAGCGAGTTTGGGTGACATGCGATATGTCGAAAGGAAATGCTCAGAATAACAAATGAATCGTAAAAGCCATTCATAAACTACATAGCTACTTACGTTTGTTGAATAAATTATGATATGTCTCAACAAACACAAAATATTTTTGTATAGAAAAAAGTATTTTGGAGAAAATAGAACTTAGTTGAAATGTTTTTATATCTAACCAATCCCTATTATCACCCCCTTAGATTCCCTAAGTAGCTTTCGGCTTCCGTAATCCATTGTATACGTCATAGTAATTAATGGAGCATCTAGAATATAAAATATGCAATAATGGATGCCAACAACCCTTTAACTCGTTCTCAGGCATACATTCACAAATACGCCAACAATACCAGAAAACTTCAAAGCTGCAGCAATTATCATCCAAAGTTCTCAAGTGCCAATGAAACCAGTCTTGCATACAATGAAAACAATGGGATTAATTAAGAAATGGTGGCCGTGTGAGCAGTCCTGTACGACAGATCAAGAGGCTGGCCGATACGCGGAACATTTAAAGAGTTCCCATTGGTCGATTGTGCGACTTGTCCGATGAGAACAAATCGGCCAAGATAGGAACAATAAAGGCCTAGGGAAGCAGGAAAAATGTTTTTGCTTACTACTTCTAGAGTTGTAGGTTTTATGATGTGAACTGTCCATCTTACACAGACAGCATTGATCAAAACAATGAATCTAATTCCGGATTCAGACATTGTTTTCCATTCTGTAATGGCTGTAGAAACCTGCAGAGCATAAATTCCATGTCCTACATTTGATATACAACTACTATTGATCTGCGGTTTACTTTAAAGTGCAAAAGTGTAACATTACGTGCCTCTAACAGTTGACAAAAGCAGGTATTAATGTAAGGAAAACCTTGAAATAGTAAGCCTCAAGAATAGGCCAGTGCAAACGGTCACTTCCTTTCTAGGTCATCGGTAATTGCTGAGGTAGTGAAATGATAAGTAGTTTATGAGAAACGATACGGAAAAATGTTGGACAGTGTATTTAATTTAGTATTTAGATGTTATGTGTATGAATAAAGAAGTTGATTTAAAAACGATTGATTATTGATTTTTAATTTTCTATGGTTAAGATGAATATAATTTTTTATGCCATCATAACATTTATTTTCTATATGAATCAACGTGGGCGAGTCTATAATAGCAGAGGCATAAACTTATTGAATTAGAAAGTGTTGATAAAACTCTCGCGCGAGACGACAGTTTATACAAAAAGCAGCAATATATCTCTGAGCCATAAAAGGGCAACGTAAGAGCGATTAGTCTTCGCCGTTCAAACCTGCAGTCACCTGCGCCTGCGGCGGAAGTGATGTTTATAAAGTAATTTACGACTCTACGTGGAGGTGTGAAATGGCAGAGACCGACTGACATGAATAATACTGGTTTTAGACTCTTTCGAAGCTTTGGTTTTTCGAAGAATCGATGTGTAGCTTATATTGAGAAGTCAAACAAGAATCTAAGACAAAACTTACTGTGTGAAGTCACTAGTAGGAACAGTGTCAGAATCATTGTAAACCTTGACCAAAAACGCCATAAAGGTAGTAAAGGGCCTACAGTTAATAAGATTAGTGACGATGACAATAAAGATAATGACAATATTTTTAACAATCTTGCATTGCCTAACTAGGTTAACAACTTATATAGCACATAAAAGCAGAAAATGCATAAGAACCGAGGACAGATGCTTATGCGATACGCAAACAATAAGAAAGGGTCCAGACGTGGGAAAAGCAAACAAGCTCCGACAAATATTCACTTCTACTTAAACACAAGTGTTAACCTTTTACAAGTTTTACCAATAAACTGGAAATGCCGGGATGTGAGGCGAGCTTTGTGAATGGCTCTCGTGAATGAGTTATTGTGAGAAATTTGACTTCGTGACTTACATTTTTACCACTTTGAGGGAGCGTTTGTATGGAGCATACAAAGCGACTCAATCACAATATTGTGAACTACGATGGGTATCTCCATTGATTTGTATCTAAATATACAACTGATTAGCATACTGAAAATAAATCATTTAAAAAATTACATCTTAGCACCTATAGCAGCGTTTAGACAAACATAAATCTAATATTTACCCAAAAACTGATGCTTTTAATTGGTGGTTGCTACTTGAGAATATTAATGTTCAGCCTGTCACCACGACATTTTCAGAGCAGACACACCTCTGACTGACCGCTCGTCTCAAATACACGTATTGGTACGTATTTGGTCATTATAGTGTTCCTAGAACGATTACATTATTCATGTGACATTACTCCAGCATCCACAACGGACATCGATCCGCGCAGGTGACCGCGGCTTGCGCAAGCGCCGGGTGACAGCGAGGTGAATGACAGCGCGCGCGCCGCTATAAACACATTCGCTGCCACTAACTAGAAATAGTATGTAATTTGGACACGCCTTGTGTCTCCCTGGCATTGAATATCTTGAAGTTGTGTCAGCTGTGCGTCTGGTTCAGCAGGTTGGATGATATTAAATGAAATGGGTGTAGTAAAAACGAGTTCTCAAATGTCGGTTCAGTTTGTCACTGAACAATGATGATGGTCTAATTATGAAACTGCTAAACATAAATAACATTAATATCAAAGAACATTTCGAATATATTTGAAATTGTTTACTTACATAAAAAAATTGATGTTAAAATTACACAAATTGACCTACTGTCAAACTAAGCTCCCAAAAAAGACAATAATAAGTGTGCAGTGCGATAACTCTAAAAAAATCCTTTGGGTTTTTATTGCTCGCTCACTCACACTCATATGCTCTGATGCGTATCTAACCGACTTTATGTACTTTATAAGTAAATAAATACTTACATAACATAGAAAAACATTCAAGACTCAGGAACAAATACTAACTGTCTAACTAGTTACGGAGAGCGCAGAAAAGCAAAGAAGCAGTAGGTAAGTTACACTACGAAAAAGCTTCCTTTTTCTAATTTCATGGTATGCTGAATATTGGCCAATATTGGCCTTGGAAAATAAAATGAATTATGCATAATCATTTTTATGAAACGAACAGTAACGGTGTTTGGCATTTTATAACTAAAATTGCAAGCTCATGTAATTCTTAGCATCATATCGACGACTTTCGCGCCCGGGCGATAATTGGAACTTTTAGACATCGCATAATAGACAACACATCTGTATTGCATAATCATACTTTACAACAACAAAAGGAAAATAATAAATAAACCTCACATTCGAACATGGATAATATTTAACAACTTAATTCCAAAGAAGATGGTGATGTGTGAAATATATTCTGTAAAGCTTTAAGTCTCGAGGTTTTACAACTTACGAATCCAATTCATCCTTCTCAAGATAATAATATGTTTACGCTCTACGTGAACCATTACTGATTTGATTTTTGTAATATAATATTTTATTATTTGATACATAACTATTATAAATACGGGTGGTAGCACCCAGTTAAATTGTGCAGGGATTGTCCGGATCACTTCCTCCGCCCTGCCCGCTCAAATGCTGCCAAGAAACAGCAGGGTTTGGATTGTTACTCCTGTGTAGATGATATGGTAGCCGGTAAAATGGCAAGCATAGAGGCACTCCGTCTGCATCTCCAAAGTAAGCAACGTATTTGCAATGTACCTAATGTTGAGTTTGCAAATGTCCAAGTGCCTCTTAACCCACTTACACCAGGTATATTTTCCATGTCATAAAAAACAGCTATTATTATGCAGTACGGAAATGTCAAACTGCAGGACACTTACGCAAAATACCACGAGGGAAAGGTTCGCTGAATCAGATGTTGATACATTTTTACAATCGACTAGAAAGTTACCGATAAAGTGCAATTGTCTTTACAACTGAACTAATTGGCGTTATTGCCCAAATAAGTTTTTATCGCTGCGGTAATTCAACAACATAAAAACACTAACAAGGCGAATATAAATAATGATGAAATAATTAATATTGATATAGATATAGAAAAATAAGAGACTAAAGGCCTGTTTCACAATCGGCGAGTAAATTTATCTGCCATTTAAAGTTGGCTATCTCCTTGTCTATTTACAAGTGTAAGAAAGGGAAAGGGCTTAATTTATCTGTCAAATATGCTTTACTTGTCGATTGCGAAACAGGCGGTAAAGCTCCTACAGCACTGGTAGAGAACATAGTATTTATTATCAAAAACAAAAGGAAAACAGAAGAAAAAGGTGAATTATACTGCGTAGGGTTAAGTTAAGCAGAACAACTGAAGCATCTAAGTGATACATTATCCAAACAATTTGTACAGTCGAAATCATAAGTAAGTAATCATATAAGTAGCTGACCATTTCAGTACGTACGTGCGTACGTACATATATTCCTTTCCCTATCACACCATTCTCTTCGATTCTGTGCAAGAGAGCTACGCATTGTTTTATGAGGCTCTAATCAGCGAGTGCATTAAACATTAGATGTAAATTATCATTATGATTGACAGCGCAATCGTCAACGTAATGTTCAAGAAGCGCAAACGCGGAAATCCGTACATTTTTCTCATTTGCCATGAAAAGTGTAATTATGCAACGTTAGTAAACGGCGTTTAGCGCGATTGTATGCGGAAAGGGCGGTAGTTCTCCCAGGGCAAGCGTCACATCCTTGGTTATTACAGGCGTAGGAGTTTCTTAGATGACATTTCTTGTTCCACGCAAAAGGTAGCAGTTTTTTAATTTCATTATGTTGTTGTCAAAGCTATTTGCTGCATTCTAACTCTTACATACGCAACCGAACATACCTAATTAGACATACCTTATTCACCAACAGGTGTACACGGTATTTGGTTTCAAATTTAAGTTCCAGGGCGAAAATGTTACAGTAACTGCTATAGATAGCGTTGACCCATTATTTGCCTGGAACTAGTTAGCCTTTGTTTTTAAATCACGCTTCTCACACAACTCAAATCTAAATATTGAACCCATTTGTGACGCTTGAATTAGGTTACCGTTTTTGCAAGATCTTTTATCTCTGGTGCGTAGCATAGCACTTATTCCCATGTTTTTGCTAACTTTTAATTATTAGGTGCGAACAATACTTTAGTAATAACATATTATTATGATACTGAATCAAGGTGCTGCGTTATTGTGTGAAAAGGTGATTTTATAGTTCACATCGGCGTTTGTTGTTGACGTGATAAGGTGTTATAAGTTGATGAATATCGTGCAAGTATTTACGACAGTAGCGACCATACTTTAAATTGAATTGGTAATGGTATCATTTAGTTACTGTTGGAAACATGATTACAACTCCTTGAAAGCCAACAACATTGGCTTGTCTTAGACTAACACGATTTTCACACATACTAAAACTACCATTCGGTCGGTCTTCTCGTGATCACGGCTCTTGAAACACATTCAAAACGTCGAGGTAAATATCTATTTTATTACGCCAAAAGATTACTAAGGATTAAGGATACCAAGACATCTCGCAAATTTAAGTTTATACTAAAATTATAAATCGGATTATTATAGCTTAAATTTGCGAGGTGTCTTGGTATCCATAATCTTATTAATGGCGTAATAAAAAAGGCATTCTTGGTATCCAAAATTCTCAAACTCCTGTTACTTTACAAATGAACGGCATATACATCCTTAGCCTGATTTCATTTTTATTTGTTAGGCGTTATTCAAATTTTGGGTGTCTTCATTTAGTACCGATTTCTACAATTCATCATTCTGCTAGGCTCGTTTCTACGTATGATATCTCACTTACGCCACGTTAGGGCGCCATTTTCACTCACCAACTTCGGCAGCTTTCGTCTCTCCACATCCAGGTCATTCTGTAACGTGTCCAAGTGCCCACCGTGTGGGCAGTTCGTCCCACTTCCCCACATGCGCACGAGTGATCCCGAGGACGAGGCGGATCCGACCCGACCGCATACCACCCGTGTTTGTCTTCGTACTACAAGTATTTGTCAGCGTTTGCATAAACATTTTCACTTAGCGTTTCCGTGAGCACTTTCCATTTGTTATTGTTGGCTAATGGATACGTTAGCATTTCTACAACTATTTCTTTGTTTGGAAAAAAAATAACTCTGGAAATAAAGCCAGATTATTTATTTTGCGTGATTCTGTTGTAAAAAAACTTAATCTCCTGGTCGTTTTCAGCAGATTGTTCATCACTAATATTATTAAAGTGAAATGACTTTTGGTTGTTGGTCCAATGTCCATATTTCATCATCATCATTATTATCCTACAGCAATCCACTGCTGGGCATGTCTCTCCATATCCACACGACTGAGAACGATTCTCTGCTCCCAAATACTCACATATTTACATCGAAACAATCGATTATTTTTAAATATACTGTTGTTTCCTTTAGTATGGTGTGACTTTACCAGGAAAAATAATCTAATTAATCTTCATTTTTTTATGTGTGTTACATAGTTAAAAGCATACAGTGCTTACCTACACGGATAAGCGCCTAACGAAATAATTTCTGTAACACGTCATCTCAGTTAAATAAAACCGCCAATAAACGCAAGGTGATAACGAATTGCTAATAACAGTTCTCGACTTTCAATCACGACATCACACCAACAATCTAAACTCTACCACCTTCACCATAAGCGTTATTTCCTCAGCGTTAAAATCGTGCAACTAATTTGCAACTTCAACTCATTCAATACCAGTGTCTTAAAATTGTATACTAGTTTGACACAATTCGGAGTCAATGGGCCTGTTTTAACTGCTCTGGTCGATCCGTCACGGATTGATTTGATTAAATAACGTGTAAAAGTAATCGTTATGCCTTAAAGGGTTCATTATGTCATTACTAATGACAGAAACGGTAATGTCAACTTATTTGTGATTGTTGATAGCCGTAACAATTCAATTAATATTTACACGAGCATTTACAATTACCTTTTACAGATGTTTTAAGCAATGTAGCTGTTTTGTAAACAATTATGTAAACAGCTTTTGGATTAAGACTTGGTAACATGTTTACAAGAGATTAAGCGCACACGCATATTATTGAATAAGTACTTACTTAGTAAGATACCTACGTCCATTCTTGGGCTTTGACTTTTCAAGTTCTCACGAGAGTTACATATAAAATGTCTTGACTTCACTACAGACCACAAAACGTGGACGAAGGTCACCCTCCAGCAAATGAGTTTTTTTAGAACAAAAAGGTACCTATTTGAAATTGCATGAATAATAAGCAACCTGACCTGAAGAAGGACCAAAATTAAGTTTTTTTTTTGCCATCAGCAAACAGACCGACGGCCCACCGACCGACGGAAGTGGTCACCGCCGCCTATGGACATTTAAGTACCTTTATGCTAGTCATTTTACCGGTTGGCGTACCCTTCCTTCTCCAAAACACATAAGGGCCCGTATTAGGTATAGTCGCCTTTATCACGGTGGATAAAGCATCCGTCTTGCTCCCACTTGCAAACTGGTCAGAAAGTGACAGATGTTGTATCCACATCGATAAACACAACCAAACTGCTTAGCAACAGGGGTTAGTTGATAAGATGAGGGTAGCGTTCCAGGCTCTATACAACGTACCCCATTAATACAAAGAACAAGAAGAATGTCTTGGAATTAATAGCTTATCCATATCCTTAAATGAGCATCAATATTCTACACAACGACATTTTCTAGTATTCATTAAACATTTATCGATGTAAGGAATTCGAACGTTGCACTTTAAATCATATGCAATCGCATTAATTTATTTTGATTTATTCTGACCAGTAGCAAATAATTGACTTTCTAGCATTCTACGAAGCGTGATGACAAGTGTCATCTATGTAGAAATACATGTCTATACAAAATATGCAAGAAAAGGCATCTTCAAAACTATTGGCACGAGCGACGGCGTTAAACCTAAAAAAAAGCCCATTGGTTTTTAATGCTATCATTCAAAATCATGGCATCCAAAGGTAAGTTTTAAAACGGAAGATGTTTATTCAGTAATTAGGCGACACAGACCATTTTATGCCTCAAAATCTACCACCCATCTTCTCAAGAGTAGACCACACTGCCGAGTAGAAGCGCCGCAAGAAACTCAACAGTCATTCATTATAAATAATTACTTATTACAAGTGTTCCAAAATATATAACAGTTTAGATAAAGACTAGGATAAAGATGTTTATACAGTCAAAATAGATACAACCTTAATAACAAACAAACGGCCGAAATGTCGAGCCAGCGGTCAAATTAATAAAGTCGTTTTAAGAGCAATATAAAAATAAACAACATTAAGGATCACGAAATAATACTTTGCGCCTTGATAACAACTTTTGCAGGTGTTAAAATTGTACAATTAACAACTATAGTTAATCGTTACAAGGTGAGGTGAAACGTATAAAACGCACTATAATTTGTATGTTAATCAAAACATTTTTAGCTGCAGCAGTATTTTTTGTTGCCGTCTATCATATCTTACATAACTGTGCGATTTCAGTACCTGACGCTACTTTTTTTTAGGCTTACCTAGGACCCAGAGTTAGGAATTAAGATAATACCAACAAATAGACCGAGAAGAGTGATGTCATCCACTAAGGCAATAGGAAAGTCAGTATTAAAACACATCACTAACAACAAAATATGTTATGACGACCACGAGAGTTAACTTTGACATTTAAAATCAATCAAACTGCCTAAAAGTCTATGAATAAAAGAGTAGTTTCGACAACCTGTAACACGACAACTAACCTCAAATTTATGAATTAACATAAAGTAATGACAAAACGGTCGCAGACAATGCAATGATTGCACTGAACGACGGCAAATCATTAACCGTCGACCCACGGCCCGTCAAATGTCAATTGACGAGTGCACATTATGTTGATGACAAAATTACGACTGTTACGTCACGCACGGCGACAATTTGTCAAATTTGTGGCTACTTGAACGACGTAAAGGGTAATGGGAATATAAATAACATGCACGTGTTGAAGAGCAGTTAAATGTTGCCTATTCGTTTCGCATCTCTGCTAATAGGAACTATCAAAAGTTTAACCGAATTTGATGTCACCATTTATCGTAACAAGAATAACGCAACGTAAGTCATGTAATATATAAATATTAAAACGAAGCGGAGTCAATTTGGTACCATCTGCATAAAATGATAAATGTGAAATACAGTTTGTTTTAATCTACGATTTCAAAAATCTTAGGAAAATGAGGCCTGAGGGTGTTATTATAGAGTACATTTTGTAAGAACAAGCCATTGAGTCAATAAATCCGAGAGTAACAAGATACACTTACTGGTATCTTGGAAAGGCACCAAATGTTGATATTTACCTGTAACAAAACAAAATGTTATATTAATTACATCATCAAGACCTCGAGTGGATCCTAATACTTCTAACACAATGAATACAACGAATGATAATAAATCACTTCTGAATGAAGCAGTGATGACACAACGCTGGCTTAGATTATAAAACACAATACTGGTACCATACCTTCAACACAATCGACAATAACAATGGATTCAATCAGACTGCTGGACGGCCGGTGGTACAAGTGCCAATTATTCTGTTGTTTTTTTAAATGGAGTGGGTAAACGAGCCCACAGAACTTCTGAACACTGCAAAAGCTTTGCTAACGCTAAGGACCGAGCTGAAATTGTGTCTATGCTTACCAATTCACCCTTGTCTTTGTCGCCATACCGCAATAAAGTTACTGATAAATATTTTAACTTATAGAAACAACCTAGTCTGTTTGAAACTTTTATTGCGTGAAGATGGCTATATGGGAGGATTAAATTTAATGGAGAAATGGGTTGTGAGACCCATGCACGATCGCAAAATTACTAATGCATTTTCGACCCTGACCCTGCAATATTAACTTTTAAAACACAAGGTCAAATAATAAATTGCCTTGGCTAAAATTAACTAAATTACTTATCATAATTTAGATATGATATGAATAATGAAACTTGCTAATCGATTATATTACAACTTGTCCTTGCACATGTGTTTCGCAAGAGAACTGTGGGCTAGATGACCTAGATACATACTGGGTATCATTTTATAGGTGATCGAATTGGCCAATCAAGACCTAAGACAGCGTAGGTCTCGCAAAGCAAATATGTGAATAAGAAAAGAGAATAGAGAACAATCTGAAGTTAAACATTCATCGTTATGGCTATTTCTTCATCTTTATCCTCAATATGCTACCTAGCCAAAAGGCAAATACAGATGCGAGACTTGCCGAAGTGTCCCTATTATACGAGGACAAAACAAAAGGCGAAATCAGCCACCCCATAAGTATCAGCTTAGCTAAAACCTAAAACCCTGGTTTTACCATTTTTCCATCTACAGGCCACCTGAGGGGCTAGACAAGATGCATTACGCTAACCAGCGTTTCTATTCGTTACGTTTTTAAACCAATCGCATCACTTGTAGATGACGTGATACGAAAAGTCACGTGATCTACCAGTGACGTGATTGGGTTAAAAACGAAGCGATTAGAAACGATAGTTAGCGTAGTGCATCTTGTCTAGCCCCTCTGCTGCTTTACTGAACTTGAAGACTAAGATGGGATGCCTCAATTCTAGAAATTAACACTATCTGCTCAGAGCGGCGACAGGATTTTACTACCAGCAATTTCAAAGAAAACCTTTCGAAAGTTTTCCATTGGGCACGTACTGTAACCAAAAAAGGCACCCAATGCTACGGGCGAAGAAAGCGTCCCACATGTATTGTTACATGCAACTATGGCTAAATAATGTTTGCATGGATGCTATTAACTGACCATTTGTGTGGCGCATACTGATGTATCATTATTGATTTTATTGATTCGAAATCAGTCGCCTGCGGTGTTTAGTGTGGTAATAGATAAATAGTTCCGTTTCCTGTAGTCGTAGGATCACTATAATCATTGTAATGATTCCAGAACTTATATAATCTGGCATAATACGTAAACAAATTGTAAAGATCAAACTGTTTATTCGTTTTATGCACAACTTTATTCAAGCAACCTCTTCGGAAAATATCTTTTAAAATTCTAAGGCTAGGAATTTTACCATCACCGAGACATATTTACAAAGTTCTAGGTAATCAAGACGTTTAGCGACCGCTTATAAATATGCAGAACGAGACAGGATTTTAATGTTTTTCTAGTGATTACATTAATTTAAATCAGACATGACTGTGACCCCGTATATACAATTAAGACCCACGCGGAGCTCTTTAAGATGCAAAGCCTCAACCTGATCAGTTGTGACTCATCAAGGTGTTGAAGTCTATCCGTGTCATTGTTTACAGATATTTCTAGACTAGGGATTGCATAATGTTTGAACAAATAAATAAACAATAATAAACGTGCCGGCATTGTTAATACGAGTATTTGTTGGTCGATGAATCAATCCACTAAATGATGACCACAAATCCTACTAACACTATTAAATAATAAATTTTGCTCGTGTTTAAATGTACAGGAGAATCACAGAATGAGTTCAAGGAGATTTACATGGACGAAGTGGCGAGTTAAACCTACTAATAAATAAAACTATACTAACTTACTTTGGCATGTAACAAGATTCTTAGGTCGTTAACTTCAGGCAAGGCTATAACAATTTATAAAAACCCCTAAATATTATTATAAAGTTGACAAAAACTAACGCGTGCCGCCGATTTGCAGCATGCATGCGACCACAAGACGTGATTTTGAACCAAATTGTGAGATGGAACGGGTATGGAATTCGAAAACATGTCAAACAGTCGGCGTGGAATTTTGTTGATCAAATTACATCCGATGTTTATTTTTAAATCTGCGAGCTATCAGCTGTATCGAGTAAACATTATTCGGAAGTGTTCATTGTTGCTAAAACCAATAATGCATACTTTACTTTAATGCAAAATTTGACACGTTCCCGAAGAGTTGTATAACGTCCTCTCGAAAGAATGATACAATTTCTCAGATAATCAAACATGTTTCAATTCATCTGCAAATCAAATGCTTGTTCCGACAAATCGTGGGAACGAAAAAACCGAACTCCCCTCTAAGCCACGCGCATTATATCTCCTTTAAAGCTCCTCTAGTTTCTGCAACCCTGTTGCTAACAATATAAGGTTGGTTTGTGTTTTGGCTGTTGTAGGACATGCGTCTTTTTGGATTACAGAAAACAGTTCCACCGCGTCGAATCAGTGCGTACAAAAACGAGATGCATCGTGCACAAAGGCTTTAGCCGGTCAAGGCTCCGAGGAACCTTGGCTATTGTTGGTGGCCAGCGAAGTGAGGCCGGAGAGACGAGTTCCGGAGGCTGGATACAATTACTGGGCTCTTGGATGGGGAATTGTGGAAAATAGGGTTCTGGGAGCGTGTCATACACTGTCAACTGCCAATTGCCAACCAGTGATAGGGACAAAGCTATATGACTGCAATAGCTTTTCTTTGCACTGATTGGAATTCGGAAGGAACTACTAAGACAGTTCATGATATGGCCTCAGACTCGAGTTTTAACGATAATGTTAGGAACAGTGGTGAAGGAGAAGGGGAATGAATGACTCCCGAAGCTTCGATAAAGTCACTTACTAGGCATTTTTAGTGGTAGTACCACATCGTACAGAATTTCGCACCTACCATCATATCCGTAACTTGTCGTTGAGTAAGAGAGGTTGTAATGTTGAGTTTCGGTGTGGGGGTAAAACAGCCGGTGATCAGACCAGCGGCCATAGCATGGTTGCGTTTATCGCGCGATAAAATGTCGATAAAGCATCCGTCACTGTCGTGGTTATATAAGTGTCAGAGAGTGACGGATGTTTTATCCACATTTTGTCACGCGATAAATACAGCCATATTATGCCACCAGGGTGCGTGTATGCTTCATACCAAGATTAAATCAATAAAAGTAAAAAAAAAAGATCAAAGACAGTTATTCAGTAACTAGGCCGCACGGGCACTTTTACATGTCAGAGGAGTCTACCAGCGCTTCCCAAGAGGAGACCACTGCCGAGAAGAAACGCCGCAAGAAACTCAGCAGTCAGTCATTTTTCAATATTCAGGAGTCATGGCAAAAAAAGTAGATTCTTTCATGAATAATATTGCAGCGGTATCAAGAAGACGAAACATGCTCGGGAGGCTGGGTAGAGTAGGGTTACTTAAAATAGTTAAAATATTACATTATTTGGAGGGACATAAAAACATTTTTTCATAAAATTCTCAGATGACTTTAGTTCGAAGCATAATGCTCCTAATGAAAAAGGGTATAAGTCTTCTGAAGATCAAGTGAAAAAGAGTTTAAGTCTAGTATACTCCGTTCATGTATTTACCCTTTTTTATTACGAGTTAAGTCGACTTTTCACTAGCATCATAGTTTTATGGTTTTCCTTGAAATGAAGATTTTAACTTCTAGGAACTGACAGCCACTGTCTTCCTCAACAAGACAGACACATATAACATACGCACGCTCGTAAAACTAACCCGTCTCAAACAAGTCTTAATGTATGTCAAAGCGCAGGATTACCTGAATGCATAAGATTAACAGTAGGTTCTAGGAACCCACGGACAAGCGTATCTCTTCTGGACATCGACCAGCACACCCACAGCGCGACGGGTTGATGTTATCTACTGAACCACTGGCACCACATCTTTCAGTTCCACAGAGCCGTAATTGACTCCAATGCCGGAGTATGTTTTAGCGTCTGCTGTTGTCACAAGGTGTAAAATTCATTAAACACACTGAGTACTAACGACGTTTTAAACTACGAGCTTAACTAACATCTAAATTGCAGAGTTAGTACGTTTTAGGATGCGTTATCGTTGTCGTGAGTGCGATAGCGCTATTTAGGCTTATTTTATAGCATCTTTACGGTGGTAGGCTGTAATGAAGCTATTGTTGGAGATAGATAATAAATGTGGTGCCTCGGGAGAGCGAAGTATGACGAAATCAGTGAACGACTAACAACAGTAACGGATTCTAATTATTATTATTATTCGTAAAAAGCTCGCCCGAAAAAAAAAAAGTTGTGTTTGCGATGATCAGAACAAATGGGTAAATGTTATTTTTAATACTATTTATCTACGTACCAACATTTATCTAAATTGTGTGAAGAGTGACATGAGAAATAATTTAAGGGAGTGACTATACAGAGGTGATGGCTGATAGGGATGTTTGGAAGAAAAAGACGTCCTGCGCCGACCAAGAATGACTGGGATAAGAGAAAGATGATGATGATGATGATGACTTATATAAATTGTGTTGAAATCTACCAAGAGTGTATCGTGATTCGTTTACTTTACGTGAAATTATTACTATTAAATTTTAGCTAATAATAACCCTTCACTTCAAATTAACTCCGATCATTATAGCACCTATTAAACTCATCATCGTACGCAGCACCTATCAAGTAATTACGTATCGTTACCGTAGGTGGAATAATCTGTTGCAAGATTATTAAATTTACTCAATACAACAAATTAGAGATCAAAACTAACGGTCGATAAAGAAAGGTCAAGCGATCGAAGTGCACGACTGACATTTAAGAGTAGCATCTTAAGGACCTTGTTACTTTATTAATATTTTTAACCAGTTTTTATATTTGAAGAAAACCAGTTTTTCTGTAAGTTAGCCTTTGTTTAATTTCAGCCAAAATCACGTTCTTTTTAAATAAATATGATGCCACAGCGCAATTCGCATTTATTATATTATTAGCTGTTTGGTCGCAGTGTCGTCCTGTGTTTTTTTCTTTCAAACAAACATTGTCCTGACAATTAAAAACATAGCAAAATATTTTTTTTGAGCCGAACGTCTACTGATACTTCGTCATTAATGTGGAAATTAATTTGATATATTATCTAGATAGATTTCATTTTAGACAACATACACATATATATCGTTATTGCTAACTTGACAAGGTACCAAATTATAATCGGTGTTGCAAGTTAATCCACAAAATATTGGTTTTAAATTAGGTAGCTTGTGAAATGCTACGTCATTTACCGTAAGTCCACGCTGATCAAGTGGCTGTCAAATATGTTGCATAAAGGTGCTAAGAGATACTTTAATTATGTTAATGGTGTTAATACGGGATTTTAGACCTTCATAATTAAGCGTACTTGTTACGTGTAGCGTTATTTAATTGAAAAAACTGTAAAATGAGGACAAAATGTCTCGATTAGCCAATAATGACCAAGTTCTGGGATAAAACTTACAGCTGTATGAATCTCGAAAATTTAAACTCTAAATAAGAAACTAATATAATAAAAAGTGAGGACATAAACATAAAACCTAATTCCTCCAAACGATTTTCGCCTAACCTACAAAAACAACTACAAAGCGAAAAATAAAAGTCAAACAAAGCTTAAAGTTATATCCGTATTCCTTATAGGAGAGTTTTTTAAATCACCATTCTAGGTAGATACGATAGAAAAGTTTTTACATAGACAGCTCCAATTTGGCTAACACGAATGACGTCTTTCGTTACGGTGACAGTTCGTTTGCGTCTTAGTGGAATAAAAAGAACCTTGAGCCATGACAACCATCCGTGCATTGAATTTTGACCGTTATCCCTCTAAATTGTCTTTGCTGGCTTTATGTCTATGGATAATCTCAAGATACGTCCAAGTAATATGGAGTCATGGAGAACTGTCATATTTCAGACACACCTTGAGGGCGTCTTAGCCAAGATTCGTTTATAACAAATGCACTTTTTAATGCCTGTGCTTGACATTTTGGCTTTAGCTATAAAGGAGTGTTAGGTGAGTCTCTTATACAACCTACTTCTAAATTTGTTAACGAATTATTAATTGATGATAAATAATAAATATCTGTTAACAGTCTCACTCAAATTGGCCTAGTCAAAACCTAACCTAGTACTAGACAAAGATGAATATACTTATATAGAGAAATAGATATAAAACATCCAAGAATCAGGAACAAATACTCGCGCTCATATACAAATATCTGCCCATACCGGGAATCAAACCCAGGACCGCTAGCTTCGTAGGCAGGGTTACTTCCTACTAGGCTAGGCTAGGCGTTATTAATAATGATCGGCGGCCGGTAGCATTTCATGTCACTTTAACGTCAAACGTAATGACTAAATTGACTAATATAGACTAGTCTGTGTTGTTAAAAATAAAATCATTATTTATATTGTTAGAAACTCACTGAATTAATTTTTTTATAGAAAATTATCATATTTTTCCATGTTTGATATTGTCAATCGATTCCTATTAACATTGAGGATCCATTTATATAGAGACAAGAGAGTGATATGCGGGACGATTGGTTTTAGGCTGTTCACGAATACATTAATAATATGCCCCCCAAAAAGGAGCGTGTTGTTTGAGGGTATGATAGTCGATGAAATTACAAGCATAATATAGGTATTCCTTTTTTTTGGCAACGCGGTTGTAAATGTCTATTTACCTCAAAGCCATCTTGTGTCTGAGCGTCAGCTTCCCATGCAATAAGAAATGGTGTAGTCAAGTCGATAATGTAGGTCACTAACGGCTATAACCAATAACTTAGCATACAAGCTGAAAGCTGCACGCGTCTCTAGGTATTCAACAGAAAACACATCAACTCATAACGTTTACCATTGGAGACAAAATCACGCTCCATACTTATTGAAGGATTTCAAACTCTAGCTTGATGATATAAAGCTATTATTCCTATTGAGGTATTGTAGCAGACGGACGCTTAGACATATCTATTTATATAGATTCAATACCAAAGCCCAGTTTCCATATAAGTCCCGTACCATATAAAGATACATTAATTAGCATCTGATCCTGATTAGGTCAACGACTTTTGGAGGTTTTATAATGGTTTTATAATATGCTGTAACAATAAATTAAGTTTTTTCATGCCATTTTGTCAAGGACAAATTTGTCACCGTATTCGATAGGTTTTGACAATAATATAATTAGAGATGACTCAGATTAGATCTTGTTGACATTAAAATATTTTGCAAACAAGTAGTTGTATAAAATTCGAACGATAGTTGTTTAATTAAACAAGTTTCAAAAACAAAACCATTCTATTTTTACCCGTCTACGGCGAAGCCCAAAAGGAGGGTTATGTGTTTGTGTATGTACCTATGTATGTATGACCGTTCCTATGTCCCCTCGTAACTACTCAACGGGTCAACTAATTTTGATAAATGATACGTCATTAGATTCCTTTTAATCGTAAGTCGGTACACATTTTTTTTGGAAACAATTTTCCATCGGATTTTATGTGTTTTAAGTTTTTTTCATGTTTTTAACATAAATCGACGAGAGTATCAAAAAATGACGGGGTTATTCAAGGTTGCTTTTTATTTAGTTATACTTGTGAAAGACATCAATGAGTTAGTCCCGCGAACGTACAAATGATATCTATAACTACACCTGTCACGTGTTACACCACCATACAAACATGAGGTCACATAGTAGTTACAATCGTTAATGTCTATTCCCAAATTAAAAACCGCAAGGTCATGTCAAGCCGCAATTGTCTGACGCGCCCTTGCTACGAAAGCGCATTAAAAGAACTGTTATAACTCTACAAACTTAATTATACCGGTGGCAAATTACGAAAATAACAATCCTACATACTAATGTATCTTCTACCGTAGCACGCTAGTACCGCTATTGATGTTCAAGTTAGCTTTGTAAAAGTATAATAAAGTTACTTATTAACCCATCAAATCAACACGCAAAGCATTCGCCCTTGACACCAGCTTCTGTGGGTTCGAAGTTTAATTTGTCTCACACGGTATTAAAAGTTTTAATATGGTTTGAACTGACAAAGGCATTGTTAGAGCATTGAGGTACGAGTATTATCAGAATTAATTACTTCAAAGTCATTGTTCATACTGTGTGCGGTATTCAAAACCACAGTGCATTAAAATGCGTATCTAAGAGTGTTTATTTAGGGACAAAAAATATTCAAGTTAATACAATATTAATAATGAAATACAAAACTAAAATTAAAATTATAAACTTAACTATATTTTAAAATTAAAAACCTATATCTAAAAAAGGGCCCTGCGGCATCGTCCCGAAGATGCTGGCAGCATTTCCTCGCTGGATAGTTAAACTTATGCGTTGAGCGAGGAAACTGCCAGCTCTTCGGTCACCAGTGACGTCAATGAGCCTCTTCGAAATTTCATTGTAGAGGCTTTGAGCGCTAGGACCCCACGGACCAAGGGTCTCGACGCCGAATGGAACAAACATATATTCTGGGCCGAGACCACTATATTTGCCTACCTTTATGCTTTCGGCCGCTTCAGCTGCCGCACCAGCCCTATTAGAGGTCCGGTGGAGATGTGATGGGGCTAGCGTGTCTACGCAGGTTGCATCCCACACTAACACCCGTCCCATATTCCACGGGACGAGGACGAGGTCTCTTCCCATCGTTTCTACAAATGCCGGTCGGCTCTAAAAGGGCCGGCACATTTATTGAGGCAAGAGACCGACGGATGATGTCATTTAAAGCGGCGTGTCTGGAAAAGCGATCAGCACTTCTCTGGCAAGACAGTCCGTGATGTCCTAGCCGATCGACGGCACTTCCGCAGGGGCACTGATGTGGAGCGCAGACCGGAACCCCGAGGCGAAGGCAAACTAACATGCTTGCTACATTTCGAGATCTATGAAAAATCTAGTATTTGTTTAAGGTACACCAAGGCACCCAAATTCCTATAATGACATCGTAAATCACACAGAAAGCGGAGAACATCTATTGAGATTCTTCGCTTTCGCAGTCTCATAAAAACTTTACAATGCAATGAAACTGTGAATCACATTCCAAATAATTATAAAATACCAGTCTTAAACCATAGCGAGAGCTCTTATTACACCATTATACTGTCACTGTTGGTAAGAGAAACTGACAGCTCTTATTGAGCTATCAACGCTTGATGCGCTTTGAGATCACGCTATATGACTTGTGGTTTGATAACTATGATTATTTTGGAGAGTTACAGAACTTATACATCTTCATTTAAACATTTTAAAGAGTGGTAATCTTTATGAAAATGTAATAAAAATGACCCAATTTACTATGATAAAATAAAAAATACTTTAAAGTTGATATATTATCATATTGTTATTATAAGTATACTAGTATTTTCTTAATGTACCATTGTTTTGAATCGGAATGACGTAATCTGTGTTGTGTTTTTTCTGTTTTACTTCGTAACGTGAAGTACTTATGCAGTTTCCCTTGCACTGATGTTAACGGCATGTTAAGTAGGCTAAAATAGCAAGGAAATAATTTCAAACTCGATAAAAACCAGCAACGGGCTTACTCATGAACTTAACAAGCTAAGCAAGTTCTTTAATTGTGATATAAAAGTGCAGAAGGTTGCTATAACATCCTGGGAACGAGATCGCTCGATTGGTTTCACAACCGCTTCTGTAATTCGAGAATCGTGCCCCGGCTATATCGTGTAATGGTCGGACGACACCGTGTTTGAGCTATGATAGAGATATATCCATAATAGTCCATTGGAAGACATGGCAGGACATTAGTGAAGAAGTACGATCAACCCCCTCACCGAGGCGTATGTAAGTAATTCCTTCATTTATTTACGCAATAGAAAACATTTGTATCAAGAAATGAAGGATCTGAACGTGACGTATTCTGCGGACGTTTTCATTATCCAAAATGCATAGGGTTGACGTAAGCTGCCAGACAGTCGTCGCTCCGAGCGCTAGCCAATACCATACATTATAATTATAAGACAGTTTTCAAAAATCGTTTACCCTACCGTTACTTGTCTAGCCTCACAGTTCTGTCAACGAATCGAGTTCGGATAATTTATTATATTAGTAGTTATTATTGTCAGGTGATATTTTATAATCGTTATAATCATCACTACCATCATTTACATTAAAGTTCCGACATTTGTTCGAGGAGAATTTACTACTATTTTAGAAGAAGGAGAAAATAAATTAATAAATATCAAAAGACAAACTTCCACAAATTGTCTCAGTCCAAAGATTAATTAATATTCAAAACATTGACGAAATCCCAGACAAAATGCTGTTAACTCAAATAAGAGTTTAATGGCATAAGTGCCATAAAATACACAAAGACAATAAATAAAGTGTTCATAACCCGGGTATCTCAATTAAAATGAAAAAGAACACATAGGTACATAAAAAAAAAAACAAATAAACGTGCATCTCAGTATAAGCTGACGGCATCCTCATCTAATTATTTCGATACCCCGCAGAGCAATCTATTGTCTGACAGGTTCTCCAAACAATAACCAACGAACATTATAAACCAAAACGAGTCAAGGCAAGCTGCCTCGCGATTGTTTGAACATCCTAAGAACGCATGCAATCTTATAAGCGCACGAATGTATGCAATTAAAAGCGTAATTTCTTGAAATTGCGGCACATGAGAACTATGTTTAGCATTATTAGTGCTTAAAGAATATAAAATAGCTGTAGCTGTAGCTGTAGCTACTCTTAACGCTATTTTCTATATTTTTCCGGAGTTAACGCTGAACCTAATCATAGGTTGAGAAATTAAGATTCATCAGTTTCATTTCACACACATAAACCCGTACTTGATATTCTCCAACATAAATTACTTTTACAATGCAATAAATAATAATAAAAATCCTTAATTTTAGCTTTTGTCAATACCAAATTTTGTAAACCATACTCAACTTTTTTAATTTAGTAGGTATTTTATTTTATTTTAAGTGATTCCTGAATTAAATGTATACCGACACACAGGGTCTCAAGATACAGGCTCAGTATAGTTTGGAGTCCACAGGATATACCTATAGTACCAAGTACCTTGTTTGTATGCTGTATAAGGTGTTTTTAGCGATTCTTGAAAACAAGAAGGAAGCCGTAACAGTGTGGTAGATGTATTGTATTTTTTTATCAAACTTACCTTATGTTATTTGCTCGGCGTCTTTTCGGTTCATTTTCACAAAAATATTCCTTACCTGAAACAAAAACAAAACATAATTTTAAAGACTCGTTTATCTCACATGCCGTGCTAATTTAAAAAAGTAATTGGTGTTATTATAAGAAATTATATTATTTACAGGGTTTCTGGTTCATTTTGCCACCAACTTATCTTTGCCGGTGCTCTTATCTTAAAGTAAGTAAAAACAGTACGTGAAAAGGTCATTTTCAGTTTAACCGGTTGACATAAGTTTGTAAAACTGTTATACGGTTGCATAACAGCATTCAAGTGTAATGTCACATTCCGTGGAGAATGTTTACCTTTTGTTTTTCAGAGATCTCTACTTATATGACCAATTAGTTTTAAAAGGTTCATAGTGCTCACAACAGAAATAGTTGAACATCAACGAGATTTTTTTTGCCATTATTCCTTTTATGATTTAGGGGGAGGTTATTTTTCTTCCTCTACATATCCCAATCAGCCGTTATCTCAGTAAAAATAATCAAATCAACAATGCGGAACCCGCCACTTGTAATTGAGTTTATAAGACCACATTCAATGCTTGAACAGCTGGCTCTGTATTTACATGAATGCAGACGAATTTACAATGCATGAGTTATGACGTTTATTATACACATCTATGAATGCTTTTATACGGTCAACATATTACTGCCGATTAGCCCTCAATGAATAAAGACCTAGCGATTATACGACCAGCGTAATAAATATCGATACCTTTTAGTACCTTGTTACTTCGACTATTATAAAGAGTGGTAGTACTAGCACGACATTAAAGTGATATGCTAACTGTACGGTCGAAGCCATAAATATACAAGACCTCTGAAAGGAACAGAGAAAAGAGATAAAATTAGCAATGTGGGAAACGACCGTTCACAGATGTCGAACATAGGCCCTAGCTAGCTGGGGCACGTTTTATAAAGCTTCAAGTTACAATTTTACAGGTCTAAACTGGCAACCCTGCTCAAATGGCTCGACTTCATTGGTCTAGGTTGTGTAAATTGTAATTTGTAGCTTTATAAAACGTGCTCCAGGATGTAAAAAGATTTTTGTGCAAAACTTTATTTAACCGTATGACGGAAAAGTCCTGATGCAAATAAAGGAATGTTTAAAAAAATACATGCATATCTTTGTATCTATGTGTCTGACTGTGTGGTATCTTACCTTCCAAAACCATATTGCTTTTGATATGTTATAGTATTGTCAACGTTACTATAGCTCTTATTTACTTGACAGTAATGGCGGCCGGAAATCAATATGGTTTTACCTAGAATAAAGCCCTAGGGTATTCTTCCACTTTTATTGATTGATCAAATCGAAGGGACCACAGTTAATCTCGCTATCGTCACAAACTTGAGAAAAGCAGCACACGACAAAACTGCAGCGTAATTCAGAACCTCCCCCATTTTGAATTCGTTTAAAATGCATTCGCAATAACGTATGCAATGATGACAGCCATTAGCGTTGCCGTCTAATTGTGCCTTATTTGTGCCACATACTAACTTTCGCTGTAATTGCGCACGCGCATTTTCGGCGCGTTGTTGCGATTCGCGCTAATTGGGGATTAATACCGCGATCGTGGATCTCCGAATGAGAGAGTACATTCTGTTAGATCTTTAACGCTATTGGACATTTCCGTGGGAATGGGGATAAACGTAAGCGTAGCCGCGGTAGAAGCTTGTTGTATATAAATAAAATTCATGGTAAGTATACTCAATAATAACTTAGCGAAGACGGTTCAAAATATCATTTCGTGATGACACCAGACATTGCAAACTCTTGAAATATTTACAAAATTAAAATGTACAAATTGCATTCATTATCTGCTCCTTATTAATAATATTAATTAGCCTAATAATAATATCCCACTGCTGGATCTAAACAAGCAATAAAAAAATTCTGACTGCCTATAGACATAACTACGACATTTATAAGAGCACATACCTTAATCGCTTTAGCCTTGCGTTTACCTACGTGTATATAAACGACTACCGCAACTCCGTACTTCAAAAGAAAGGGGCCGTATAAGAGTATGTATTATGCGTATACTGCCTTCTTGGTTTGGATAACAGACTGATATTTTACAAACAAGCACCAGTGTATGCTGTGCGTCAATTTTGTTTTGAATCATTGGCATCATTGCAATGGTTGTGTTGAGTTCACCGCCACACGTCACTACTCTCTACCTAAACCTTCATATACCACGGAACCACGTTTAATCATCGATCTAAGACCTAAGTCAGACCCAAACAAACCCGCCGAGGAAAGCTGCTCCAATCAGCGAAAGTTGTCGATTGCTATCAAGACGGGTATTGATAAGGCAATACTTGTCTAGTAAGGGACGAACTAACCACTATAAGCACCTTATACAGCTAGTTTTTGTTTGCAGTGTGACGGTTTCGCTTTCTAATGCGTCAAATGTTTGGTCGTATTAAAGTCTTGGATACAGCTTTTAAACCATATTTAGACACAAGTAATACAAGAAGAGAAACAGAGGCATTCCATCGCGAATCTCTCCAGGTTTTTCAGTACTATTTTCAAACGCATTACCTAAATACATTTCACAAATACTTTTCGTGACTTGAGAAGATCTAAAAAAGGGCGGAATTTAAATCTAAACTGCTTAATGCTTATGCAAGCAGACCAAGGCACAAGGCATTAGGACTTGAATTGATAGTACATAATATACATTCATAAACAATGTTCAACGGTGAACTAGCAATAACTAGATTCATACTGTCCGTTTTTAAAGATCAAACTAAGTAGTATCCTATTCAGAATGGTTCAGCAGTACCAACTCACTCGAATTTGGTCTTTTTTACGCTGATTCGATACCAAAGCCTTATTCAAGTGTTATGTCCAAATACATTCTGTACAAGAACGTTCAATGTTCACCAACTTTAACTACCGAAATACTACCATGTAAAAACGAGATACAGCATGTTAAATATAATATGCCTAGGTCTAATTATAGTTCAGCCATTAACTTAATAGTGATAGGGTGTGTTTTATTAGCTTTTTGCTGACCGGTTGGTTAGTTAATTTCCTGTCCTAAGCATATCTGGCCAGTTAAACGTAGTAAAGGTTGTTAATTGAGTCAGATCCTTGTTATGGACTCGATAATCTAGAACTACTTTTAACACTTATCACTTTAATCAACTTTGACTTAAAGTGTACATAATTATTGCGCAAGGAAGATAAAAAGATAATAGTCCAACCTGCTGGGCTCCTAGTGAAAAAGGGTACAAGTCGACTTAACTCGTAAAAAAAGGGTACATACATGAACGGAGTATACTAGACTTAAACCCTTTTTCACTTGATCTTCAGAAGACTTATACCCTTTTTCACTAGTATCTCATTTTAAGTACTCGTAATGTTTTATTTTAAGTAGCACTATCAACAAGTGACGATGATTTCGAGAATAGAGCATTTGCAACATAACCTAAAAATCGGTCAAGTGCGAGTCAGTCTCTTGTCTGTCTCTTTTTCTACAGTTATTAAGCGATCAAGAAAAAGG
Organism: Acleris cristana; assembly: GCA_948252455.1. Classification (NCBI taxonomy): domain Eukaryota; kingdom Metazoa; phylum Arthropoda; class Insecta; order Lepidoptera; family Tortricidae; genus Acleris; species Acleris cristana. Next base: position 3,319,873 of record OX411783.1, on the reverse strand, counting down.
GGTAGGGTAGGTGTAGGGTTGAGCCCCTGTTTTAATATTATGAAGACGTAAGTAACATGCCAGTATAATACGTTTTTTTTAAATTAGCATAAACCAAACATCTGAACCGAGCATCGTTCGGCCTCTTGTCATCATAACTTCTGAACGCTTCTGCAACCAAAGCCTTGACGCGCGCAGAATTTAAATTAAGCATTAAGTATTTTTATTTTATTGTTAAGTATAAAAACTAACAATAGCTGTAGTCATCTTTAACTTATTCTAACAAACAATTGAAGGTGCGTCAAGCTAAACCGTTAAAGGATGTTTGCATTAAAAATGAACGGTCACTGGTTACTTATACGCATTTCAACTCGCTAATTTTAGCAAAACAACTATAAATTCCTTTAAACTTAGATTACCGGCAATGTTTACTAATCAATTAAGTTCATTTGTTTTTACTTAGGTACTAACTCCGGTAGCTAACGAGCCGAAAAAAATGGAATTTGGCCTAAATACATCCTGAGTAGGCCCCCAGGCGGTTTTGTCGCTGATTAATTAGGGCTTATGGTCTAACGCACCCGCAATCGCAACCGGCTTCAAAGTGGAGCAATTGTTTTCATTTTGTATGCAGACAAGCCTTCGATTTTCAAAATGAAAACGATTGCGATTGCGAGTGCGTAAGGCATTGGCATAAGGCCCCTTTGATTTGATTCTTATTTATAGAAAAAAAAAGATATTCATTTATTTTGCATTCATAACTCATAACCGTTCTTTGAATTAAGAGTTTAGTGTCCATTATACGAGAAGGTACCTGTCACCTTAAGGCTCAGTTTCATTAGCCCACAGATAGCAATCCATTGACGAGTGGTCTTACGCATTATTGAGCCAGTATCTATTGCAGCGACGCAATGTATCACGAAAAGCATGGGGCTATCGGGCAATGAAACTGAGCTATAAGTCAATAGCCCGTATGCTTGTAGCAATCGATTGACGAGTTGTTTTAGCATTATTGAGCCGGGAGCTATTGCAGCGATGCAATGTATCACGAAAAGCATGTAGGCTCGACCAATGAAATTGTGCCTTAAAAGTGCCCAACACTGGTGCCGTTACCTTAAAAAGCCTTTTTACAAAAGGTGGAGCATGTCTTTTTTTGATGAAGTTTTAATAAAATAAAACGTTTTTTGTTGCTGACTGTACTTTTCATCACACAGTCATCATTTGTTTTTCGAGACCAAACTAACGAATTGAAACTTCGTGGGTCTACGTTACGTTCAGCGGAGCTCCTGTTGCCACCTTCCGATTATACGATGAAATCAGCTCTAAGACACCATAATATTTCATTGTTATCGGGTTTACATAATATGTGTTCCAAATATTAGCCCATTCCAATAAGTGTAACTGAAATTATCGAAATTTTATCGAAATAGTATAGGATTAACGTAAGCGGGCGGTCGTGGCGATACCTTACGTCAATTCCATACATTTTGTCAGTTTTCGAAGTCGTTTACGTTATCGTTAACTAAACAGTAAATTCACTTTTGTGATTCCTCAACGTCCCGTTTCTTGAACACCTAATAAAAATAAATCTTATATCGCCGGAGTCACCGATGCTTATCGTTGGCCCACATCAAACGCCTACTTTTTCTCGATCGCCATTATCGACTTTCTAGCACTTACATTATGCATGTAATCTTGCGCATTATGATCGCGCTGTTGCTGTAAATCTAGGGTTCAATGTTTTATTTGAAACGGCTGAAATATTCGCATAACATAGCACAATATTTATTCATGATTTTGTAAATTGGAACATCTTAGGTGGTACTATTCGTATCACTAAACACGCTAACAAACAAAATGTTATTAAGATAACATACCTACATAATACATACCATATTTTTAGAAGCTTGCAACATAAAACTATTTCTGTTACCCACTAGTACCTTAAATTATTCGGAGAAAATATGGCACTGTTCACAGTTTAATCGTAGGTGGTCCTATTCGTAACACTAAACACGCTTACAAACAAAATATTATTAAGACGATAAACGATTTGTTTGAAATAACATACATTATACATACCAAGGGGAAAAGTTCGCCTTTGTACATCCCTGTTATATTTCTGTCTATTTTATAATTGTTATTTTGTTTTGTACAATAAAGTGTTTACATACATACATACATAGGTACATACAATTTTTTTGAAGTTTGCGACAGAAAACAATTTCTGGAACCTACTAGTAGCTTAAATTATTCAGAGAAAATATGGCACTGTTTACAGTTTATTGACAACATTATCAATTTTTTACCAATCACTGCAATTTAATGTTAGTGTTGCTATTCAAAAATAATGACAGTTCCTCCTGTCACCGCGTTTTTTAAGCTATATAACTAACAATCGTCCACCGATTCCATTATAGTTTTCATGATTAAACCATCAATTGGTTTTAATAACACATCGATTTTTTTTACTAATCACGTGAACGAATTAAAGCGGGCCAGTCACTTCGCAACCGCGTCGGGAGCAATAATCTAAGGAGATAATGAGTGTAATAGCCGTTCGATTATGGCCGTGGGCGGACAGGTTGCTGCTAATTGTCATTGACTGATTTCTAATATTTATCTTTTTAATACGAGCGTTGGATAAAAAAAGCGGCCAAGAGCGTGTCACGCCACGCGCAGTGTAGGGTTCCGATTATAACTAGTACTCGTTAACTTGTAAAGCTGTGACCGACGGACGGATGGACAGAGGTATAATATGTCGAAACTGTAAGGGACCCTTTTGACTAAAAAACCCTAAAATAATAAGGCTAGTTCATCAATCCATGGTTCCATGGTTTTGAATTTTTGAGAAAGTGAATATAAAATTGTAGTAGAATTTGTAGAGCATAATAATCTCACAGTCCTTTCGGGTTGGCTGGACCAATTACTGATTGGACATATTTATGGCTGGACCAATTACTGACTGGACATTTTTGAAGACTTGGACATATTTAATTTTGGACAATAGTCGTGCGAAGGATTTTAACTAATATTATGTAAAGCGTTATGAAATTACAAACATATTTTTAAATTTTATCTTTTAATTAATCTTCAGTCTTAACTATTTATGAATATTATTTCTAATTTTACAATATTTTTAAATGGCCAAAAAGGGTACAGTGGCCACAAACGGTACTTCTACCCTACGCAGAGACTACAGACACAGAGAAACACAGCTACACGTTGAAACTTTATCACCCCTCTTTTAACGTCAGGGGTTAAAACAAACCAGCCTGGTGGTCACTAGAAACACCAATTAGCTTGTATAAAACTTCCTTTGTAAACTTTTTCTTATTGTCATAAATCGACCCGCTCTCGCTTCGCTTTGGTTTATTTGAATTTTCTGTTACACCCGTAAATAAACCACATAAAAATCTTACGTGAAAAATTATCTAACTGATAGTGAAAACCGCATGAAAATCCGTTTAGTGGTTGTAAAGATAACCGCGAACATACAGACAGGCGCGGCGGGGGACTTCGTTTTATAATATGTAGGTAGTGATAGCAGTATGGTGATAGTGATAACGTCACTATAGAATCTAATCGAATAGACTAGAATTTTCCAATAAACATACATTGTAAATATTTCTTTGGAAATCTGTCAGTTCAACATTTTTAACATAAGTAATTATATGCCGTTGCCCGCGAGATATTATTTATCAATGAGAAACTGCGTGATTTACAACTCAGGCGCATGCGAGTCTATGATCTAGTCTAGTGACTGCTTAATGGGGAAAATGTAGCGTTCGCTTGAATTCATTATTTAATATTCCATACTAAATGAAACAAGTACTGAACAACTAGCGCTTCATCGCGACGCCATCGCAATTCCTTCGGAAGATATTATTTTTACTGGGTTGAAAAATATACTTTGTCCTTCCATGCGGTCCAAGATATCTTCATACCAAATTTCATCAAAATTGGTTGAGCGGTTTGATATTAGTAGGGAGGGATGGAATCCTACTTGAAATTAAGACCTCAACATGTAGTCATGAACTTATTTGAAACATTTTCAAATTGGGCCTAAAAGGCCTCGATCGAATTTGGTATCCAGTTACCCGAAAAGGCATTGATTGGTAATTATACCCTGGTCGTTTAAGGTAACGGAACTACGCGTGATGTGGGGCACCGCATTATTAAATTGTAATAGCACAGATACGGTAAAGTATTGCACGTAAGTTAAGACGTTAATTTACATCTAAATCAATGGAGGGTGCGGTTCCACCCAAGCAAAACTAAGCGGAGACAAGCGACGAAAAGCTGAAAGGTACGAATCAAATTTTTCGAACGAACAAGAGCCTTACATTTCGCACTACAACGAGTCAAGAGTAGGACCCTAAGTCCACAGAAAACAAAATGCTAAAATCAACAGACGCTATATAGCGTAGGGATGCGTCGAAAAGCGTTCCGCTTCAAGACCTATGATATTCACTTGAGGAATACATTGTTGACGACACTAACATGGCTTTTGAGGTTATGAGTTTGTATGGGCTAAACGTGAATTTACGTATCAACTTTAAGTTTAATTGTATGCTAGGGTGAGTCAAGGGTCAATTTAAGGTTGTAAGTATTAATAAAGTGATCAGATATACCCATTTCAAAATGCGTAAAAAATGACAGTTTTCTACGGCTTGACGTTTACTTTTACGTGTCATGAGAATTAAGGCCTATACAATACAAGATGCATAACCATAACGTTAGCTATTTTCGAAAAGAGACATACGGCCGCACTCATAGTGATTTAATGACGATTAAGTCGTTCCTTAGCGACGATTTTTTATACACAATTTTGAAATAGGAACGAATTAATTTTCTGAGTAAATAAGTACTGCGGATAATGGAAAAAAAAAATGAGCGGCCGACGCGATAGATCGTCAGCTTACGTCTATCTTATACAACTTTAGCAGTTTTCAAAAATAGCTAACGTTAACGTTATGCACTTTTCTACGCCCCAAGTTTAGTTTGGGTTTATTTAATGCAGCCTAGACTCGTCACGATTTTTCAAACGACAGCGCGTCTTGACTGGTTTTCTATTCCATGAATCACAGATGATTCCTGAACGGAGTTTTGTCCGTTTTTTCGTGAAGCAAATGTGATCAAAGGATATACTTAACTTTACGGAAGCATTGATTGACGATGATAATTGTGGGGTCCTAGTTAAAAAGGGTATATCTCCTGAAGATCAAGTGAAAAAGGGCTTAAGTCTAGTATACTCCGTTCATATATATATGCCTTTTTATAACGAGTTAAGTCGACTTAAACCCTTTTTCACTTGGCCCCCAGCACTATTGTATAGGAACAGGAACCTATTAATATCACTTTCGTAGTCGTAGCTTCTCACTCATGTCATTCTTTAATTTGATCTGACAGATAATTGGCCCTGCATAAACCATAACCTATCCGACGTTATGTCAACAGTCGCGCCTGCGCCGACGCGCGTGTGTCGTTTCCGCTCCAGTTCACGCATGCGCTCGCGTGTCAGGCCGTTTTGCAATACCACACACTGTAACTAAACTAGCCTTTTTACTGGGGAATATATTGGAGGAATGACGAGTAGCTAGGGTGATGGCACCAGTGTTGGACACTTTTAGCTGACAGGCACTAGTAATGGACACTTAACTCATAATTCAAAATTCATACGGTCGTAAATTAATTGTTTCAAAACAAATGAATAACCCTTATCTTCTGTTAAATAAGAATCAAGTGTCCATCATTGGTCCTTGTCTATTACTTGTTCTGCCTCCCTACATTTTTTATGGCATTTATAAGGCAAAGGAGTGAACATGCTATCAGAGGCCGTATTGACTTTTGCCCTATTGCATTTGTATTGTTTTCGACCCAGCTGCCATTACTGTTAAGTTAATAAATAATAAGCTATCATAACGTTGACAATAGGATAACAATAGGTGTAAAGATAATGTAAAATAAACGCCTTGATGTTGGGGGATCTGAAATCTAGATACATCTTTATCAAGAGGATAGTCCGATACAAGAGACATCAGTGTTATAGCTAGTATAAAATCTGTCAATAATGAACTTTGTTATAAAAATAAATTATTTAAAAAACGAACGAGTAAACTGACATTAAAGAGTAAATCAGCAACCGTCGAAAGCAATCAAAGGCAATTACAGATTCAGCATTCTGGGCCTCGATTGTAAATTAATTAAGATAATTGCATTCCCTTTACGGCCATTATGGACCAGAGGCACAGATTTCAGAAGTAGAGCCTCAATTCAGTGCCAGACTTGCGAGCACCATACTAAAAAGAGCCCAAAACGCGTTTTTGGCAGTTTTAAATTAAAAACTAAAATGTAGTAAGTGCAAGAGCAAAGTCTTTAAATTTTTAGCCTTACGGTATCTGTACAAGGTTGTAAATTATAAGTAGTTTACACAGCGTTACTCCCCTTTTTCTTTTGAAATAGTATGTGCGAAGTGCCCTGGTTTAAAATACACGCGAGGGCCGGACAAGTCAGAAAAACTTGTTTCCGATAACTCGTACTTACTCCAATTTTTCAACAAGTTTTCAATCAGGCTGAATAATGTCGTATAGGCAGTCGTAAAGAAAGTGAGTATGTTCGAACCACATTTCAAAATAGAGTACTATTTATCGCAATACCTACTGAGGATTTTAATTTCAATTTGAATGAAAGGTCATTTGTGAGGATTTCCATTCACAAAATACAGTAGGTACACTATTCTTCGACTCAGACTTTAGAATAAGTTTTCCTTTTACCCGTCATTTTTAGAAATGAGAATCCAGGAATATTTGTTATTTTCTGGTAGTTCCAGTATTTATTAGATTTTTACTATTTTCTCCAGTCCCCTTACAATCTTGCCTTATAGCAGAATACTTTATAACTCACTATAATTGTTTCCTTAGCAATTCGATAGGTATATGTCAGAAGTAATGATGTTCCTTTCTCCCACATACGTTTATATAACAAAGTACAATGTCATTGGAGCAGAAAAATGACATAACAATGACGGCCATTTAAACTACGATGATTATTTGAACAATGGCAGAGGGCGCAGCATCCGTTGCGTACGCGCACCCATTGTCGCTAGATGAGGCCCTGTATGAAAAACGAAGAAAAACGCTATTGCTCTCCCTATCACCCCTAACTCATAACGTGACGGTGCATAAGAGAGGTCTTTGATGAGTTTGAAATGTGTCCTTTAAAATAGGTTCTAGTACAGGCTGATTAACATAATAATGGCTGGAAAAGTATGGATGGCTAATTATGGAGGACCACCGCTGCGCAATGACTGGGTATTGTGGGGCCACCGCGGAAGTGACAGGAGCTGTCATGTTGGGTGAAACATGTGATCACAACACAAGCGGCAGTTGCACAACTCTGGCAACACTCTAGCAGTTCAGCTAGACAGTTTAATAGATATTTCAATGTTGGTTCAGATACCTTTATTCAGTAATCCTACATACAGGAATTGAACAATTGCTAAATCTCTATTGTTCTTTGTAATCCTTGAAAGTCTGTCAATATTTTATCGAAGATATAAACGCTTTTACATGCATACGGGGACTATTTATTTTAATTATTTATATACCGACATCTTATCACACATCTACACACGGCTGATGATGATGATGATATCACACATTGTTGTGTTCCGGTGCGGGGATAAGACAAAAGTTGAAATTACTAAGATATCTATACTTATCTATCTTAGTCGTCAGGGTTGGCAACGCATTTGCGGTCTTAGGATTGCAATCTTTAGATTATAGCTTTGAGAATGCAAGTGTCTATGGGTCACAGATGCCACTTACAATCAGGTAAAAAAAACAAAACATAAATAATGTATCGCTTGAAAAATAATCTGACGTCTTAATTCATCTGCATAACATAATGTAATATTAAAACGAGAGTGTAATTTATGATTAGATTCCCAATCAAAACATTGCCTATCAATAAGATATTTTAATTAACTCCACTCAAACCGTTAATTATCATACCTTATAGGCAGTGATGCAATCACGCTCCGCAACCTATTGACCTGGCTATAATACTGTTATAGAACTCGAATTCGAGGATTCACAATAAAAACAAAAGGAATAAAGCTACGAGTTGAGCCGAGTATAGATGAACCGGCAGACGAATTCGACGGCAAATGTGAAGAGCTTACAATCCTCGTTCGCTATTCTACACTTTGTGTTACATCAAATACTAGCGACCCGCCTTCGCTTCGCTCCGGTTTATGTTAGTTTTCTGTAACACCCGAACATAATCCACAATGTACCTACAGCTTACCTTTCTCTTGAATCACTCTATCTATTGATGAAAACCGTATTAAAATCCGTTGCGTAGTTTGAAAGATTTAAGCGTACATGCAGAGAGACTGACAGCGGAAAGCGACTTTGTTTTATAGATACTATGTAAAGAAATGGACTTACATAGATTAAAGGATTTAAATGTTTCGCTAATTTCTTTTTAGTGTGAAATGTACCTAAGTCTTACATTCTCTACATACTAAAGCAACACTTAGTAGTCATAGATTCTTGCTGGTGACAAATGTGCTCCGTAACCTAAATCACACGCATCAGTAAACTGTGTAAACGCGACAAAGGAACTTGGCTGATTCAGACGCCGTTATTAGATCATTAGCGATAGCTTCATTAAATGTCTGACTATGACTATGTGTGGTGTAACAAGTAACTATTGCATGAGATATGTTAAACTCGTAGAAATGAATAAGATCCTAATAAATAAAATTAATAAAGGAGGAAGATGTCACACAAAGTGACTTAGTCCCAAAGTAAGCTCTAGGCTTGTAGTATGGATACCAAGACAATAATAAACTTACTTATATAGAGAAATAGATACTTAAATACATAGAAAACATCCAAGACTTAGGAACAAATGGGCACGCTCATCACACAAATTATCTGCCCTTGCCGGGATTTGAACCATTTGGGTAACTACCAACTAGGCTAACGTGTCGTTCAATGAACTCGAAGCTTGTTCTAAGCCCTAAATGAGTATCCTTGTTGCTCTGAGACTTTACACTCTTTAAAGCTAAACATCTTCATATTCATTATCAGATTAGCAAAATGTCGTATTGTGCAAGGATGCGGAATGCCCCGTATACTCTGTATTTTAAATTTAATAAGGCAACCTGTTTTGAAATAAGCATTATTATTTTAGTAACAATACAACCTGTAGCCGTCAAAAGATCTAGCTTCAGCCGTAACACGTCCCCGATCTAGCTAATTAACAGCACGCATTAAAAGCAACAATACATTTGGTAACGCCCACGGCATGTAAGCGGTGATTGTTCCACTTAAGATGTCGGCTAATTCGTTATACAATAACTAGACTCAAACGCTTCCTTTTGTTTTATAATTTTAATTGAAAAAAGTCTAAGCATCATAGCATTACCTTTCATTCTTGGCTCGAAATTCAAACAGCGTAAATACTTTTGGCGAAGACCTGTGTTCCATTTTCAAAACACTTTTTATTTCGTTCGATGGTCTGTTCCGAAAAACAGCTAGCACTATTTCCCATGGCAGTGTTGCTAGCTTCACAGTTATTAAAACAATGTCAGCCGCCTTAAAAAAGCTTCACCTCGTAGTCATTGTTCTCTATGCTCTATTTACCCAATGAGACAACTTTACCGCTATAATAATGATAATTCCAGTTTTACTGAGCTTCTGTTCTACGAATGTTGATGGATGTCAAGCTAACTGTTGCCTCTTCAAAGGAAATTAAGTAAATGAGGTTCCATTGTTTTGTTTATGGTACAAGAAATCAATGTAAAAACAACTTTACGATAGATTCGCAGTTGTACTCATCAATCATCAATTAAAAGTTGAGAGCACAACAATAAATATAGAATATTTGGAAGGAAACTAGGGTTGGACTTCAATTATTATAACAGCCTTTTGAACTATACCCTTTAGCTACACTAACTCAAACCAAACACTTATCTAAGACAAGAAATCAGCTTACGAAGCTTAATGTCTCATGTAACACAATAGGTGTCAGACAACTTACAAATCTTATGAGATAATCAAACTTAAATCATAAAGCCGTCAAAATAAGGATGATAATAATTGTACTTACAGGGAGCATAAATAATATGCGGCCTAGTTCAAACGGGTCGTGACGAATAGGACCTTAAATCAGTCGTAGGCTTTTGTTTGTAAAGCGTGCTACGCTTAGAATGTCACTTGTAGTGTTTGGTTGGATACATGTGTGTGTAAGCATAGACAAATAGATGGCGATCGCAAATGATATCCAATCTCACACATGCATTGTAATGTGTGGCGTCAATTTCGTTACGAATAATTATTGTTGTGATGCTTTTACCACTACACGCTACACATAAAGACCGCAAAGTTAGTTTTACCCAAACTATTGAAATAATATATTGATTAAGAACGGTTGATTGACAAACAGAAGAGAATTTAACGAGGTTAAAGATGTATGTAGTGGATGATAAAGTAAACAAAGACGTAGAAGTAACCTATAAACTGCCGCGGAGCAAGCGTTCTGTTGGTCAAAATAAAGTTGTTTGTTTACTATTGCTTTGCTTCTCAATGTTTTTAAATAAAACAAAATATGAAAATAATTCAACCAATTATTTAAAATGTTTCGTAGTTGCATAATAAATAACAATAAGAGGAAACGGTATAAAGCGTATCAAAACACATGAGTCGTATAAATAAACATGTATCCTGTCAAAGAGTGGTTCATTATTATCACATTTTATATACAGTAACCATCATTATATCTGCCAAAGAAGATGGTCTAACGGAACCGCGCATTATCTATGGTCACACACGACACACCTCAAAACATCTGCGCGCGTCTATGGTTCCGGTACATTCTTCAACTAGCAAATTTATGCTCACTTCGCTTTCGTTTGCTTTGTAAATAAACTTTCCAAAGGTATAAACCTTCTGAATGATGATAAATTAATGCGTTAAGATTTGAGAAGCGGTAGGTCAAGCAGGTGTAGGAAACTCATTATTGAGATTTTATTGAGTATTGTTTGTTTAGTAAGACCAAAAATGATTGAGTGAAAAAAAATTGAATAAGGGAGAAGACAGATAGATAGTGTTCGTCGTTCGTCTGCTCATGAATAGGACTCCGGAAGAGCCCGAAACATGTCGAGCGTTTTTCGATATTAGTTACTAGTAACCCGTTGTGATCTCCTTAATAAGTCAGATTGAGTTACTTTTTTGTGACCATGATGATGTATTTCAAAATTACCTTCTAACAGTAGACTAGATATAATGTTCCGATTTAGATTATTTAAAGTGGAAGTTAAATGGCTCTGAAACTATCATGCCAATTGCGATCCAAGGCCTTTACAAAGTGTCTTTTATACACATAACATGCAAATCCAACATGTAAATCGGATACAGCAGCGACGGCTTACAATTCACAATACACGGATGCGTTTCCTGCATTAACTTGCAAGCCCTTCGTAGAACAATGACGTACGATCAGATGTGATGCATAACAGGTTATAAATATTGCAACTGATCCATGATAAACTGGGATCGGATTGTTTTTTTAAATCTAACAATTGACTGTTGTCTTTAAAATGCGAAGATTCAAAGAGATTGTCCACTAAAGAAGGTATTATTGTCATAGCACAGAACTTTTTTATATTCCTTACTGTGCAGGTAAACATATACTCGTAATACCTTGAACAATCTTAAATAGTTCACTGTCTTAAATTCGTTTCTAACTATACGCTGACAATTAAATTTGAATCAAACCTTCACAGACCTCATAAAACATGGTCCAGCCACCGTCGTGACTCTGGCCATCAACAAATTGTCTATGCCTGGTGAAACTATCAGTGTGGGTGTGAGAATATAACCGTAAAGTTATCCGGTGAAGAAGTTCAAAATTTAAATGATCATTGTTCGACCACAATTTTAATGGATTGGGTAGAACCAGTCGAGTGGTTTATGGATTACTTAGTTTGTTTGTAACTACGCATACCGCAGACTCATTAGTTTTTGTAACAAACGCATAATGTTGAAAGCTTTTTTCATTTGAACTCGTCTCCAGTAATTTTTAAGGTGCTCAGGGTTGTTTCTAAATAATGACAATTACTATGTCATTTTCTTATCAAAACTACATGTCTTTTTAAACATCGCTTAAGTTGTCATCGTAGTCACGGTCGCGTCGTCATATCGCTTATCTCAAACTTTTTAAAAGCCGGTGCCCATAAAACACAATTTTGATGATTACTCGTAAAAACACCACTTACGTACTCTCCTCTACCTAAAAACTATAACCAATCTGTACCTTATCAATACTTTTTCTGAGTTCCAAACCGAAGAGCATCTCTTTTTATTTGAAACTGGTTCCACTAAGGATGTTAATATCAAAAACCTTGTTTAACAAAATGCTAATGGGGTTGACAGTTTTACATGTTCAGCGCCAGGTGTTTTCATTCCTATACTAAATGTGGTCAAAAACGGGTCGTTGGGTCTGGTGGCATGCTCAGTGGGGTTACTGACCCAGAAATTGTAAACAATATAAAAACTGCCTTTGGTGCGTGCCTTGGACTTAAAACGCTTATCTTTAAAAGCATTGTTGTTAATGCGATAGCTTGAAATGAAATGATTGAGACGCAGGTGACTTAGTAAAGAGCCTTATGAGCACATAAGGATGAGTTAGAAATAGATTGGGAATACTTTAGAACAATAAAAAGGGAAAATATTCAACAAAGACACCTATGGTAATATGAAAAATGACCTTCATATTTATAGTGTTAACCTTGTACATATTAACAACCTTTTAGTTATGAAAGTTAAATGTAAAAGCAAAGACCAAAACGGTAATGTGATTTCTATTGCGATGTCAGAAAAATCGGCCTATTTTTTTATCCTTCAAGTACTTATACAAATATCATGTGAATTTACGAGGACCCTTAGCAATAAGGAGAATAAAATAGCTAGTTTAATATCAAACTATGAAATTGGGAATGGAACCTTTCTCATACCGTGTACATCGCGTTACCAAGAAACTTCTGACTCGCACACTTTCTACGCTATATGGATGTACTTATTTCTACACGTTTATTCTCGTACTTATTTCAAACATTGCATTTGTACTTTATTATTTTAGCAAGAAAATATTGCACCCAACTATTCAATCCAATTCAATACCTATTTTTGTGGCAATCTGTCACTTTACAATACAGGTTATTTGAATTGGCGCCATCGCCCGCAGGGGTACCACTATTATAATACTAATTGTCTATGGTAACCTGTTCGAACATATTCATGACCGATTACTACACCTCGAGCAGGTTTCAAAATCCGCGAGCTATGACTCTGAATCATTGGGAGCATTGTATGCAAATGCAATGATGATTTAGAGCGAAGCGTGAGTGAAGTAACAGCTCTAGAGTCGTAATATTGAATTACACTCGCAGACAAGTTATAGACCACCTACAACAGACTAGTGAAAAAAAATGGTTCAATAGGACACACATACACGGAACCCACTAATGTAAAACTTATGTTGTGGTTCTTTAAATTAAAAAAATAATCTTTATATCACTGGCCGGCAAATTAAAAATTAAAAACGTCGGTCTTACTTTTTTATGCAAACAGTAAGCAAATGAGTAAGTGCATGGGTCAGCTGATGGGAAACTACGAGTATCACCGTAAGCCGTGAATAAGCGCAAACAAAAGAGGTTTTTAAAAAGTGCCGTAGTCTCATCATTTCTCCCAGTCTCCCACTGCAGGACCAACGTCTCATTGCTACATCTCCACTATTTTCCTTTATAACAGGTCTAGTTTCTCCTTCATCCTTCTAACTTTACTGAGCGCCCCTTAGCCGCTCGCCCACTTTGGTCTCCAAAGAAAAAAAAATTGGTCCTTACTTGCTTATCGTTATTGATTTAAATTCTTCAAACAAAAATTCAAGTCCTTATTTTTTGCAAGAATCTAAATTGGGATTCGAATACGTGCTTGATTGATTGACCTCGTGTACATTTTTAATCCGTGTTGCATTGCAAGATCAATTAAAATTGTGAGCACAAACCGATTAGTTGCGAAAAGCCAGGCTATTGATTTAACGATTTTTCTACTATACGTAACCTTTCTTAGCCTGGGGGCATAATTATGTTATCACCTACGTATCTATGCAATTTTAATAAATTTATAATACTTACTTAATTACTTGATCTTGAGCAACAGTTAAAAATATGGCAGCTGTAAAAATTGCTCATCAAGTGCTTTTAATGTGTAAACGACAATGTTTTGTTACCTAGATAATCTAGAACATGTTATTATGTGTTAAAATGGTTTCTTATCTAACGATACGTAACAAATGGCCAAATAAAATGTCCGTTGTAAACACAAAATGATAGCTATTACTATTACAGGCCATGCTGGCCACTTTCTCTGCAATATGGCGATATGCTTTGATATTTCGATTTTCAATTTCATTGTTGCGCAACTGGCAGTTATAATGAGAGCATGTGGCGAACGTTGTTCAATTGTTTTTCTTTATCTAAAGAAACCACAGACGATCTTGTTTCCTTTTTCAAATACAACTTCAGCCATATTGTAGAGCATTTTGAATCGACGATGATCGTTATTTTTTACAACCAGTTATTGTCATATACTCATTAAAACTTCAAGTTCCTTTAATAATACGCATTTTCCGTTTTTCTGGCATCCGGTATATCTACTTCAAAAACGAAAATAATAAAACTATAACAGCCGTGTAAAATTTGCCGTATAAAAGTTGCGTTTTGATACTTTTTCGTTCAGTTCATTGCACTGAGGAGCGTTGGCCAGATTTGATAGGGATCAGTCTATTGTCAGCCCGAAACCGTGACTTACTAAAAAAGAAAAACTATACTATAGTTATAATAAAAATATACGTAAGTAATAAAAGAAACAAAAAAGGTAAGTGACAAAACAACTCGTTTTCAAGGTTTTTAAAGTTTTGTAAAGGAGTTTTTAGTTCGATTCACCATAGATCGTTTTTATTCATAGACTGTGGTGTTTATTTTTTTCCATCTTTACCGTTTGAAAATGCAAAGAAATCAAAGCCCATACAACCTAAACCATAGACTAGAAGAAGTTATAAAAAGAGAGCAAACTTATTCAGAAACAAAATTTTATTTCCTGAGTATAAAACATTGACCAAAGTACACCTACCTAATATAAACACAGGTGCAAGTCACTCACTACGTCTTAAACAAAAAATCTTTTTACTTAACTTATTTCAAGGCAAGCTTTAACAGACTATTTACTCAAATGATCCGTGACCAAATTTTCAGTGTCATTATCGTTTATCCTTTTCTTACATTCACACCGAGTAATAAATTCTATCCTACTCGAATCCCGCCAATTTCACGCCGTTTGCTCTTAAAATATTTTCAGACTAAGTTCGAGGTTCTATTCAGCCAGTCATTGCTTGTAATAAAACAAAATTAGAACTTGAATACAATCGGTTTCAAAGTTTGTGTAGTAATTAAAGTGATTCAATTTGTACACATGTGTGTAATTAATACAATACGAATAGTAGTTTACATAATAGGAATCTTGTTACAGTGTCGTGTTAACGATATCTTGTGCAACTATTTTGCAATATTTCTTAGGGCCATTAACTTTGATGGATATTACGAATAACTTTAGTTAATTATTATTATAACTGAGTTTATTTTATGTTCACTATCATGTAGGTATTAATTTTCTTAAACTGCGAAGGCGCCAATGTTTACCGTTTAATGGGAGGAAGTCGAATCTCGAATGACCGTTAAATTTCTCTATCCTTATAAAGCATCGGCGGTAGTATCTAAAATATGCTATCATGGCGTCAAAATGCAGATAAGACGAAAACGGTATGCAAATCCACCGGGTCAGGACTTGCATTTAATTTGTAGGTTAATTGGACGCAATGCATCTTGTCCATGTTACGAATTCGTGGAAAAAGGTCCTTTCTATAGAAGCATTGTAAAAATAACAACACTAACTATGTAGACTTAAGGTTTTGTTTAGACTGACATGTCAATGCGAGTTATTTCAGTATTTTAAAGCTTAGTTTTACGCGAACGTATCCGTTAAAGTTAATTAATTAAAGACATTACTGTGCTTTTGTGGACGTTAACTTGTCCGTTTAGACAATTTGCATGCCGCGTAGTAACGTGAATGCACGAACACCATTGCACGGAATGATCACATTAACTTTTTATTTTATTTAAAGTATATTTATCATAATTAAAAATAATATCGTGAATGTCTGACAGACAAATCAAGCGTGAGTAATGGGTATAAGCATACTAATT
The DNA here is from genome assembly GCA_948252455.1 of Acleris cristana. Taxonomy (NCBI): domain Eukaryota; kingdom Metazoa; phylum Arthropoda; class Insecta; order Lepidoptera; family Tortricidae; genus Acleris; species Acleris cristana. The sequence goes on along the minus strand of OX411783.1, from coordinate 3,303,564 downwards.
ATTTTAAAATTCGAACGAATTGTGATGAAAATATAATTCCGAAGTCGCGCACACTATACATGTTAATCTTATGTTTATGTACGAATCTGTAATTGTTTTTTCTTTTGTGCAATAAAGAGTTTATGTACATACATACATATGTACATACTATACTAAATTTAACGTACATTAATGCAACAGTGCAACCATAAACTAAATTATGTTCTTAAAAATTGTTAAAATAAGGCAACTTTATGGTACGCTACTTTTTTTAAAACATTGAGCCAAATGGGCACTGGCAATTGTAACGTGCTGCCACAGTCAGCCTGGAATTTTCTAACTGCACCGTTCCGGACAATCGCTTCCGAGCCATACGTTCCACTACATTCACTTCAGTTACTGATATTGCAATGGCTAGTGTTTATTTAATTTATCTTAGCACATTCAATTTGCCAATTCGATTTTCAATGTCACGCAAATATCTTTAACCTAAAGCCTTAGGGCAAACTGTATGTGCTATCTATTTATCATTTTGTAAATTACGGTCAAAGAAACAAAAAAGGAAATAAACAGTAGTTGGTACTTATATCTTCTTAAAGTACCTAGTTAGTAAGTTTTTCGTTCAAAATCGCAAGTAACAAAATTCTAATACCTAATTAAGCGTAACCGTGATATTACTTGAATACTCTAAAGAGTTTAGTCAGACTCGTTAACGATTACATGACCTATTCCAAAAGGTAAGAGCCAGTGCAAAGAGCTCGCGAATGTCCAATACCGTCAGCAAGTCATTACCGGTGCGCTACATACTGGCTGGTGAGAGTGACCGCAGCGGCCGCATCCTTTCGAACACGTATATTCGCAATACAAATTCAAATATTCTCGAATCTCACCTGCCTGATAGTAGAGAAGAAATAATTAAATTCAAATTGTGTTAATTTCGCTAATGGTTGACACGTTACTCTAACTGCCGCACTCAGAGACGTCAATTAAATTTAATGCTTAATTAAAGTAGCTGCTGTCACTTTCTTTGGTATAGCAATAGAATAGGGCAACACGTCACTAAACAAGCCCTAAATTTAATTGACGCCACTGAGTGCGGCAGTTAGTGCGAATTCACTGGCTACAGTGGGAGCGTGACCAGGATTTTTGGGCGTTTTCACTAAAAAGTGTACCCAATTAAGGACTGAAATTAAGGAACTTTAACTTTGTCAGTTTTGTGACGAAAATTAGCTATACATTTACGGCCGCAATGTATGGCTAATTGTCGTCACAAAACTGACAAAGTTAAAGTTCCTTAATTTCAGTCCTTAATTGGGTACACTTTTTAGTGAAAACGCCCTTTTTGGTGCTTGGGCAAATAATAAAATGCCTCCGTCAAATAAAGTATCACGTTTGACAGTCAATGTCATTCAAGCGCAAAAACCAAAGACAAAAACATTATTGTTGCTATTTAAAAACGAATGCGCATTTATCCAATGTCACCTTTCATTTGCCAAAACAATTACATAAGCCAATGGATATGTCCTTTCCTAGGCCTAGCTCGGACATTACCTACACTAACGACCCGTGTCCAGGAAACCTTTCACCGATCCAACATGCGTGAACAAGCATCGCCTTAGGAAACAATGGTTGCCTGTAATGACAAGCAAACGCTTTCGTTTAGCGGTTTGGAAAACGCCCCTGAATTAGAAAATGGCGGACTGTTTGATCGCAGTTCTGCGGTCCAAAAGAAAAAGGAAGTATAGGAGTATGAAGTCCATATACGCACAGTGCTTTTTAGCTTTAGTCGGTAGAGTACGCCCGCGTTCTTTTTATTTAATTAGCGATAAAAGAAATGATACACGCTTGAAGTATTTAATTGTTAGCATTATCGAAAGCAGAGCGCACGAGTAAACAAAACGGAATTTCCTATGTTGTTGCTTATTAATTACTTTATTGAAATTAATTTACAAGATGATCTGATCATATTACTGAAAATCTTGAATGAAAAAAATCTATTGGTATGCAAATAGATTTTTTTCATTACTTATAGTATTTAGCATGCTAACACTTTATTTACAAAAACACTACATAAAGGTAAAAAGTATTTGCAAAGCCAACTTATCCCTTTATGGATGTCTGCGGTAATAATCGATATAAAATCAAAGACACTGTTATATTTTTGTATTGTGTGTAAAACGTGCTGTTTCTGAATAAGACTGGGCAATAGGTTTTTTGGTTAAGATGTACTTGAATTCTGTGATGTATTTTTTTTTAAACCATTAACATCTGTAGGTAATTATCAAAGACTTCTATGGACTCTATGGTACATGAATTTCATTTCCTGTAAAATTGATATCTCTCGCCTTCGCAACAGTGTTGCCAAATTAACATGACCTTTATGGCAGGTACTAATGAAACCAAGGAGATTAATGGCAACACAAAAGTCAGATTTTGAAGAAAGCATGCAGTAGTTAATTTAATGACGGTTTATTAAAATAAAAATTGTGAATCAAATCAAATCTTGTATTTTTGCTACGATAATGTGAACGTCGATTTTTCTTGTAATGTACTCGTATACAAGACGCATATAAATATTTGTAAGTAAGTAAATAGGAGAAAAGCTATTGTAAGTTATCAGTGTAAATGTAAGTGAGAAAGTGCAGTCGTGACGACGTCGTTTACTAGGGGCTGCAAATTGCGTTATTACACATCCAGTGCCAAGAAATCGATATCAATATTCATTTTGTATGAACATCTGAGAGTGTAGCGGTGAATAAGTATTCGGGGGATAATGTTTACTTTATATTATGCAAGATATCTCTTGTCAATTGTCTTTCAAATTACCTAAGAACTTTCTTATAAAACGAAAAATACTATGTTGTTATGTATGTTGTTGTAGTGACAATTCAACCTTCTTTTCAAGTAACAAATTCAATAAAATTGCGTTTTTACTTTAAGGTATATCATTATCATTTCCGACAGACAATTTCAGGCCAATACCAACAAAAAAACGCTCATTTCTCCTTACACCCACCTAACGCGTCACGTCGCAAATTAACAATTTAAACTTGTTAGAAATAAATTGTAGAATTGTACACGTAATTGTCGATTTCTACACCTCTGCCAAGGACCGGCCTGAACGAATCGCTCACGCAACGCATGAAAACGGTATCAAATTCAGCTTATATAAAACTGACCTGAGATTAATTGCAAAATCGAGTCACTACAACTATGTTGTCGCAATTTTGAATGCGTGAGACTCCGATTGTGAAAGATGTGAAGGATGCTTGAAATTAAACGACTGTGGGACGGCAATTTCCAAAATACCTTCAGCGATTTTTTACGCTTTGCATGTTCGAGTTCTTGAAGTTTTGTTAGCAAAGGAAATATTGTTATTAGCTTTAATAAGTACGAGTATCTATGTATTGGGAAAATAGGTTCGGAGCCAAAGAAAATATGTAATTAATATTTAATTAATTTAATCTTTTAAATATCTACTTACTCTAGGAAACCACCTATGCACATCTGACATCTTTCACAAAATCATTCAAATATAAAAAGTTATATGGCGATTTAATAGAAGGTTGAATTCGAATTCATTTTAAATTAAGAAACAAATAATTCAACACTATGTATACAGTACCTAACGAAATTTCAAGTTAAGGTCAAATTAAATAAAGTCGGTACCGTACACTAATAAAATAAAACAAGCTACCTAGTAACTTTCAGTTGGTTTCGCGAGCTATTGCATCCCGCAGTCTACCATTGTTTTGTAATGTTAAAATGCTTTTACCAATAAATATTACAATGTGTTTGATATTGCCGCCGTGACAACCTGACAACCCTACTCAACTTCTAAGGTTAGCCACGGAGCAAGACGCGCTCCAAGTATGTATATTATTAGTCAAACCTGGGGACCTAGTGAAAAAAGGTACAAGTCAACTTAACTTCTTCTACAAAAGGGTTTATGTTACATAAACGGAGTATACTAGACTTAAACCCTTTTTCACTAGGACCACAGAACTATACGGGAGATTATTTTCTATTCATAAATACGATTATTACTTAGTCTAAACCAAAACCTACATGAAAACAAATTTCATTCTAAAGAACAGAACTCTCAAAACAAGGTAAAGTGCAGCCTAAATCGAGTAAAGATAGTAAAAGCATAACAATGTATGCTTATAACATAGCAAACAATGTAACGTCCATAAACAGCTTTCAAGAAGTCTAGGTGAAAACCAGCAGTAAATTATACACGGTAAGTATACTTATAGATGTGTTTTAAGCGTGTGTACAAACAAAACTGTTTCTTGCGAGGCAGAAAGCCAGTTCCATTTACTATGTCGTGTGTAGCCTTATTCTGTTGAAAACTTTAATGGAATTGTAACAGATATACAAAATGTGTCTTGTTTTACAATGTTCGCAAATATAATGTTATAAATATTTGCGGCAATTGGACATAATCAGCTGTAGCTCTGCCTACCCCACTCTGGGGATGAAGGCATGAAGGTATGTAGGTATGTAGACAGAATCGAACTTTCAATTTTCCAAAGACACTGTTTCCACGATTGTCATACCTACAGAAACTTTTGTTAATATTATTAGAAAAAAATGAATGCCTTTAACGTCTTTGTACACTTGCGCGTACTTGGTCATTAAAATAGTAGAAGACAAATTTGAAGAACTCCGCTAAAATGTCTAAATTCTGGTAAGTTCTTTATAGCTTGGAGAAGCCAAACTTTAGCATGAAGAGACATCATAATCATAAGTCAACTAATGGGAAGTAGGATCTAAGATCCATAGGTATCTATATATAGTCAGGACATTGCAGACTTTTAATTTCATTTTGAATCATTTATTAATTTTCACTACGGTTACAGTACTAAATGGCCTCTAACCATACAGGCAATGCCTCTCTGTAATATCCCTCTTTTGCTGTTTATGAATGTATTCTAAAAAAAAAATTGTGCTTTCTTTGTAAAGAAAACTGCAGCAGTATCATAAAGAATCAGACATCTAACTGCTTTAAAACGTGTCAGTGTCGTATGTCTGAACTGGACTGTACCACCTTATCGACCTTATCGTGTTCAATACACGGTAGAGATTACACGACCATTTCAATCGCGTAGCTTGTATGGAGACAACGGGACGAGCAACCTGTTGGATTTACAGGTCGAGATGCGAGTTTTTGCAGTATTTTTTAGGATATTCTTTTTACATCTAAGTCATGTAATGCATGTTCATGCTAGGCAGAAAGTGTTTTAAAAAAAGCGCTGATGAGCGTGAAATTGGCAACATGATCCAATAACTACTGCTTAATGTGGCAGTTGCCAGTTGAGAATATTGTAGCTCCACATGTCATCACAAACTTTTTTCAGGCAACCTATATGGTTATACCAGTCCAAAAAAAACAAAATCTCGCTGGATCTAGTACGCAACCGCTTCGCATTTAGTAAGCTCTAACAAGCGGTAAGTAAAGATTTTTGTGACACTTAAAACCATTTTTAAAAGACATCATGACTGTATTCCACCAGATAGTGATTCACCGCCCATGAGGGTAGGAAGGGAGTCAAAACTTAAACAAACATTAGATGCCTCCACACGTAAAGTTCGGACCGCGGGAAACGCCACGCGCCATTCCAATCTTCGATCCGAACCGTACATGTAAATGCAACTGTAATAGTAAAATAGTAAAAAAATTACGTTTCCGAACTTTACGTGTAAAGGCCGCTATTGTGGGTCTGGAATGAGTCAAACACAGTAACAAATAAAACTATAAGACTCAGTACCTATCTCCGGGTACTCTAACTTGAACTGCGCCGGAGTGGCTCCGCGAATTCACTTCCGCTGATCGGGCTATCATTATTATAAAACAGTTACACGAGCAATCGTAAACGTAAAACTGTTAGACTGTAACAACTAGTATTTCTTTAATTTTAGTGCCGTTTCCTGGTTTTTTATTTTAACGTCTTTAATTTGAACTTCGAGCGCCATTGTGGTATATCTCCTTAACTTTTAGATTGATTAAAACCCCGATATAATGGAGCCAACGTCTTTCAGATCAGTTATCTATAAAATAGCCCATATCCCGATTAAAATTAGCTTTATTTAAAAAAAACCCGCTGTCGAATAGATCCATCTATTTGGGATCTACGATGCCACGAACAGATACACAGGCACCATCAAGGACTTTAAATGTTGATCCACCATAGGACCTTGTCATAATGACAGCGACAATTGACGAGATAGAAATTACATAGAAGTTAATCTTAAGTTTTATGCAACAAGGTTCTGTAGTGGTTCATCAATTAAAGTCCGTGACCGTACACCGATACACAGATACGCTCATTAAACTTATTACACCTCTCATTTTGCGGCGAGGGGTAAAAAAATCCTTCAGGTAATTTTTAAGGTGTTTTCTTAATGATGAAACGCACTACGCAATTGCTCTACCATTTTACCGTAAATAACATCTAAAGCTGTTCCGCTCCTTTCCATCATACTGCAGCAGTTATAGTTCCGTCACAAAAATCATAAACTACCTTCAACTATACGCAACAGATTAATTTTTCTCTCCGCTGGGTAGTCAAATAGACTGACTTCCGGTTCGAGGCAGAGACAAGCTAAAGTATTCAACGCTCTTAATCCAATTAAAAAAGTACTTAAACAGATAAAACACACATAAATCCGTTCATTCATTTATCTAAGTGTTTTATAATATAAGTGAAAATAGTGAAAGTAATGATGTATTTTAACGACGTGAAGGAATTTTACAACAAATTGGCCGCTAAATTTTAGTCTAAAATGGTTTTAAGTTATGCTAATTTAAATTTACGTAACTTGTATAATGTTTCGAGAAACAATTAAAAACTTCATCGAGCATTAGATAATAAATAATAAAAAACAAATGCACTTATTTATTTAAATCTCCATCTCATCAAAATATCTACACGATAAACAATAGATCAAACGCACAATTGATCATACACAACTACAATAAACAAGGTAGGTGTTGTTTTTACTTGTTCAGTTCTCGGTCTTTATTTCCGTTCTTTCAATTGTGTGCCATAGACTATACGAGGTCATATGTCGACCCGAGCGCGGTGAACGGGCGACCTGAATGCATCGCCGTTTTTTAAAGACCGCTGGGAAAACTCATTCGTTCTTTACGGGATTAAGTTGGTACTTACTGTTTATTTCAATAAAAAGGAAACCATCAAAGTGGCTGCTTTACTAAAATGTTTTGCCTCCTCCTTTTATTCTAGAATCCTACTAACATTATTCTAGAGTCCCACTACCTAGCATTATTTTATTAAGCTTGTTACTCTTTCACGCTGCAACGGCTGGATGAATTTAAAATGCGCTTAAAATAGATTAACACAGAGGCTACTTTTCTTGGGAAAAAATTAGTTTCCTAGAGAATAATGATAAACAAAATCTACGCGGACGAAATGACGGGCAGAAGCTAGTTCTTAACATTGGATACAAGTGAAAACGTTTTATGTTCAATTACAAGAAAAATATACATACATACATAAACTCACGCCTTCATTCCCAGAGTGGGGTAGGCAGAGCCACAGACTCACCAACAACTCCAAAAACTTGTTGATAATTCTGTGACCACATTTTGCACAACCAGGCTAAGATGTTCACCAGTGTATTAGTGACAGGTTGCAAACCCATCGCCTAACAGCTAGCACTACACAGTCTTTAGTCCCTTAGTCGTCTCTTACGACATCTACGGGAAGACATGGAGTGGCAACATTCTAAACCCGGCACCCGGCACGGGCAAATATAATATTTAGTAACTCTTTGAAAATCTAAAAATTTAATGAATAACATTATAAAGACGATAATCACGTCACCGGTTTGTCTTTTACCCAGCCTCCACATGCGATAGCGTGATGAATTCATTATTCCATTTTTCCCTACCACAATTCGTAGGTGTTAAATTATGTGCTCTCATGGTCACATCAGAAATCGTGACTGCATTTTATCTCAACTCTACGTACGTGTGATATCAGCTATCTCGAGTGCATCTTATCTTACATTATTCTAATTCCAGCATCCTTCAGATAACGAAATAAGAACGCGATACTTTCACTGAACAGCGTTTACTTTTATTTCTTGCTTAACGTAAACAATCGATTTGCCGTTTCGTTAAACTATTTAGATGAACAATCGATTGTTGATGTTGAAACTCATTCTTAATTCAAACCCGGTTTTCATAACAATACGTAAGGCGCAAAGATGATCGAGAACAATAAGCAAACTTGAATTGTTGACACGATTATTTTCTTGTTATGTTATATTATCATTGTTTATTAATAATAAAATATTAAGATCTAAGCACCATTATCCTTATTTTCCGGGGACGTCCACCACTGAAAACAAATGCCTTAGGTTCTTTTTTCAAATAATGACGTAACCGAAAGTTTTCAAATTGTCCAGCTGGCCTCAGATTTAACGCAAATTCAAATTAAGAATCTGCGGCAGTTACACATACGATTAAGATAATTTAATCTCCCGATCAAAGAAACTTAATTTTTATGACCATTTTTTGTTTTCAAATATTTTTCGTTTTCTAAAGATAAGTATTTTAAGATAATAATAAATTTAACTCTCGTTTTTAGTTATATTGCAGTAACGTTGATGTAAAACTTGTCTTTTTTTTACCAAGTCATAAACTTCGTTCTACTAGCTAATAATGAAAAGAACTTGTTCCAATGTTTAAAAAATCTAATAAAGTTATAATAAAGGCTCATCAAAACATTATAAGTTTTGAAAGCTTAATTATTAAGACAAGTTGTATTCAGCGGTGGAGCGAGTAGAAAGTTCTTTACGAGCAGACGGACGGACTGAATGACAGTTATTTATTATAGTGAATACTCGTCCGATGGGTGCACTTGTACCTTTATCGAGTACAGGTTTCGAAGGAATGAATAGAGCGAATTATTATGCTATGATTTTTTCTTTTGACTTCGCCGCTAATGATGTTTGTGTGTTGCCAGACAGAAAGGGAATAAGACTGGCTGGAAATATTTGTCCACAAAAGAAATTTTTATTCTCTTTTTGAACCGGCTCTCCGCGGGATCATCTTTGAATGTGTGCTCTTGGGTTTATTAACCTTTGAATAAGTCTGGTGAAATGAAACCATAGAGCAAAAAAGATTTTTTTATTACTACAAGCGAAATTTTCAATATGGCTGAATATTTAAATGATGACACCTGTTTGGTTGACAAACGGAGAAATGCAGTTTACGTAATTTAATATTCGAAGTATTACAGCATTTGCAGCCATGCATATAAACAGAACACCTACAACTGTTACGCAGAAGAAAGTGCACATAATCCTATTAAATAACGTTGAACTCTACAAAACCGATAATAATCAGCCATTTTTATCATTATGTTGGCAATGATAATAAAAATGAGGTTCGTGCAAAATTTAATACCTACTGACCAAGCCCTAATTGTTTTTCATAATTAAAAAGGTGTTCCTTTGTGGTATTATTAGCTTTGGCGCGGCAAACAAAACCTATAACGTTACGTGGAATTACGTTATGAATTATGGCCATTTATGGCACCAAGGTGATTATGGTGTCGAATAGGATTTAATCCTAAAAAAAACCTAGAAATACAACTAATTTCAAAACCAATAGAAGATTATCTGGAAAATAGAAGATTTTTATCGTATAACCGGGTTAAATTAAGAACAATCAGTTCTGATTAGATGCTGTAAGTAAACAATGAAACCAACTTAAGATAAGCAAACTTATGATAAGAACCCAAATGAAAATGGAAATGAAAATGAATTATAATAGTCAGTACAACATTCTTATATTTAACTTATATGTTTGGATCACCAAACTGAGCGCTCACCGCTTAAAATAAAGCATGTTTATATAAATTCTCATGTAAGTGAATAACAATGTATTCTTATGGGAAATAAAGATCTTTAAACCTAAAATGATTATTCAGAAAAACTTAATACTTGGTTCAATGCCCATGTTAAGACATGCTATATAGCATTTCATACGACGTGTAGTAATTTTGCGTCTAGAATGACCCGTAAACGAGGCGTCGCGGTCACTACTTGAATTTAGAACGTCAACCAGCCGGCCAAAAGAAAAAGTTTTGATAATGTCAACAAAAAGGTGTAAGAAATAAGAATCAAAGGCCAGTCGCCTTCAGCTACTGGCCAGCAAGAAAGACTCGTGACCGTTATAAGCGATATTACCGGAGGACCAATGTTTCCTGTCAAAATAATTGTCCGGTATTTCGCGATTTTAATTAACGCTATTATGTTTAGGTTTTTTAGATCATTAGCAACCGATAATGGCTTACTGCTGGCCAATAACCGCATTGTATTTGTGTTTTCATGACGACTTCAGTTTATATCAATTGCGAGTAATGAGCTGAAAACATACCCAAACTTGGTTAATTTAATGTTGTAATAAGAATCTGATAAGAAATAAAACTAATGTTCTAATAAGAATCTGATAAGACATAAAACTTTGATATTGACACATGTAGGTACATACTTAAACGCCTTCAAAGTTAATTTTAATTAAATTTAAACTTTCACCGAGCAACCCATAAAATTCCGAACCAACTAATAAGATAAACAGAAACAATAAAACGGGTACTTACAGAGATAGAAAGTAAATCCGAATTATAAAGTCTCAGCAACGTTAGATCACGTCTCTACACAGTCACAAAGTTACTTAAAAATCATAAAAATATTAATAAAACTCAACACAAACGTCACAGAACACTTTTTAATTCACGTAAATTAAAGTCAACGTTCGATCGAATTCGGACGTTATTTTGAAATGGAACGCGGATTGCCAACTTAGCGGGGATAATCAAAATGGCGACGTGCGCGCGCCGCGGCAGCCCGGGTCCGTCTGCTGAAGTTTGAACGTCGAACGGTTACCGACGCGCGACCACACCGAACATGATAATGGGACGCAACTTCTCTGTATCCCGTATCGTTTATTAAGTTTTTTTTTTAATTGTGTCATAGACACGCTTGGGAAGCGTATATTTTTAATATTCATGGGAGGTCTTTTGGTGTTGGTGCGTTTCAATTCTTAGCTCTTCATCTCTATTTCAAGATGAATGTTTCATTTACTGATCGTAACTTTTGGAGTAGAGGAAAGTTAAGATACCTTACCTTACTAAAGTTATTAAGCAGACGGTTTATAGAACGTGGAAATGCTTAAACGATGTCATTGTCAAGTGTCATGACGGAGCGATTAACGTAGCACTTAGCTAGCTCTACTTTACTTTAGTACAAGTGCGATCAACTAGGCTCATTGATGTTTACTTTAAACAGATTTTGGACGCACAGTTTTTTCCGTCGATGTTATGTTTGAAACAAAGATTATAAAATAAAATTTATCTGATAAGAATATCAGTAATGTCGGATTAGAACAATGAGATGAAGAAGATAAATAGTAAAACAAACTAAATGTGAAACTTTAGGACGGCCTTGCTGTTCCAAACAGTGGTGGGAGGAGTGGTAGGAAGTTGCCAAGAACCGGGGTTTGAAAATAGGGAAGGAAGCAAAAAATTGTGGAATGAACAAGTAGATAAGTAGGTTATCATCGGTTTGAAAGTTCGAATTCCGTCTCAAATACTTTACACCACTTCAATTGTGAAATAGATTTTGAAAAAAAAGTATTTCTCTCTTTACTAGATTAGAGCTGTCTCTTCTTTCATGCTTCTCACAGACTAAACAGTGAAATATATTAGACTAGGAGTTGACCACGACTCCGTCCGCGTAGAAGTCGTTTCTTGCGGGTACAAAATGCTATATATGTCCTTCCTCAGGGTTTAAGCTATCTCCATACCAAAATTTATCCAAACCGGCTTAGTAAACCGGTCAGACAGACAGGCAGATTTGCTTTAGCATTTGTAATAATAGTATGGATACATAGGGTGATGGCACTAGTGTTGGACACTTTCAGCTGACAGGCACCAGTAATGAACACTTAACTTGTAATTCAAATTTCATACGGTACTAAATTGATTGTTGCAAAGCAAATGAATAACCCTTATCTTCTGTAAAATAAGAATCAAGTGTCCATCATTGGTCCTGGTCCATTACTGGTTCCATCACCCTATACAGGCATACAAATAGAGCAAAGATACGTTCTAACAAATCCCGAGACGTTTTAAGACATGGCTAACCAATTCAGTTTAGAACAAGGGTAAGGGACGGAGCTATAACAGTTACAGGCTCTGTCTCGCTCACCGTAAACTGAACTGCATTAACACTGTTAAGTAACCGTTCACAATTTTACAGATAGGCCATGTACTAAAATTTCACACATAACGCCACACAACATTGTTATATGGAAACGCTCAAAACCCGTGTCTAAATCACAAAAACTGTTAAACGCACGCTTTAACGCACATTTTATAATGAACCTTTAACTGTACGAGTACCGCAGTGACACGCTAACTTACTGAGAATATACGCATTTCCGAAGCCGTTAAATAAAAATAAAATAAAATAAAAAAATAAAATAGCCTTTATTGCTGTTACTTTTTCTTACAATTAATACATGCCTATTTACTAAAAACTAAATTGATGTAATCAACTTGCATTTGTATGATCGGCAACTGGTTTGTGTGGAACAGCTTGTCTGTCGACAAAGGCCTCCTCTAAAGGTTTCCACGTATTCCTGTCTCTTGCTAAACGGGTCCATACCGGACCAGCTATTTTCTTCAAGTCATCTTCCCATCTTTTAGTTTGTCTGCCTCTATTTCTTTTGCTATTTCTCGGATACCATTCTGTTACTAACTTAGTCCACTTCTCTCTACTTTCTCTTAACATATGTCCCGTCCAACGCCATTTAAGCTGTCTGTAGGCTGTGTGTGCATTTTTGAATTTTGTTTTCTTTTTAATTTCTTGTAATTTTACTCTATCCCTTCTTTTTATACCTAAAATACTCCTTTCTATTGCATTTTGGCAGACTTTTAATTTATTTTCTTGTAGTTCTGTTAACGCCCATGTCTGGCACCCGTATAGTAAGCATGGCATAATACATATTTCGTATACTTTCTTTTTTCCTTTCATTGGCATATCTTTATCCTTCATTATTTCCGAAGCCGTTAAAACACTAGAATTTTGCGATAATGACCAAAAAGAAAAAGAAAGAGTTGTACCACGCTCTAGGATAACTAAATGATAAGCTATTATCCCTAAAATAAAAGTTTTAGCGCCCATTCGTGACCAGAGGGCTTTTTGTCTAAGGCACTCGCAATCACGATCGTTTTCATTTTGAAAATCGATGGCTTGTCTGCATACAAAATGAAAACAATTGCCCCACTTTGAAGCCGGTTGCCATTGCGAGTGCGTTAGACAATAGCCCCTCCGGACTTCGTCAGGAGGACATTTTATAATAGGAATTGCCCGTCTCCAATGTAACACTTATTATCTATCAAATGCTTATCGTTTTCACTGTTGTGTCTTTGCTCACTTGCTCAGTCTTTCTCAGGACTCGCATTACTCGTTTTCTTGTACAGCTTGCTATCCTTTCCTCCATTATCACTGTGTGAGTCTCTAATGACTGTCTTGTCCTTATCTGTCAAATTCAAATGTCATAATGACAGATAAGGACAAAACATTGTATAACAATACCACCGTTACTCAACGTTTATTAGTAAGGGGGATAGACTACTAAAATAATTTGTCATAGTATTATATAATACTTATCAAAGTTATTCAGAATGTAGAAGCAGGCACAATCAAGGACATACTCATCAGACATAGGTAATTGAAGTAGGCAGAACATTAGCCGTAAATCCAAAAAAAAAAAAAGTAGTAAATCCTACGACTATTTTCAACACGTGTACTTTTAATAGTGATATGAGTGAAATATTATAGGAATATAGTATTGAAGGTATCTGCAAGCCTAGACAAGTTTCTAACAAGTCGAAATAATAAAGAAACTGGATAACACATAAAATGAACGTGAGCTACTTAATGATTGTAATAGAAAACATAAGTAGGACTTGCATACACAGCAAGTTTTTTATTTAAGGCGAACCCGGTTTCACAGATAGAGTGTTGCCAGATATGTAAGAAATTGTATAGTGCCGAGGACATGTCGATATTTGGTTATCGATTCAACCTACAGGGTCTATCAAGCCTTAGGTATACTGTCCAATACAATGTCTATTAGGTTCCGTAAGAAATGACGAATCGTTCTAGGTTATAATGAATATTAAATTATAAAAATATAAATTAACTACTTTAGTTATTCGGGTCGATGCAGGCGCATTTCCAATAATGCCACCACGACCTATTCAAGACCTACTAAATTAGTCATAGCTTCCTCAAACTTCTTTACCTTGTTGGTTTTCAACATTTGCTTCAATCAATGTTTAGACTTCGTAAACTCACATTCGTATAAAAAAAGTAAAGTCAGATAAGTAGACATATTTTCTTTCGGATTCTTTGAATCCTTTTGATCTCATAGAATTATCTACACACTTTTTGTTAAGCGTACTGTTTAACTTTTTGACTGAATACGTGGAAGAATAAACTGCTGCCATAAAATCAATCTCACCATAAAACTCGAGCTTACTTAACCGAAGATCTACGGGTCCATAACTCAAGAGATAAACAATGCAGCAAGCATTCTGCAGATGCGAAAACAATTTGAGGCAAACAAAGGCTATCTTAACTGCTCATCGGCGGTTGTGGTTCACATTTTACTGGATTTAAACCGAAAAACAGTAAATACGTTCATAAACATTACGTCGAAGGCGTTCAAAAGTTATAAGCTTACAGTTAGTGTACGAGTATGTTTGTTTATATTTCAAAGTATCAGCAAAACCAACATTTATATCAAAAGTAGCTAAAAACAAATTGTACAATAGAAAAGAGACGAAATAAATCTCCGTTGAGGGATCCTCCGTGCGTTGCGTCGTTTTTCTATTAGAACGACATGCCACCCGTGACACGATGCGTTGAAACACTTGCGTCGCTCTAAGTTCAAAACACGCATCGCACCGGCATCGCTTGTGTAGCATTGCTCTTACTGGGACCCAATTCTCGTAACTTCGAAATGATTTTTCATGCAAGATATGCCGAAAAAATGTATGCAGTTCATCTCGCATGAAAAATCTTCTCGAAAGTCACGAGAATTGGGTCCCTGTACATGTTAAACTCTCTTTACCATCATTTTATTTTATTCTTTAATCAAAATCTTGTTATTTATCTTGTATTTTCATTATTTCTTATAGTTATAATCTTTAAATTATTCTTCCTGAAAATTTGTTTCTCCAAAATTGGGTTACAAAACTGCTCCTACACCAGCATGGCATGCGTCAGTATAAACTTACCTCGCAAGTCGCAGCACCCTACATTTACCTAAATAGCCATTTTTAAATTAATAAGTCAATTTGGGATTACATTCCTTCGGTTAGAACAGAACGAGACGGGCCTGCGCCTGCGATGCTCCCGGCGATTTCACACGGTGCGGGAATGCGGGGGCTATACTTATACTTGGGATACTTTTAAAATGGAAAGATTACATAGCCTACTGAGAAAATCTTATTTTTAGCATTTCTGCTACCTTAAAGTAGTAAGTTTGAAATCACTTTCGTTTGAGTAATTTGTAGTTGTTTTTTTTTTTGCTGCATGTAATTTGTGTTATTTGTGTAAGAAACAATGCAATAAAATTTATTTTATGGTTAGAATCTCAAAAGGTGGGAAGGTCTTTCTTTATTATGTGTTGTAAATATTTGCGAAAGTTTAAAAATGTCTAAGATAATAATCGATAAGAACGATTTTTTTTAATAAATTGATACTCGTTCGAACCAAACTGACCATAAAGTTTAATCGGTGATCTTGTTAAGTAGGAGGGAAAATGGGTATTTTCTGATCTACCAGAATGATGTCCAAACTTCGTTTTGTCTTCATGTAGATATCAAAAATGACAAGATCCTTATATACACAATTTTAGCCTTTATTTAGGAAATCGTGTCTTTTGTTCAAAAACAAGTAACAAACGATTAGATTTCAATGTTTTCGTTATAAAGAATGGTCTCTGTAGAGACAGGGTTGAGTTAGAGTCTGGGCTCAGTCTAACGGCTAGATAAGTAAGTTAAAGAACCCAAAAAGGGCCATTGACAAGCAAATCAAAATTCACAAAACGAATATTAAATGAAGCTATATTTCTTAACCTACCTTATTTTCGACAGCCAGTTCTCAGACATAAAGTCTTCTTGGAACTATAAAAGCCCTTGCGACGTTTCTGGAAGTCGTAAAGTGCATTACGCATGACAAGTCGCTGCTCTAGACCGCCCTTATGATTTGTATTCAGAACATTTGACATTCTGTATTTAAATAGCTTACTGAGTACAGGTTTTCAATGTACTTAAGTTTATGTAAATTAATCGAGGGATTATTTTAACCGCTTCCGGAACGAGCACATTAGTAGCGTTTTTCTTTATATGTGTGTTGTGTTTATGTGCACAATGTATAAAAATTAACTCGTATTTTCGGTCTTTTCAACCTCCTACGTATATTTGTATTACGTCTTCACGCGATATTTATGGAAATAGCAAATTAAGAACTATCTATTAAAAAAGGGCCAGGTCAGGAGATCCCTAAACCGACGCGCGTGTATGGAGAGACTTATGAGTCTGAAGGAAGCGAGGTTTGTCTAGATTAGCAAGTGGAAGGAAGTGGTCTCTGCATATCCCTACGGGAAAGAGGTGTGATTGTATGTATGTAAAAATTATCTAGCTACACAGTAGTGTGTCGAGCCAAGATTGGAAACTAAGACTTTTATTTTGATTTTAATTAAGTGCAATGGCCTCTAAGGCCCAGAGATATTTGCAATCTCAAAACAACAAATACGTTGCCAACCCAGAGCAACAGCAATAATGGGGTGCTAGTGACTCTTCTGAAAATCAAGTCAAAAAGGGTTAAGTCTAGCATACTCCGTTTATGTATATACCCTTTTTTAGTATATAGTATTGTCTTACACACTAAATAGGACCACCTAGGACACAACAATGCGAACTATGCTGGCTGATGTATGTGTTTTGAACTGACCTGAGCATTATCCTGGGCTCCCCGCGCCGTCTCCCTCCTCATCTGCGCTATCACGCGCTCCTTCGATTTTATTTCCTCCAGCTGTGACAAAAACACATTGCCGTTAGTATTTTGTAGGCGTGTTTATTTTGCATTTCGAGATTTTGCTATTGCAAAATAGTAGGCGTCTAACAACCACCAAAATGTTAAATGTTGTTTTACTCTATTTTATTTCCAAAAATACTATGCGTGAGTCATAACCTGTACAAGGAAGTCGTCAAAATACAGTTTTTTTGGTATCTCCATTTCATTAAACGAAGATGTCATTCATCACATACGTATAAATAAGGAAACTTGGCGTGATCTAGCACTACTAAAATCGCCTACGCGACGCCTGGAACTAATTTACATATATCACTAATGGAAACATAAAAAAACCTGACATTTTGATTTTGACATTTTCATTACTAGTCTCGTCTGAATTGAGTTTTTGGCCACTTTGTATGTGATATTTGATTCGATTCGCTATTGTAATTATTTGAAAAATCGGCCAATTGCAAGTCCCTTTAATTTTTATTGTACTTATTTTATTTTTATTATTTGACATTTTAGCAGCGGCAATAGGAATACACACTCTGTGATAACTTTAACTGTCTACCTATAACGGTTCATGAGATACCTGCAGCCAGCTGACAGACAGACGGATGGACAGCGGAGGCTTAGAAGCAAGGTCCCGTGTGCAACCTTTGGAAACGAACCCTAAAAATTACCTTCTACTGTTTCTTGCCGCACTTCTTCTCAGCATGTTGGTATGGTCCTAAGCGCTAGTAGATTAGCTCCAATATTACCGGGGTCTAAAAGAGCCCAAATAAATTATTTGTATAGTGGTGAGATCTCGTCATCATGAGATTTTGCCATTATGAGACCTCCCTAATTTGACATCTTGGCTTTCATTATGAGATCTCGTCAATTCTAGATCTTGGCACTAAAATCCGGACTCAGTATAAATGCCCATAATTATTTATTTATTTATTGAAGCTATATTGAACAATACACAGTACATTGCATAATTACAAAGTGCGGACTTAATGCCTTGAGGCATTCTCTACCAGTCAACCAAACAGAGACAAGTAGATAAGTAAAATTATAAGTTTAATTATTTATTACGTTTGACAGGATCATATATTATGGCAACCCTCGTATGATACATAATGTACATGACATAACATCTGAACATCATTCCTTACCTAGTGACATGACAGTACATACCAGTTTGTAGCATTGCGCGCGCGCATCCCGCCGCGCGGCGTGCTCAATTGCCGCGTGCGCCGCTAGCTGCGCGCGCAGCTCCGCCGCGCGGGCGCTCTCCGCCGCCTGCGCGACCTGCAACAACGATCCAAATCTATCAAGCCAACTGTACCACAAATCTTAATATAACAATCGCCTTTCGGTTTAGCGTACTCACTTTCATACACTAATAGTTTTTTAAATTATGTATAGCCGAAAAACTTTTTTAACCCGAGCTCAATCAGAGTATGTTTAACGTGTGTATTTGTACTTTTGTTTCTCGTAAGGGACCGATTGAAGCGGTTTTTAAATAGAAAGCTAGTATAATAGAGGTGGTTTTTTAGCTAAGTTTGTTGAAAATCGGCACAAGACATAAAGTAAGTGATTTTTAAATTGATAAAACGTAAAGATAAATGTAAGCAGATGATCTATTGCGTCGGCCGCTTATGCCAATTCCATACATTGTGACAGTTTTTGTAAATCGTTATCCATCTAGCCCCCCCCTCAGCTCTGAGAATAGGGGTTGCCATTATATCAGGGGTTATTATCTATTTAATTAAAAGTGTTTTGTCATATTCTAAGCCATAGAAAAACCAGGATTTTTACATTTGACCTAAGTTCCTTTAATACATGTTTGTAAGTTAGCTTGATTTCTCTCATTTCTTTTATTTCATTTATATGTGTGCAAGTAACATGTATGGTTTAATTTATACATATTTTCAATTAAGTACAACTTTTTTTGTATCGTAGGTATACAAAATTGCACGATAAACTTGACATACCTGCATATTAAAGGCAAACATTATCACAATTTTGATGACGTTATAAATTTTAATATGTTGTTTGAGACACAATTAACGTCAGCCAATATTGTCGCTGCGCCGGTAATTGACGGGGCTTGCCATCAAGCCCATAACGCGCTGACATTCACCTAATGATACACACACACTCCGGCATTAAACACTGACCTTCCACCAGCCAGTATCAGCCCGCGTTCCTTACACGCAGCAGCCCATAAAATGTTATTACTCTTCGCTCTCACTTTATTTCTAAAACACTCACTATGCGCAAACCCATCCATTCTATTCCAAGAGGTTCTAGCGTATCACAGCGAAACAGACACTAAAGCAGAATTCGCTTTTGAAGTCGTCGATAAAATCTACAACGCGTTCCGCCAGTGGTTCTTCACCATCATATTCTGCGAGTTCACTTATTTTGAAAATAGAATTCTCAAGTATACTGAGAATTATAATGACGGATATCCAGTTTTACTGCTGGACGGGTGTCCAACGGTCAATGGAACCGAAGCGACGCCAAGGATAGACAAGCATGGACAGACGGCGTATATTGTAACCTCCAACGAACTATCGATAGAAGCCAACGATATCGTCATAGAAAACCTACGCAGAACAGGGGTATTTAAACCAAGAAGTGTTGTAATTTTCGTCATAAACCTGCCGGTGACCGTGGACAGTTACTTCCACTACACCATGTCGCAACATTTCCAGCTGTGTTGGAGCAGAAGAATTGCTAATTCAGTCTTGGTCCTCTGGTCGGACCAATTAAGAATGTACACATATAATCCTTTCTTTGACACAATTAGTGATATAACTGAAGTGAACGACATAAGCGATTTTCTAAAAAGACAGTATAACAACTTATATGGCCGGAAGCTGCGACTCAGCGTCTTTAGAAAACCTTTCATTTATGATGAAACTGCAAAAATTGATTGCAGCTCAAGACTGGCCTCAACTATGATGAGTCTGCTTAACGCTACCTGCGTACCTCTGGCTCCAAGAGATGGAAATACAGTGGGGGACCTCTTAGATAACGGGACTGCAACCGGCGTCACAGGCGACCTGATGGATGGCTACACAGACCTCGAACTGAACTCCCGCATACTCAAAAACTCATACTACGGATACATTGACACCACGTACCCTCTCTCTCAAGACGAGCTATGTTTCCTACTGAAGAAATCTGGCCCTCAATCGACGTTTATGACAACAATAAAACTTATATCAACAGACATACTCTTAATATTCATGTTCAACATACTTTTCCTGTTGTTGATAGCACTGGTTGTTCTAAAAGTGGAGATGACTGTGTTAAGCCCTAATAATAAGCAGTCTGCCGCAACGACTGTCGTGGATCTCATAAAATGCTTCATAAGGCAGACTGTCATCATCAAATTCTTAGGACCAGTTTTCAGAGCCGTGGTGTTAATGATCATCGTATATTCACTAATCATTGACTGCGCTATCGATGTAAGTTTTATAAATCTCTGAATTTAAATGACGCAAATTGAAATTATCATAGTACCTATATTTACATCTGCGTGCAAGTTCTAAAATAAACCTCTATGCACTTGGTTTCAGGGAATCTTGACGTCAGCGATAACATATCCGCGGTACAAGCCAGAAATAGACACGACGGATGAACTACAGGCGAGCAATTTAACACTTGGCATTCACAATCGGCACATACGACTCTTCAATAGGAGCTTGACCCCGGAATTTAGGAGGGCGACGTTAAATCGCATAGAGGTAATTAACGACCAAAAAATCAAAGAGTTTGTTGATGAACGGGAGTTCCAATACGCAGTGTTATTGAGAAAATCTGACGCGAGATACATAAGCAGGAAACCTTCTAACATGGAAGATGGAAGACCGCTATTTCACACAATGTTAGACTGTCCTTTGCCCTGTTCTATAGTGTATGGTCTACGCTACGGAAGCCCTTACACACCAGCAATAAATAAAATCTTGTTCCACTTGTTCCAAGGCGGTATCCTGCAGCACTGGGTGGAATCTGAAGAGTTCACACTTTACCAACGCCACGGAAAAGTTCTTTATTCCGGCAATAATAAAGAAAGAAAGGCACTGACCATGGGCAACCTTCAGGAGGTATTTTATGCGTTGGTATTTGGTTATGCAATTTGTGCAATTATTTTCATTGTAGAATTATTCTTGCACCAATCTAAGAGATCTTTGCTTTAATAAACAATATTAGATGGCATTAAAATTTGAAGTTACCTTGACTTTTTCTTGAAGACCTTTGTTAGCTGCTTTTAAAGACTGAATTTCGAGTGTGAGTCGTTTACAATCGAATAACCTATCGTTTTCACATTTCTCAATTTTAGGGGTGACTCTCAGTTGTTTTTCTAAGAGCTCCTCCTTCTTTCTGTATTCAGTCTTCAAGTTTCTGATAGCGGCGTCGTGTTGAGCCTTCAGTCCTCTGACTCCGCTCCGCTCGATGTCGAGGGATTTCTTCAAGGTCGCGTTGTCCAGTCGAAGCCTTTCAACGAGGCTCTTGAGCCTGTTGAGGAACGCCTCGTCGACGGTTCGCTTGTGGTCGTCGGCGGGGCTGGAGGTCGTGTCGGTGGACGCCATGGCGTCACCGCGTCGTGTCGGATGCGTCTCGTGCGTCCGCGGCTATGGCCTCGTGTGAACGGGCGCTGTGTCGTTTGTTGTTTCGGGTGCGTTTGCGATTCTGGAAAGAAGAAAACAACATTTCAGTTTTCATTACCAATAGATGGAGTAAATTGTGTTTTAAGTGTTCCGTAGGTCAAAGACGATAAACTCGCATGGTTTTTAACGCCTATAATCTCGGCCCTTAAAGACATATGGTTTTTACCACCTAGAATCAGTTCCCTGATTGATTTCACCGTCGTTAAATTCAGTCTACCGCTCTTAACTTATTCTAATACTTACTAGGTATTACTTACATACAAAATTAAGCGCTATTCAAAGTCTCAGTTTAATTAAATTTTACGTTTCTTGGAGTCCATCCAAAATACAGGAAAACGTAACCCAGTAGTGATGTAAAAATGTTATTCTGAATACGTAGATGTTGGTAATATTTAATTTATGTTTTTTTTTACATTAATTACCAACATAAAACATGAAAGTAATTATTGTTCTAAGCAGTATAGTTTAATTTTACACATACAAATGATGTTTATATACCTGTCTTGAAAGTATGTCAGGTACGAACGATGTAGGAAGCTTGTGGGTCGCTAACGTCTTGGTATTACTCTTAAGATATTTGCTACTTGTTTATTTTACGAGTTACATTACAACCAAGAAGTTTATATTCCATGGAAAATGTGTGCAACAAATTGAAGCTAGAAATAACAATAAGCAAGCTTTAGACACCTGCGGGCTTAGTATGGTTGCGTTTATCGCGTGATAAAATGTGGATAAAGCATCCGTCACCCTCGTACTTATGTAAGTGTCAGAAAGTGACGGATGTTATATCCACATTTTATCACGCGATAGACGTGGCCATATTAGGCCCCCTGAGTGCATATTTTGTTACTATCGTCCATATAAATTAATAGAATACCCATCTCCTTTATCTTTACATACTTAGTATAAAACAAAGTCGGTTTCCGCGTCTCTCGGTCTTTTTGTCTGTCTGTATATTCGCTAACTCCTCCTAAACCATGCAACAGATTTTGATGCGGTTTTCACCATCAGTTAGATAATATTTCTCGAAAGGTTTTTATGTAAAATAAATTCTGGTTTATGTACGGGTGGAACAGAAAACTTACAGAACCGAAGCGAAGCAAGGGCGGATCATGGGACTAGCGTCTACGAGGGAACTAGAACATACATACCTACCTGCAGGCAGGACAAAAATCTTACTCTTCTTTTTCGCAGTCGCATAAATAGGAGACGAGATTGTAAAAGTTTTTATGCAGAAAAGACCGGCGTTGTAAAAATGCGTTGTGAGATTGAGTGACATCCTACGCCGTTGTTGAGTATACGACTGCTACATCCTTATTGCGATGTGTTAGGGTTTGTTTTCGACTGGTAGCTGTTACGAAGAGTTTTAATATGACCATGACCCATATGATCTGCGTTCTTTGTGAATTGTGAGAATGTTAAAGCATTTATTTTCGGTTTCCATTCCAAACTGTTCACGACCTAAATAACTAGTGGACTCAAATATTTGCTGACAATACAAAATTAAGTAGATACAATTAATGCTTACTACTAAAAAATATGGCCTAACTAGCTGATGGCCGTGACTCCGTCCGCGTAGAATTGTATTGCTCTTCCCTCGGGAACCGTTAATTTTTCCAGGATCTAAAGTAGCCTACATGTTATTCCAGACTATAATCTATCTCTGTGCCAAATTTCATCCAGATCCGTTCAGTTGTTCTAGCGTGATTGAGTAGCAAACATTCATACGTTCAAACTTTTGCATTTATAGTAAGTAAGATACGAGTAAGATAGCTTTTTCCTGCGACTCTGTCCACGTAGAAGTCGTTCTTTTTTCTATCGACGAGGCTGAACGGGTGTCTCGATTTTGACAAAACAGTCGTCTAGTCGTTTCGCGTCTTATGGCCGGTTTTATAAAGGTCCGTTAGTAAATATGTCACATCAAATTTTAGTAACTTCATACAAATTTTGACATTCCTGACCGCAATTTGATCTCACGGATCTTTATAAAACCCAGCCTTAGTATAGCTAGTGTAACTTGGTACTTTGATTAACATATAAAGACGTTATATCACAACATGAAGTCATAGTTTTGAAGAATGCTTTTGGTTTTGTTTACGGTATCATTTTTAAAGCGTCTGTGGCCGTAGAAAAGATCCTTAGCGCTAACGTAAACGATTGTCGAAAACTGACAAAATGTATGAAATTGACATGAGCGCTCGACGCGACGTGACGCGTACGTACGGCAGCTACGCTACGTCAGACGTCAAACCTATACATTTGATAACGATATCGTTCTCGCAATGTATGCAGCAATAGCGCTGCGGCCTTTACTCTTAAAGTTCGGACCGCGGGAAACACCACGCGCCGTTCCAATCTTCGTTCCGAACCGTACATTTTTTACTATTTTACTATTACAGTTGCATTTACACGTACGGTTCGGAACGAAGATTGGAACGGCGCGTGGCGTTTTCCGCGGTCCGAACTTTACGTGTGCAGGCTGCTAATGCATAGAGGCAAAATTAATGTTCTGTTTCTAACGATATGGTAAAACAAAGTGGAATTGAGGCCCAGTTTAAAATTACAAGTTTATTAAAAGACAAGAATCACTGGCCGTTGGTATGCCTTAACTAAGCCTAGGTTTAATCTCCCAAAGCAAACGCTACTAAACTCAAACATGACTACATGAGCCTGCAATTGTTGGTTTGCCCCAAATAGCCAAGTGGTAATGCGTATTAAAATAGTGCTCATTAGAGAATTGACAACCGTAACTTTTTAAAAGTTGTTCTGAATTAAGTCACACTTATAAAGTCACACTAAAAAGCACTATTCTTTAAAAAACCTTTTTTTTTTATCAGTGTTTGCTACGCCCGTTTTGGACTAGTGGTCGGAATGACGTCATTTTGTTTGTAACCGTGTTTTGGTTTTAGGGTTCCGTACCCAAAGGGTAAAAACGGGACCCTATTACTAAGACTCCGCTGTCCGTCTGTCTGTCTGTCACTAGGCTGTATCTCATGAACCGTGATAGCTAGACAGTTGAAATTTTAACAGAAGATGTATTTCTATTGCCGCTTTAACAAATACTAAAAACAGAATAAAATAAATATTTAAGGGGGGCTCCCATACAACAAACATGACTCTTTTGTCGGTTTTTGTTAATGTTGTATAAATAATGGTACGGAACCCTTCGTGTGCGAGTCCGACTCGCATTTGGCCGGTTTTTTTTTTTTAAGTCGAGCACTAGCTGAAAAGATCATGTGGCGTTTAAGCTCCCATTAGCAGAAAGTTTATTTATTTTAGCAGTATTTTTTTTTATTTATTTGATCTCACAACCGAACGTTATACATATGCATAAGCATGTTTTTTTTCAGAAACCCTTTTAAAATGTTCGTATTGTCAACTGTTGGTTTGCCCTAAATAGTCCAGCGTATAGTAATGATGGTAATGCGAATAAAAATAGTGCTCATTAGAATTGGGGCAGCGGCTGACATCATTACTCGCAACAGTCGTAACTAACGGCTCAAATGGCTCGCGGCACGAGACTGATTGTGACAGTCACACCTTCATCGGAATCGCAATGTAGCGTTTTCATAAATATTATCCTACTATAAATGATACATATACAGGGTGACTGCGGGATCGTGTAACAATAAAGCAAACTTAAACTCACTTCGCCATTAGGAACATGACGAAATAGATTGAAAAGCGTTAAGACCATTACTTTGCTTTTTATTTAAATAAACATTAAATGAAATATTTTTGTTCAGGATCATGGCCACCCTACATTGAATATTTCTTACTCGTCTGATCGGTTGACTTTTAAATAGGCTTTAACATGAAAATGTTAGGTGACCGTAATTTTAGTATTAATTACGGAAACATAACATTAGTAAACTTCAACAAACTTCCCTCGCTTCCTCCACACTCATAAGTCTCTTCATAACATTCCACGATCAGATCAGGGACGT
The DNA here is from genome assembly GCA_948252455.1 of Acleris cristana. Classification (NCBI taxonomy): domain Eukaryota; kingdom Metazoa; phylum Arthropoda; class Insecta; order Lepidoptera; family Tortricidae; genus Acleris; species Acleris cristana. The sequence continues at coordinate 3,277,835 of OX411783.1, read as the reverse complement.
ATTAAGAAAGGACCAGGTCAGGAGTACCTACCCTAAACCGACGCAAGCGTATGACGAGACTTATGGCTCTTATAAGTGTGGAGGACGCGAGGGAAGGGAGGGTTTTTCTGGATCGTAGCAAGTGGAAGGAAGTGGTATCTGCCTACCCCTACGAGAAACAGGCGTGATGGTATGTGAGTACTTATGTATGTCTCTGTTATATTTGCTTGTTTTCCGAGTAGTTCATAAATGTTATTCTTTCTTCTTCTTACTATGGGTTCAAGAAGAAGAAGGACAAGTATGCGAACAAAAAAAACACTTTAGGAGTGCCTTCATCTAGGTAGTTACTTCTTTTTCTTCTACTTTCTAAGTGTACCTACTTATTTGTTTTTTCCCAATCAATCGGTATCCCCGAAGTAAAGACACAATTTCCATAACCATAAAGATCCATGAAGAAAACATCCAGGTGGGTTATTATGACATAGTGACAGTTTATTTTACACTAAGAGAAAAGGACATAGCTATACAACTGCTATAGCCTATAGCTGTGTCCTTTACGCTCACCGTAAAATGAACTAAATAGCAATGTTATAACACCCTTGAAAAGAAAAAACAAGTGTCATTTTGACAGATGATGTCAAATCATTGAATTTAGGCGGGAGTCGCGTCAATGAGCAAATCTGACTGTAGCCAGTCGCAGCATGAGCCAGACCGATTTAACAAGGAAACGCCAGCCCTGCAATTGTGACAATTACTGAATTGAACCCGTGACCTGTGCAGGAATGAGATGTTAGGGGTCGGCGGGTGACTGTGTTAGTATTTCTAACAGAATGTATAGTTCTACACAAACAGGCATTCTACTACTACACTACTACAATATCAAAAGTTCTTTTTTTTTATGATGGCCTGTACTGGACTGAAATTTTTCAGTCAACCTATTCGCCATATATTACTTACCATATTAAATTTGATATAAAATACTTTTTATCGAATAAACAGCTGGGTGAAGGTTGTCTCCTTTTCGAATCTTAGACCATTACCTATCTACATTCATCCACGGTGATCAACACGACCATGACAAGCCGTAGAAGGGTGAATCTACTTTTAAGGTACTCCCCATTTTTCGACATCTTTCACAAATTATATGTTTTTTTTTAAAACTATATATTTGTTAATGATACGTTAGGCTTACACGCTTATTATATCAGACAAGTAGGCTAACATTTGAAATTATTTGATTTAAAATACTACTACAGTTTTAATAATATAGTTGGTAACGCAGGCGACAATGTTGTCCCTAGGTTTTGTATGGAAAATGTGCATTTTCCCCTGAGTTACCATTTTTTTCGAGGATTAAAAAATATTTGAGTTGTTTAACATGGAAGGTCTGTAAATTTGGTGGTCTGATTCTAATATTAATAAATTATTATTGACCATAACTACCATAAGTCACCAGGAATGTTTTAATACCGCAAAAGAAAAGGAGTACCTTAAAAGTTGATTCACCCAGATATGATGCTAAAGGTTAGGTTAGGTTAGGTTTTCCAGTTCCCAGGTTCAGATTTAAAGACGGAGACAAGCCAAACTAAACTCTTTAATTTTGTCCTATTTTAACGTGTAATTGATACCCTTTTTATTTGTTTACTCATCCTAATTCCGATGAGCTGTATTTATTACGACTGTTATGACGGGATCACGGGATATGTGATCGTGTCCCGAAATATCAGTGACGCCTGCTGCAGTTGTGTTTCACCACATTAACGTGTGGCCTTGTGTACTTTGCCAGGAGCAAAAGGTACCTAATTGATAGTATGTAGGTACGGTTATACTTGTTTGTACTATAAAAATTACCTAATATTTTTTTGCGATTTAAACGAAACAAGAATGTACGAAAAAAAGGAACGTATCTCTTTAACATGGGTGTCATTCGCGATCCGTAATATCGTCGATCCAAAGAATCGTTTGTCCTAAATTATTGATTGTCCTAAACTGGCTTTCAGCTGAGTCAGACAACTTTTAGCTTTTCAAAAATACCTGCGGTTAAGTTAGGTTAGAGTTGTGTTATAACAACATTAAAAAGTTTTAAGCATCAGGCGGAAATGGCTTTAGGACACACGATGAATAAGGACAAATGACGATTAGGACAAATGACTATTAGGGATTCCAATATAGACCCCTATACATAATCTCTTTCTGCAAATCTTTGGGCGATATGAGAAAAATCAAAAGATTTTGCAAAGTGTTGAGTCTTGAGTCGATACGGAAAAGTGAAAAAACTATAAAAACTAAATAAATTTTTGAAACAACATCACACATGTATAGGGGTAGAAAATAAATCCTTACCTACATAATTTTGACACTTTACAAAACTACAGAATATCAAAAAAATTAAGGATATTTTTCATCACTGGTGGCGTAGTATTGTGCCAATTTAGAAAACTTCTCATAAAAGGAAACATTTGTATTCATTTTCATTATCAAAGCAAATGGCAATTTGTAGGTACTTATTTTAAATATTCACCAGCTTAGTAATCAGTAACACATTTGCAGTAATGATTAGTTAATAACACATGTTCAATTTTCATTGCATGTCTGTCTAGACTACAATTAAAAGTAAAGTTAGGTTACTTTTCCAATATGCAATTTAATCTTTCGATGTTGTTTAAAATATCGATTTCCCTTGTAACATAGACTCATTGACGAAAAGTATCAATTTGTAGAATGGTTATTCCATCGTAAGGCATTTCCTACAGCAGCGCGGGAATTTAAAATCTGTGATAGCGGCCTTTACACGTAAAGTTTGGACCGCGGGAAACACCACGCGCCGTTCCAATCTTCGTTCCGAACCGTACATTTTTTACTATTTTACTATTACAGTTGCATTTACGCGTACGGTTCGGAACGAAGATTGGAACGGCGCGTGGTGTTTCCCGCGGTCCGAACTTTACGTGTGCAGGCCGCTAAACGTGTCCAGTATAACCTAACCTACAAATGAATAATGCAGGATTTATTGAAATATTTACGACAGAAATAGCTTTAAGTAAAAAAACAATGAATAAAAGGTTTTCGGTGAATCGAATTGATTTATTTAACTCTTTGTTTGTTTATTTGTTAGTAAGTTCAGCTTTCACAGCTAAACTGCTGGACGCTGCTGGAGTAGGAGCCCTTTTCAACGCCATACTTATTTTTTTAATTTGTCATTTGAACTAAATGTAAGCATTGAATAAATTATTTCTTATCCTATATATATTCTTATTCTATATTATTTATGTAGTTAGTCCATTAAGAGAGGCGACAATAGCGGAAGCTGCGCCTGCGCGGAATGCAAAACGACGCGTCGCGACGCGGACGCTAAAATTACCGCTCACGGACACTTGCAACGCGCTGTAGGGATGTGAGGACCAGGGTTCCATAGGCATACAGAATATGCATCACTCGTGTTGTAAACTACCTACGTAGGCTGCGGCTCCACTTAGGCGGAGACGAGCGGAGCGTAGCGGAGCTGTGCCAATATTAACCAATAGAAGGCGCATACGGTCACGTCGAGAGGCCCTTCCGCACGTTACTTTAGATTCTATTGGTTAATATTGGCACAGCTCCGCTCCACTCCGCTCATCTCCGCCTCAGTGGAGCCGTAGCCTTACTACAACTACATGAGGTCATCCCACCCTCCATTTTCTCCCATAGGTCGTCCAGACGCCGGGAGGGCTTCCATCCGCATGACTGTAGTCGAATTTCCAATGGGTCGGACGCAGCGGTTGGCTTCTTAATTTTTTTTTTAGCACTGCTAATTAGTGGAAAGCATTCCACCTAGAATCGTGTATTGGTGTTTTCAAGGCAAGAGTGAATAGGCTTTTCTTTGGGTCCACCCTCGACCTCGTCTACATTTAACATTTTAGCCGGTGCGAGCCCGACAGTACCTGGGCCCTCCATTCCCAAGTCTCCGGAAGGTACTTTCATCTCTGCCCCTTTTAAATGTAATTTTCAATATTCTGCTAACAAAAGCAAGGACTAATGTCTTTGGCCCTCCAGGAGACAACGCAAAAAAAAAAACCTCAGGTGAGACTGATCCATCATGAGATCCTAATGCCATATTATTGAATTGTCTCCATGTTTACGTATGTATTCCAAATTCCAATCCATTGCAATTACGAGAATTGATTCAAAATTGACTCGTCGTGCTGTAACAGGTAAGGAAACATCTTTCCTCGTCTATTATCTATTGCCTGTAAATCCTGTAATACTCTTTTCCGACTCTAAAATACTCATTTATAAGTTGTTTTCAACTCACCCATCACCTTGACACTGGGCATTATTAAAACATCCCAGCAAACCAATAACGTCCCAAGTAAATTATAATTTGTTTAATGTCTTTAATTGTTATTTGCTAACATTACAAGCGTCGAATTAAAATTAAATGTAGAGTTCAGCTTAATTGAAACCATATCGAAATGCGCTGGCCACGATCTACACTACCAAATTATTCTGATCTCCATTTCCGATCAATTGCGACTACTGTAAGAGTCTCTATAAAATGGTTGCCGGTGAACTGTTGCTATAGAAAATAACATAGCTGGGTTTTTAAATAGAGTAGTAAAATTGATTGTGCGGCGAGCGTCGACCCCTGCCGTTGCTAGGCAACCAACCAAAACAAACACCTATTCTTGCCTTTGTTTTGTATATTTATACAGTCAGCAAAAGTAGCCAAGTCAAGGTAGTCGACAATATCTAAACGCGACTTTATTCACAAACTTGTAAGAATGTATACTTTATGTTCGTTTTGCACTTAGCTGTTTGCGTGGCTGTACAGTAATTTCACAGTCGTAAAAGTGAGAAAATATGGCTTTTATAATAATTAATGTCGGAAACATGCTTAACACAGGCTACCTGAATTTCATTCACAATGAACCTTGTATTGAGCTCCTGATATCGAGTTCAAATTGACATTTCTAAATCTAGACGTCAAAATATTACAATAAGAGACGTCACACACGACGTCTAGTCTAATTGGCTTTATCCCAGTGGTTCTAAAACTTTTTCTACGGAGCCATATTAAAAGCAATTATTTAACGATAATTAAAAGAAGTTACTATGTATAAGATTGTTCTTTAGCAGATTTTTTTGGTGGAACCCTTCCAGAGGCCTAACGGAGCCCCAGGGCTTCAATATCCTAATCATATGGTTGATAATGGCATTGTTCGTTCGTTCGTCATTTGGCCGGGAAATGTAAATCGGGTTTAGTCGGTTATACCGGTATATCCAATAAGTATTAGGCCTGGTTCCCACTATGCCGGATCCGGCAATTTTGCCGGATCCGGTAAGGGTAGTGGCTGTATAATTTATATGAAGCTGTTCACATTATGCCGTGTGAACAGCGTCATAAGCCACTAGCCTTACCGGCATCCGGCAAATTCGCCGGTCCGGCATAGTGGGAACGGGGCCTTACTCGGCTAAACTACGAAGACCAACTTACTTAACATTCCCGTGTTAGATGGGCTAAAACAAATTGTAATAGAGCCCTTGCGGGTCTAGGTAAGAAGCATAAAGCTAATGCTAAACGTCAGCGATTTTCGGAAACTGACAAAATGTATAGAGTTGACATTAAGCGGCCAAAGCGATCAATCATCAGCTTTCGTCAATCTTATACCTATATTTTGTCAGTTTACGAAAATCTATAACGTAAATAGTTTTATGCATATTGTCTCTTATGGTGATCGGAAATAGGTGAGCTAATTTACCTAAACTTGACGCATATTCATTCATGCGTGAGTGAGATGGGAATACATTATTGAATGAACATGCATCAAGTTTAGGTAAATTAGCTCACCTATTTCCGATCACTGATTGATCTATAATTTCAAATTTAATGTTTCACTACGACCAGATACTTTAATATTAAATAGAAACTGTATTGAAGCATAGATTATTAAAGATCCTTAAAACAATAAGGGTTCATCCCAAACACATCCCACTAACCCAATATTCTCGCATGACCGATACGGACGACCTTCGAATCTTTACAGTTAACACTAGTGCCCGTGTCCATACAAACTGAGCCCGATTTCTTCTATCTATGCTGTTCTGGGCACTGAATATATTATATACTTTATGGCCGTCTGCCAAACCGGAGGATTTATGTTCTCGAGACAACTGGAAGCCGCGCATGCGTCAGTGAGCAGGCGCAAGGCCGGTACGAACCAACGCAACGGGTGGGTGGATTTACCAATCAATCTCTTTGCTATAAAGTTTTGCGAGTTATAATTTAATTTTATACATATATTCAATTAATACAATTAAAAGTTAAAACTAAACTTATTTAAATTAAAATAAAACTAAGCTACTCAAATATTAAAGACTAGAGGACGCCCGCGACTTCGTACGCGTAGAATTAGTTTCCCGCTACTACCCCCATTTCTTCCCGTTGGGGATCGATTTTCGGAAATTCCTTTCATAGTGCTCACTTACATCATGAAAGGAACCACCATACCAAATTTCAAGTTTCTAGGTAAGTACAGTAGTTTCGGCTGTGCGTTGATATATAAGTCAGTCAGGTTTGCCTTTTATATATAGATAGATGTAAATAATAATCACCACTATAAAAAGAACACCCCCTCTAGCAGGTCCGCTCGCGGCATGGTCCCTATGACACTGGCTGCATTACCTCTCTGGATAGCAAGCCCAATCCTTTGGGAGAGGTAAGCACCAGCTCTAGGATCTCCGGAGGTGTCTATGAGCCGGGATGACAGGGCCTTAATAAAGCTTTTCATATCGGCTGACCACGGTCCCATGGTCTACGCTGCAAGCGCCACAAATATATATAAGAACTGTTAGTATACATTCTGTCAAAAAAGTATCGGGAATTGATAATTTGTTTATGGTTCCGAATTAAATTTTTATTTGTTTATTTTTTTGCTGGTTTGGCACGGCTGTTTTCCATTTTGGCGCGGAGTTTGAGTTTCATCTGTCAAATAGATTAAATGCAGTGCTGTTTTTTGTTCGATCATCTCTAGTGTGTGATACGAATTTCTGCGTGATTTAATAATGGACAAAAACATCGAACAAAGAGTTTGTCTCAAATTTTGCATCGCAAATGGAATTTCGTGTTCGGAGTCGCTGAAAATGGAACAGAAGGCTTACGGTGACTCGATGTTATCAAAAACACGTGCTTATGAGTGGCACAATGCGTTCAAAAGCGGTCGAGATGTGGTGGAAGATTTGCCTCGCTCTGGTAGGCCCTCAACGTCGTCAACAGAAGTCTGTTGACTGTTTTCTTTAACTATTGCGGTGTTGCGCACTTGGAGTGCTTTCCGAAAGGTCAAACGCGAAATAAAGAATATTATTTGAGTGTTATGCGGCGTTTAAGAGAGCCAATTCGACGAAAAAGGCCAGATTGGTGGAAAGAAAATTCTTGGATTTTGCACCACGATAATGCGCCTGCGCCAAGGCCATCATTATAAACGAATTTTTGACCAAAAACTCAACAAATACCATCGAGCAACTACCTCATTCACCAGATATGGCTCGAGCCGACTTAATTATTTTTCCTAAACTCAAATTACCACTTCGTGGCACCCGTTTTCATTCGGTAGAAGAAATAAAAGAGAATTCGCGCCGAGAACTGAAAGCAATTCCCGAAAAAGCGTTTAAAAAAAAATCCATGATCGGATTATTCGTGAGCATGAGTGTATCATTTCTGAAGGAGCATACTTTGAAGGCGATAAAATAAATTTGGAAGAATAACTTGCATTTTTTGTATTATTGACCTTTTCCCGGTACTTTTTTGACAGAGAAGTATATGGCGCCCTTAAGAATCTGCTAGACCAAGTTGCCCAAGAGGCTAAAAACCAGACCATTTCCCAAACCCTTTTATATTATACAGCAACAGACCGGAAATTAATATTTCTTATCGAATTTCTAATCAAATACTTAAGCAAGAACCCGTATTGGTATGTATGTAATCCTGCGCAGAGGCGCTGGCGCGTGGCGGGAATTGCACCTTCATACGTGCAGGGCCAAGGAGAATAATACTGCCCTGCTAGGACAAATGGCGTATCTCAGATAAAACTCCTGTAGCAAATGTAACCTTATTACGAACATGTGAGGATTGAATCTGCTTTGACTATTGAATTTGAGATACCGCCTATTGGCTTAGACGGGATGGAATAACATACATAAACAAAATGTGAAATTTAAAATTGAGAAAACTTTCCAGAAGAACTGACTTAAGTGAACTAGTTTCATGTAACCTATATGAGATAACAACTTTCTTACCAACCAAAGTAGACTGAAAAATCTGAAAGCCCCTGTAGAATCAGCTAGGGGAGTTGTAACTTAAAAAGTAGAAAAGTCTTTGCTTGATATCTTCAACAAGAAATTAAATAAACAAATTGAATGAATCTCCGATTTTAGATAAACAGTACCTTTGCAGCATCAGAATTTGAGGGTAAACGGTTAAAATTAACTCTCTACACTTCTAGTTACAACATAGTAAAACGTTACATACAACGGACTTTAAAATCCATCGAGCCGTTTAACCTAAAGAAGGTCACAAAGAAACAGATATGACATAATCATTTAAGTGTTGGACTTGGAGGTTAAAAAATTGTAAATAAGGTGTACAGCAGTAAGTTTTTTATGTCCTTACCATACAAGACTATTTTATTTACCCCAGTTCTTTATAGTGTTGTCGGCTTGGAAAGTGCGTAAATTAACATTTTATGGCATGAACGCAATGCGAGAAATAAGTGAACGCAGAGGCTATTTATACAACTGAAAGTATGATTGGCACAGAATTGTAAGTACCTACTTTTTCCACAATTTTTATGCAGTAAAATACCCAAAAAACATTTAGGCGTTAAGTAATGCAGAATTTACTTGGGTATATTTTTGCCGTACCTACTGCATAGCTACCTACGCAGAATTACACACAGTTGACAGAAATCGTAAACGACTACGAGATCTCGACTGAATATAGAAAAGTCGAATACCCTACGTTTGCGAATTCAGCAATCTGCATTTCGAAGAGGCTGTTCGAAACGGCAGACGAATGGTACAAAATACATGGCATGCAAACGAACTTCACAACCAACCGGAACTCAAAAATAACGATTAACCATTTAATATTAACTTTCGAATGAAACTTTCAGGGATAGCAGACCGACGGCGGCTCGGACCGACTTTTGAAATTCTATTTTGAAAAGTCAATCCGCGGCTGTCTGCATTGGTTTAATATTTACATTTGACATAAGCCTAAAGACCAATTTGCCTTTGTTATGTGTGCGATATGTTTGGAAAAATAAATCTCTCTGGCTACTTTTCCCTAGACACTTATAATTAAAAACCAAATGCAAAAACCTCGTGCGAATTGGTGGTAAGTACTTCACATTCTAGCAATTCAGAAGCCCATCTAGGTAATCTATGTAGTTTTAAAAATACTTAACAAGTGGCATTGAGTTAGATATTTATTTAATATAAGTATGTAAGCTGTATTTTATAGAGAAAAACCTGTTTATAGTTTCACCTAGTTTCAAGTGCAAGATACTGATACAGTAATGACTTTTAGGGCAATTCCATGGCAGAGAGTAACGCAAGTTACCATTTTCTAGCCTTCGGCTTGTTTTTTTGGTGATATTTCTAAATGGAAGAATTCTTTTATCTCTATATACGTGTTTAAATTAATATCTAGAAAAATATTAGCTTTAAAAGTTTAAAAAAACACGCATTGAAATGGTAACTTTCGTTACATTATCGTGGAATTACCCTTTATCGTAATCATAAGTGTAGCAGGTCTTCAACATATGTATATTGTAAATAATAACACGCATATTGCTGGCCGTCTTGAGAGGATAGGTGTACATGGTGGTAAAATACCATACGGTTTAATTTCGTTTGCACGTCATACAACGCGGCTTTCAATTTAAATTGTAAAAGTTGCATTTTAATATTTTTAATTTCATAGGAAATTGTGGCTTTTGCCACTGCTCGCAACTGGTAATGTATACTTAACCCTGCCACTTTATTTAAATATCTGTATCCTCAGCCGTAATCGCTATCCTTACGTTACTAATAATATACAAATCATAACTAACTAAGTCATAATATAAATGCGAAAGTCTGCCGGAATACCAAAGAAGGCTATAAAGTGCCATGTTGTAGTCGAAGCATTCTATACTCTTTTGGTAACCACATTAAATTTATAATGCTCATACCATTACTCTGCAGTTAGCCGTTTAATCGACGACGTGAAAATTAAGGTTAGCAATGTTAGCATAGACATAACCGCTCGGCACCGGATCAGCTTAAAGTGAGACATTGAAAAGTGAGCTTTGGTCTGTGTTACACATGATATATATGGTATGGTATGATACATATATGGTATGATACATTTCTCAGTGGAAGACAAGAGGCCTGCACCCGACTATTGTTTATATCCATCAAAACTCACTTATATATATCCATCACACATCAAAACTCACTTTCCAATGTCTCATTTTGATACGGTACCGAGCGGTTATGTCTGCGCCAACGCCAACCTTTAGTATAGATAGCCCGGAGATAGGACATACACTTAATCCTATTTTTACCCCAAAATTTTTAAAAGTTTTGAGGTGCATTGCGATAAAGGACTTTGCCCCGAGGCCAAGCAAATCTATACTTAATATTATAAAGAGTGCGAATTTTGTGAGTTAGAATCTATCCGACAGATATCTCCGGAACACAGGAACCTATTTAAAAAAATCTTTCACTATGAGGCAGTAGGTAAAGGAAAATGATTCCTAGACCACTTCGGACTTTGTCAAAAGTGACATTAATCAATCAAAACGTAAAAGACTTCTTATGATTTTATTTACAGTGTCACTTTGACATGGTCAAAAGTGGTCTAGGAATCAATTTCCTTGACTGTACATTATTCCAGATGGACATGGCAATTTTTCATTTGTATAAACCGGAGAGAAGCGAGCGCGGGGCGCTTATAAATAAATCATAACCCTCCTTTTTGCTTTACCGTAGTCGGGTAATAAGTCTATAAAATGGGTAAATAAATAAGTAAACGGGACTTGACGGAAGCGCGTGTATATAGCAACCCCAGGTGCTTCTTAGTGCACCAGAGTAAAACTCTTTAACAGCAATAAAATTGTCCTCGCGTGTGATGCCGGCTCCTCATGCTTGGTGATTGCCACAAACACTGCAGGACGCAACCATACGTTAGAGTTACATGGAATTACATCGAGCTCACTCTAAAATATAGTTGCGTCCTGCAGTGTTTGCGGCAAATACCAAGCATGTGGATACGGCTTAATATATATGCACTTGTTTCTCTAATGATAATTATCTAAAACTCGACATTGGCGAAAGACACCTTTTTAAAACAAGGAGTGAAAGTCATTAATTAAGAAAAAAAGTAAATGGGTTGCTTGCGTTAGTTATGTGTGTGCGTTATGTTGTTCACATAACTTTTATTCCGTCATATCGCGCCATGAGCCTTTTTTCGCTGACATAGAAAAAGTTCATGCAGTGGCTTAGGGAGGTCGCCCCACAAATTAATATTAAGGAGGGGCCGTCGCCCTATTGGGTTTCTATCGGGACAGTCACGCAATACTGTAGTAATAAGTCTGAGGTATTATGACTGGACTCTTGTAGTTTTTCCGAAGCCTGTTGATTATTTTAAAAGGGACAGTATTACGGTGATTTCTACGAAAATAATGTAACTTTAAGAGCACCGATGGCAGTCCGAAGAGCCGATAGGTTTCTTCGCTCAACGCATCAGTTTAGTAGGTAATTCAGTGAGGAAATGCTGTAAGCATCTTTGTGGCCACGCTGAAAGGGCCTTTTTAGATTTAGCGTTTTAGTTTAGCTTATTTTTTTTTTAGTTTTACGTATTGCTTGACAAACAAGAGGTTGAAGAGATGACAGATGGAATCACCAAATTTTTAAAGTGGCAACACCACATTAATCAATTAGGTAAAAAAAAATTATCGATCAGATTCCTATTATAAGTAAGTTTTTTCTACTATTAATACTATTATACAAATAAGCTGACATGTAATATAAAATTTATGAATAAATATGATTACGATTATGATTATGATTAACTAAAGTATGACTAAAGGTAATTGAAAAACGCATGTCGCACCCTTTGGAAAATGGAGTTTTATCCTTGAAGGAAATTATTAAATACGGATGTAGAGCTAATTTCCTAGGATCATAACATGATTTTAAAAATACTTACTGGCAAGTGCCAACACTTTCAACCGATATAGTGTTATGTTTATAGGGCGTCAATATATTAGGAATGAGATCGTTATAGTCCGAGCATCATTTAGGCAATCAGCTTAATTGCTTCAGTCACCGAATAAAATGAATTGAGTACCTATTCTTAGAACTTTGTCATTGTGATTGTCATGCTTGTCATTGTATGTTTTGAAGTTTAAACTAAAGTTAGTAAAGAGCTAAACATTTTCGGTGGGGTACCTTTTATGTGCTACGTCGTAGCGCTCGTAGCGAACCAATAACAAATAAATTACATTGGATTATTTTGACCCACTTAATTACTATATACCTAGGTACTGTACTAATCAGAGATACAGAAAAAAAATATTACGCACAAGTTTTTAAAATATTTATTGTACAGTTCAACAGAAAGTTGTTCATTTTTATGTCGCTATACGAAATGATATGTGAAACCTTCAAGCATAATTTCAAGAAAATTATATGCCCTTAAGTGCCTTGTCAACTGAACATCAAACGTACAATAACGACATACAATACTAAACATTCTTACTGACCGGTCATATTGGTTGTTTTGGGTTTCACAAACAGGTTTTTGATAAATAATTGAATAAATTAAGGGATTTTTAATTAAATTGGCGGCAAAAATTCAAATATTTTTTATCTAAGCTATTTCAGTAAATAAAGACAATTCAATAAACAACATAATTCTCCTGCATTTATAAAAATCTAACAAAAAACAAGCTTAGAAAACCCCACTACCAGGGCAGCATCAGGACTAAGGAGGTTCTAATATAGCATGTGAGGCTGTGATACTCCTTGGGTGAGTACCAATGCAAGATACCCCGCACTTTACAATCTCCGTGAAGGCGTCTAGCCTATAGGAGATCAGAGAAACATGGATACATACACTCGAAAAACATTACTCTCCTTTTTAGGTAGTCAGTTAAAAATTAGAAATCCTTAATGCGATCGTCTCGTCTTATTTCTACTTAAGATGACTCAATTTTACCTTGCCTGCCTTACATACTGTTTCCTTGCTATAAAATCAATATTATTTTACGTAAATTAGCAGATGGCTTGTCATAAAACATACAACTGTGTTTCCACATCGCGTCTGGTGTCACGTTATGATTCAACAGAAGTATAAATAAAATGTCATAGACGAATATTTTGCAATATATTTTTCATCGTGGCGTTATTATTTCTGATTGGGCTGTGGTTGGCTGGAAAATGCCAAAAAGTTTTCCGGAAAATTAAAATAGCTATAAAGATATATGCATTACCCTATCTTCAAAATGTATATGATTATTCATTTTGCGCAGTATATGAATCTTATTATGTGTATGCTAATCGGTGCTTATTAGGGAAGTTCCTAATTAGGTACACTTAAATATACCATCCTTCATGGCAATGTTTTTAGTTGTTTTTTGTTTAGTTTTAGGTATTGATACATTGGTAACCTTTTTATACTAACCTTAAGAGAAAGAATCCTTTGGTCAATCCTTAAAAACGCTTCAATATTTCAAACTCCCGAAACGCACTTGAAAATTCAAATTTCGAACACTACTAACGCGCGCCGTTTCCCGTTCAATAAAGTAAAAACAAAATGGCGAACTTTTGACCGCGCACTTTGAATGAGTAAATTTCGTTTTCGCGTGTAGTTAGTTTATTTTAGTTTAGTTATTTTGTGGGGTTAGTGGGGAAACGACAGGCGGGCCGCGCGGAGAGGACGCCGAGACTGGCTTTCAGTAGGCGGCCCGAAACGCCGCCTAGTGGGAAAGTGGCGCGCGTTATGCAATAATGCTTAATTAAATAATTAATTTATTATTATAGTTGTATTGGGCTAGTGTTATTTCGTGTGCTGGAAGCCGATATATACGGCATGAAAACGATGTTGTGAAATGCAAAGAGGCAGTCAATTTATCAACGCTAAAAGAAATAACCGGTGAGTTATAAAAGTTTCAGAAATCAATTCATATCTTTGTTATATTATGTAGACTAGACGTCGCGTATTAGGCCTAATGGCTGATTTACATTGGGCCAGTAAAAGCATGCCAGTAGAATTACATTGCGTCGTTACAATAACTCTCGCCTCAAACGTGAAAACCAACTCTTCAATGTACTTCTACTGGCATGCTTTTGGTGGATCAATGTAAATCAGCCATTAGGCCGGCCTTTCTCGTTTACTTACGTAAGTAGGGACGCAGCTATTTGTTAGAATTAGATACAGTTTTTTTTCTCATTCCAACAGATAGCCTTGTCCCTTCTTTCTTACGTAAGTAAAACTTAGAAGTGTAAGGCCGGGCTTAGGCGGTTAAAAAGGTTAGTAAGGCTTGTTTGCCTTATTCATATTACAAGTTTGTGTTCGCTTCTCTTCTTTAATGAGCAATTGTAATAATAATTGCATAGAGATATCTTTCATCCCAGACCATTCCTGTCTAAAGCGACAACAAACAATATGTCATCATCATCACCATCATCATCATCATCATCATCATCATCATCACCATCATCATCATCATCATCATCATCATCATCATCATCATCATCATCATCTTCGTCGTCGTCGTCGTCGTCGTCGTCGTCGTCGTCGTCGTCGTCGTCGTCGTCGGCGTCGTCGTCGGCGTCGTCATTATTATCATCATCATCATCACTCCACCTTGACTTGAACGCAGCGTAGATACACCTCCAACTGCTTTAATCAACAAAAACCGGCCAAGTGCGAGTCGCACTTGCACACGATGGGTTACGTACCATTCTTGTATGCGGACCCCCTTTAATTTTTAATTTTTATTTCATTTTTATTATTTTTTATTATGATGGCAAAAGAAATACACACTTTTTAAAAAACTGTCTATCTATTACGATTCATAAACGGACGGACAATCAAACGAACACCGGAGGCTTAGTAGTAAATAACCTTACAAATAAATAAGCCGTGTTGGTTCTCTATTATATAATCGCCTTCACATTTAGTACAACACGCACTAAAGCCGATGAGCGAATTCAAAAGCTATCGTCCTAAAAATAACGATAACGCGCGCCTAAAAGAATTGTTTACATTGCGCGTGCGCCGGAGCTTACGCTGCTTATGAAAACTACTGCCCTTCTAAATAAAAAGGACGTATACGAAATTTTATAGTGAAAGCAAAACCCCCTATCTTAAGAAATAAGGTCACTTATACATTTGCGGCTCTATGAGACATGCGCCCTTTTTTCTAAGGAGGGCAGTATAGTGATGTGGATACTGTTTCATTGAAATAAGTGCACTTGGTATCTAAAAAAAAAGAGAATCACAGTGTTCATAAAGACAAGTTGAAAACCACGTGACAAGGATATTTTTTTAGAATAAATACCGTCAAAATAAACTAAAATCTCTAGTTTTTATTTATCTTTACAACTTTAAATCCTATCCTATAATCCTACTCGGTACCTATTAAATACACGAACAAATGAAGTTCTCGGAAACGACTACAATAATTAGAGTGAAAGATTTTTTTTTCTTCGGGAAAACTCGGTTTCCACCCAAGCGGCGCTCGGAGTCCCAGGTATTGAATCATCGCAATAATAATGTTATGTTAAATAAAGGGTTGCATTTTATATTTAAAAAAACTGTAAATTCTGAATTTCCTAAACCTCAAATCGTTGACATGATTCGCAAGAACCAATATCCGAATATGTTAGAGTTTCAGCGTTCTCTTTGCCGGGGCCCAAGCCAATATGCAAACGCTACTAACGTTTTTCTTTTCTATCAGTCAAAATGTAGGATGACAGTCTCTTGCGTTACGATAAACCACGTGGTCAACTGTCATCCCATACACTTTGATGGGTTTCATTAGGATTTAGCCCGCATGCTTGTAGCAATCCATTGACGAGTTCTTTTGACATTATCGAGCCGGGATCTATTTCAGCGATGCAATGTATCACGAAAAGCATGCCTTAAACCAATGAAACTGAGCCTTGAGCCATAGAAAAGAAAAACCTTACTTAACCCCCCCATTTTCACTTGACTGACCTAGAAGGAGTATAATGTTTTTCGCGCGTATGTATAAATAAAAATACCAAAATACAGTCGGGTTTTTTAAACGTCGTTGTTGGTCATCTTGTAAAGCCACTTGCTGCTATTAACGCCCACATTATGTTAAGAATGTAGAGATCAAGACTAAAGTCAACTCGTGAGAATATCACACGAACTTCGAGTGCGGAATAAAAAAATAGGCCTTTTGCTTTGTTATACGATTTGACGTTAGAATAGTTAATACTGTAACGTGAGGGATGGATAAAACGGTAATCATTTATCGAATTTCACTTTATCGATTGTAACATTTTATCGAATTTCATTTCCACGAACACTACGAGTATTTCCTGCCGAAACCACGATGTATTCAGGATATTTTAAAAATTAATTACGTTGGGTAAGTTAGACATGTGACTGAGAGACTCTTTAACCAATTGAGATTGCACGTCTTAAAATGTTGATTGCATCGTCCATGAAGTGAGTTTTTAAGAGTATGAAGGATTTACTGTCATTAGGTTCAAATGGAAAATCGTCCACTTGAAATTATACGTCAGTTCAGAAAAATGACCATTTGAAATACAACAAAAAGGAAAATTGTCCTTCTTGAAAAACGTCTAAAATGGAATCATGTCCCATGGTAAAATTGTCCAATATGACATTGGACGAAAAAATTATGTCTATTTGTATTTACGTACACTCAGAAATATGACCAATTGTAAAATCGTCCTACCTAAAATTTGTACAATTTATATTATATTATATGGTCTTGATTCATATTACACTACATTCACTTGTGCGTATTTCATTTTGGTCATAATTTATAATGGACAAAATTCCATTGGGACTTAATTAATTTACAACGAAAATAAATTTGGTTGTAAATACTTTTGAGCACAATTACATTTGGACTAAATTCACTTTGGACACTATTACTTTTGACCCATTTTCAGAATGGTTATTTCACGTGGTCGATTTTCCATTTGTACCTAATGACAGTAAATCGTAAATAATTCGTAAACAATTCCCTCCTCGCGCATCTTCGGTGGAAATGGTTTCTTAATACAAATTTAACTCGCGCGCCGACTTGTCTCGCTTCGCCTCGCCGGTGAAAAAGCACCTTAAGATGGCAGTTGTTTTTATAGGATGGTATTCGCTTACCGTTTACCACTTTAACACTAACAATAATAATGTGTTCTATATTCGCCGCAAATTAACATTTTTATGTATTTACCATTTATTAATAAGAAAAGAAACCCGTAAGACGGGTCCTAACTGTGCTCTTGAACGGTAAACCAAATTATTGTTTCGCAAATGGCCAAAGTACATTTCTTTAAAGCTTATTGGTTTATAAAATACCTATACCGACAGTACTTTCACTTAATAAACCTTTTAACAAATACGGTTTTATTATAAGTTCCACTTAGATTTTTTTTTGTAATGTCCTTCCAAAGTTTCAATAGCTTGAAGAGTTCATTCTACGTCATATTGAACTTGATGTATTTTGTGATGGTCTTGTCTTGTCCAAAGCAGGGCCAGATTATCCATTAGGCAGTGTAGGCAACTGCCTATCTAGGGGCCCAGCATCGGCTAGGGGCCCTGCATCACTTAGGCCCCTAAGTGAACCCCAACGCACCGGAAAAAAATATATACCTATTTTAGGAAGCAAGAATCCGGCCCTGGTTCAAAGCGATAGTAAATTCATTTCATGTTACCGCGTGTAAAACATGAAAAATATTTTTATAATTTTACCTCCACTCGAAAATCTAATTCAAAACCAAAATCCTAACCTCAACGGGCGCACATTCGCTGTGATTAAGTACTGCATTTTGGTTTAACTGTAGGTATTTTTATTACTAAAACTTACCCTAATACTACTCAGTACGAGTTCTCATTCATGTTTTTATGAAAATTAATGTTAAAATAACGAAATAATCAAGATGGGAACTGTCAAATTTTAGTCTTTAATTAGAGTATAGAAAAATCTTATTTTGCTATCAATACAAACCAACAGACGAACATAAACCCACAAACAGTTGGAATGACAGCCAATAAGATGGTGGTAGCGATCCCACCATCACAAAATCTACAATGCCCTCGTACTGAGAAAAGGCACAAGCGCAATTATTTCATAGAAGCATGTTAAACTCTCAAGGGTTATGTAATAAGGTTGGAATTGCAATACAATTCATATAGCAGATGTGCCTTTTTTCCGTAGCAGGGCGGAAAACCATACCTACTACTACTTTGTCTTCCGACTTGCATACGTAGGTATGTCGTTATCGTATGTTACATTTCAATTAAATCGAATGACAGCAAATTATCCAAACATGCATTTAAAAAAACTCAAAGACGAGCAAAGAAATTTATCAAATCCTTTTCCCATCACTAACGTCTCACCTACTCGCCACTTCTGCGTATCCCAAAAGAAAATCAAAACAAACTGAAACTCTCATGTAATCCCAGACACTGACTATTCCAAAACAAGCTTTAAAAGCTTGACTTAACACACTGTTGAGCAGCAAATCAAAATGGCGGCTAACTTCCGTGAAAGTTCAGAGGGGTAATTTACAAAACGTTTACAAATCTATTACACGTCTGTATGTCTGTATGATTAGGTGATGGGAACCAGACGAGAGTGAAATAAACAAACTTTTTAATAGACCAGTCGAATAGTTACAAAATATCAAGTCAAAAACAGGGTCAATCAACTTTGAAAGTATACATGTTTGAGAATAAATTGAGTTGTTTATTCGATCCCAGAGGCCCTAGGTACTTTAAAAATCGAAGTTTGAAGTTACGTTAGCTCCATCTCTGTCACTCGTCATTCGAAACTAAATCGAGAGATAGGGATGGAGCTAACGTAACTTCGAACTTCGATTTTCAAAGTAGTACCGCAGTCGTGGAAAAAATCTGTATCTAACACATAAAGCTTTACGCTATGCACGCACTAGAAACTTTTGTCGCCGCGACAGTATATCTCTCTTTTTCTCACTTCGAGCGTGCAAAAGAGACAGATGTACTGTCGCTGGCGACAAAAGTTGCTCTGCGAGCATAGGCTTAGAATAATACTACATAAGTACACCATTTACATTAGGAGCACAAATCCAGAAACGTTACATTTTGTTTACAACACCTTTCCTAATCTCGTCTAGAAATTCTAGTACCTACCTTATACATCCGTACCTGAGTATCTACACAAGCTTATTCCGAAGTACACAACTCGGATGCCATCCCGTTCACTCTTGTCTTAAGTCAAGTCTAAATCGAGAGAAGAAGATGTTAATGTAACTTCGAACTCCGATTATTAAAGGACGGCCCAGATGTTAAATCGAGCTAAATTGGGCTTATCATTGGTCATTGACCCTTTAACTCGTTCGCAGATCGTGAGCGAAGTGGGCGAGATACTTATTTTGCCACTCTAAACGGGCACTACTTAATCCTACAGCTTTGAAAGATTTTTTTAATGCCATAGTAGATTTAAAAAGAATACCTATTGTATCTGTACGGTTCACTGATGTTTCACCGAAATACGTTTGACCGAATGAGTCGTTTGGCAACTGCTTCATTTCCCAACCCGCTTATATTTCTGTAACTGTAAATATTTCAGAATTTTTATAAAAACTAACCTAACCTAACCTATAGGGTCTACACAATAATACAAAAATAAATCCTGAAATATTAGCAGTTACAGAAATATAAGCGGGTTGGGAAATGAAGCAGTTGCCAAACGACTCATTCGGTCAAACGTATTTCGGTGAAACATCAGTGAACCGTACAGATACAATAGGTATTCTTTTTAAATCTACTATGGCATTAAAAAAATCTTTCAAAGCTGTAGGATTAAGTAGTGCCCGTTTAGAGTGGCAAAATAAGTATCTCGCCCACTTCGCTCACGATCTGCGAACGAGTTAAAGGGTCAATGACCAATGATAAGCCCAATTTAGCTCGATTTAACATCTGGGCCGTCCTTTAATAATCGGAGTTCGAAGTTACATTAACATCTTCTTCTCTCGATTTAGACTTGACTTAAGGGTTCACTGATGTTTCACCGAAATACGTTTGACCGAATGAGTCGTTTGGCAACTGCTTCATTTCCCAACCCGCTTATATTTCTGTAACTGTAAATATTTCAGAATTTTTATAAAAACTAACCTAACCTAACCTATAGGGTCTACACAATAATACAAAAATAAATCCTGAAATATTAGCAGTTACAGAAATATAAGCGGGTTGGGAAATGAAACAGTTGCCAAACGACTCATTCGGCCAAACGTATTTCGGTCAAATGAATGGACCCCGTATCTGTACTCTTTAAACAGATACTTAAAGATTTTTAAATTTCGGCCCGGAGAGCCAGAGATGTAGGTTCGAATCCTGCCTAAGACCGACGATTTTTTTTAGCTTCGATATAGTTTGTATCTGTTTAAGTTAATTTATGAAAAAGAACATAGGTAAGTACTTTACTTAATTGACCTACTTACACCAAATTTAAACGATTATTAATTGATAGATTTAGGTAGGTAAGTACCTACAGACAATCAATTTGATTGATAGGCCATTAAAGAACTATGTCAAGAGACGTTTTAATAAAATTCTTAAGAAGCCTCTTACGATTTGAATCATTACGTCATTTTGACATATTTTCATAGTGGCCTTGAATCAAATTGATTGACTTGACTGTACATTAACATGTTAGTTTACCTCAATGTAATTATTTTGTTTCACTCTGTTTTGATTATTTTGAATTAGGTATTGCATTAACACTAATTAATCAGTTTCGTGCACTTAATAGATACCTACCGTATAAAGAGTGAATAATGAATTGGTTCCCGTTATTTAATTGTAATTTAAGAAAATACTTTGATAATACCTATGAAGAGAAATCTACGACGGAAAAGACCTAAGAAAGTGTGTCAGGTAAAATAAACTTCGCGAAATAGGCATAATGTCAGCTATGTGTTATGATTGGGCAAACTAGTATGAGAAGTTTTTTATAGTATTTACGTTTCCAACTTCCCGACGTGATTCAAATATTGTTATTTCGCGCACAAGTTCATCATCGATTGGATGAATCATCTGGAGATCCTGTTTTTATCTGCACAAACAGTATCGCCAACATCGCAACACAAAAACGTTCCTTTACCTAATTTCTTTAAACTTAACGGAGTGATTAAATATTATTTTGAAAATCATTACTCATTCCTAGTCATATATAAGTTTTTCTGTACTAAATTCAAAATATATTTAGGCTTAAAATTTAAAACAATAGTAATCTAGAGCAATAATCGCATGGTAATTTCTAACTGTCTATCGCGTTTGCGTGTAACGAAATCTCTGTCCAGTTGTCCATTTGACAGATACTTGATAAGTACTTTCCGTGATTGCAAGCCACTCCTTTAGTTGATAAATTAACTAATTTAATAAATATATCTTACAAGAAATGTAGGTTTTACTGTTCAAAAACGTTGCACTGAAATGGCCTAGTGGTTTTAAAGTGTAAAAAGATTTATCACAATGACGGGGCGCTCTGGTCGTGGTGTTTTCGGAAAATTGTTCTCCAAGAAGCAATCCAATAGAGATGAACGTGCGACCGAGATTGGTATGCCTACGAACGTTAAGCAGCATATACATGTGAGTAAGAATTCGGAAACGGGGATGTTGGAAGGGCTGCCGTCTTCATGGCAGCGTTTGTTGAACACCCAGATCACACCCGCGGAGCAAAATGAAAATCCAGACGCAGCCGCAGCGGCCGTTAAATTCCACATATACACCATCAAGAAAGAAAAAGCGCCCAACGAGCCGTTCAAGCCGTTTGTCACGCAACAAGCCATAACCGAGGAGGATTTAGAAATAGAACAGTTGTTAGACAAGAAAAATGCTCATCAAAGTCAAGATTCTGACTTATCGTTCGGACAGAGCAGTGAGGAGGACACGACCTCGAGCGACTCGTACGGACACAGGCAGACCATGCCAGTACAATCCACCAAACACAGCATGAAGAAAAAAGGTGCTGTTATGGACCTAACAGCTGTGGTCGAGGACCTTAGCTTGATTGGGGAACAGCCTGATGAAAGCCCTATATTAAGGAAGAAGGAGATGGTGAATGCAACATTGACTGATGAAGAGATTTATGAGGAGCTGAGGAGGATTTGCAATAAAGATGATCCTTATGTAAGGTTTGAAAGGATCAAGGATCTTGGTGCAGGTGCTTCAGGTAACTATCTTCCGTTAATAGCCTACATGTGCAATTAAAAGATTAGTGGGTTAGGTTTTGATACGTTCCTTATTCACTTGTATACTCCTATTCACTTGACATTGGCAAGATTATTCTACTAGACAGATAGAATCAAACTTTGGACCATCCTGACTTTTACCTCCTGAGTTACCTTTCTCGTATTCTATGCACATTGTGTGTTAGACAATTATTATTGCGTTTCTAATAGTCATTATATAAATTTGAATATTGATTGACATAACCTTATGTTTATCATTCGGGAAGGTAATAATGAACTTTCAGATTTATCTCACTGGGAAAAATTGTTTGGATGCACGATGTAAAGTTGACCAAGAAACTCCGTTACCGCCTTTCATGGCTATTTGTAGGATCTCAAGGTCCAAAAGTGGTAAAACACTTCCTTGGCTGACTATATGATATGTGTGGTGGTATGGTGGTGGCTTGATTAAACATTGCGCCGCGCCGATTCCCCGCCGATTTTACGCTGCCGCGGTCATTTCTCCTATGCCGCGTCGGCGTAAAATCGGCGGCAAATCGGCGCGGCGCACATGTCTAGGTTAGCTTAAGTTGCTTCAGTTTTTACTTGTTAATAAAACATATGTTCATGCTAGCTAAGTCATCATCATCCTATTTTTTTTCTAAAAATGAAACCTAGAGAGATCAATTTATTGCCCCTGAAACTCCCTGCATACTAAATTTCATGAAAATCGTTGGAGCCGTTTCCGAGATTCAGATTATATATGAATTGCTTGTTTAAAGGTATTAGATTGCCTTGTTTCTTATATCACTCTTCACACATACAATCTGTCTCTTTTAAGGTCTCCCGCTTGCACTATATCCCTCCATTAGTGGAAGTACAGGACACTTACCTTGTCCAGTTATTGGTTGTTCAACCAAAAACAGCAGAGGGCTCTAACAAGCATGCTTTCTTGCAGTTAGAATGTATCTAATATACAGGCAGAGCTAGTGACTTACAAGCAACAGAAACATTTGTTAACTCTCTTGATATGGCTATTCCAATTTAAGACAATTGGCACTGACATCACTGCAAGTGCCAATGTAATACAAAGTCCTACAAATTACAAACATGCACCTGTCTCTTATTTCACCATCCTGACAATAATAGGTGACAAGTGACAATTTGGTGTACAGTCAAGGTCACCAATATGTATACACCACAAAGGCTCAAAAATATGTACAATGACCTTATTATTATGGCAATTAGGTGTATGTTTACATATTTTTGTACTATTTTGTGAATATTTATATTTACCCTTGACATACACAAAAATTTTACCTGTCACCTGTAATATTCAAGATCAATTTATGAAAATACCATGACTGAAACCAGTTTCATAATCTATTTAAGATGGATTTAGAGCAGTTACTTTTGATTAATTGCACTACTTTTTATTTTCTTTTCTGATTTTCAGTTTCATAAAAACTCAAACATTGAGGTTTATAGCTATCTTCCAGTGTTATGTTGTAAATTTTGTTATGGAAATACTTGAATAGAAAAATGTAAAAGCAGTAGTTTATTTAAACTCGGGAGTGTGTATTCAAGTTCTATCATAATTGCAACACACTTCTTATGCAATGTTAATGATTACACTTTCTATCTCTTCCATGAATTCCATGTTTTCATACATATTGATAAGATTAAAACAATATAATTAAGCATTAACAAGGATTAGAAATGGCTGAATCCTCATTCAAACATTGTTGTTTAAAACGTTTACTTTAAAAATATTTTAATATGCAAATAAGATTAAAAACTCAACAAAAATAGATTGATTCAAATCTGTCCAACATATTACAGCAACTAGACTGGAAAGAGCTTCAATTGACACTTATCTAATCTTACTTCACCCGATAGATTACCCAGTATAGACTTGCAAATCTACATACTACTGTGACTACTATGCCCTCGAAATACGCGGATAAATAACTAGCTAGCTGTTGCCTCCGACTCCGTCCCCTTGGGAACTGTTCATTTTTCGACGGCAAAAAGAACCCTATGTGCTTCCTGGGATTCGAGCTAACTCCTTGATGAATAATATTAAAATTGGTTCAGCAGTTTAACCGAGAGGAGGTAACAAAAAACAGTAACTTTTGCACTTAAAATATTAATATTCATGAAAGTATTTATTTACTCATTTTCTTAAACTTTGCAAAATACAAATAAAGTAAAATGTACATAGTCCAATGCTAAAGGCATTCTCTGCCAGACAACCACATGGTTAACAGAAAAAAAAACCAGTGCATTCAGCAACTGAATAAGAGTTCTGACCGCCCTAGGCTAATTAAATATGAGGTCTATTTAGTTGAAATATGTATGTTAGATCCGGTAGATGCAATGATGCTAGACTAATAGTGCATGCCATAACACGATTTCAGCGCGCCCCCCCGATCCTCGCGCCCTAGGCTGCAGCCTAATTAGCCTAAGGGTTAATTAGGCCCTGAGTGCATTAGGAAGGCTAAAGTGTTGTAAACTGAGTAAAATACCTACTCCAGTATGTGCAGGCATTACTTATATTTGTTAACTTTTTTCCACTTCAGGTGTCGTATTCGTGGCGATTGACAGCAAGGATAACTCCC
Organism: Acleris cristana; assembly: GCA_948252455.1. NCBI lineage: Eukaryota > Metazoa > Arthropoda > Insecta > Lepidoptera > Tortricidae > Acleris > Acleris cristana. The sequence goes on along the minus strand of OX411783.1, from coordinate 3,252,774 downwards.
GAGTTGCCATCAAGGACATAGACCTGACTAAGCAGTCCAGGAAAGATCTCATACTCAACGAAATCAACGTATTAAAAGGCTTCAATCACAAAAACCTCGTCAATTTTTTGGACGCGTTCCTAAGCTATGACCATCTTTGGGTCGCTATGGAGTTGCTAGACGGTGGGTCATTGACCGATGTAGTCACTGAAGTGGTGATGAAAGAAGGTCAGATCGCGGCCGTCTGCCGTGAGACGCTCTTAGCGGTTTCTTTCCTTCACTCCAAAGGCACAATTCATAGAGACATCAAGTCCGACAATGTCCTACTTGGCATGGATGGAAGCGTGAAAGTAACTGATTTCGGTTTCTGCGCCAACATAGTCGGCGATGAGAAACGACAGACGATGGTAGGGACGCCATATTGGATGGCACCAGAAGTCGTGACAAGGAAGCAGTATGGGAAGAAAGTTGACGTGTGGTCTCTAGGGATCATGGCCATTGAGATGATAGAGGGGGAGCCTCCGTACATGAAGGAAACGCCTTTGAGAGCTCTGTATTTGATAGCAGCAGTGGGAAGGCCGAAGATACCTAGATGGGAGAATCTGTCGGCCAATTTCCAGGATTTCCTGGACAAGTGCCTGCAAGTTGACGTGGACCTGAGGGCCACGGCAGAAGACCTGCTGGCGCATCCCTTCCTGGAATGCGCCATGGAGCTCCGGACCCTGACTCCCCTGATCAAAGCCGCGCAGAAAATCCTCCACAAGAACTTCGAATGAGACTGGTAACCTTCCATTCCCTATTTTATACAATATATCACTTTTGTAGCAGTTTTTACGATTTGTACAATTTTTGCAATGTAATGCCGAGTGTTATATTTTTCTATTGGTGTATGACTTGCAATGTTTAGCCGTCGCACTATTGTGCCTAGCTAAAGTGGACATTAGTGCCTATTAAGTGAGCCGAGCGCGCACTTATATTGTAGCGTGGAGTGGTACCGTTAGGGTTTAACCATAAAATCACAAAATAAACATCTATTTTGACAATACGCTCGCTCGTTTTAGCTTCAGTCTTATCACTACGCTAGTATAGATACGCTATCTGCTACTGATATAGATATGTACATCGCGTGTACAGTAATGTTTCCCGTATGATATTAGTTAAGTCCAATAAAATACGATGTATGTACAACAATATGCCATAATGAATTCATGATTCATGTTTATAGATATTGGTTATAAAAATTAGGATAAATAAATTAAGATAAAGTTTTTTTATTCGATTAGATACTTAAAGGAATACGATATCTGTCCAACAGCATTTCTAAAAAAAAATATGGAATTGGTGCATTGTTTTTATTTATTTACCAAAAATGTACATAAACATTGATTGTAGCTAGTCTTAAACGTTAATTATAAGCTTTTTGCTTTTGACTTTATTTCCAGACTGTTCCAGGCTTGTTTTTACCATCTTTAAAATATCTATCGATCTTTTGATCTTATTCCCGGCACTAGGAATTGTCACACTTGATTTGCAATGTTAAAGTAATTAATGCAATGTTATACATTTTGCTCTGTTACGTCCGTCAATGTAATAGTGACGTAGTAATAATATCGAAAGTTAATTATAGATTTCCTCATTCGTGCGTATTTGCACGTTGCGTAGTACAGACAGATGATGCTAAAAAACGATCTCGTGTGTCCACCTTTATTTTTCATTCCGTAACTATTCCAACGCATTCAATGCCCAGCACTCTGATTTTCATACAAAACGGACCCTACTTAAGGGGACGCTGGCATTAAGCGTTTCCAATTCATCAATATGTGGCTTAACATGAGCTTTATTAAAAAAGATATAAAGTAAGAGTTTAAATTAGATAAGTGGTACTTGGTGGAAAAGTGGACTTTGTTGTTGTGTAAGCCATTCGATTTTCCCTTTTAAGATATGTATGACGCATACCTATCGTTATGTATAGGATGTCTATATTTACTACTATTAATTACTGCCGTGTTCAAATGCTCATTAATGAAGAGTAGCAAAAGAATACACTCATTTCATGCCTTTTAGACACAATTAATTTGTTTCTTTTTCAAACTTGTGCATGAAAAGTCGTCACTAACTGCCGCACTCAGAGACGTCAATTTAATTTAATGCTTGTTTAAAGTTGCTGCTGTCACGTTCTTTGCTACAGCAATAGATTATGACAAGGGTTACACGATCAGTTTGGCGTCAGTTCAGTCCGTGAACGACTTAATCGTCATCACAGGTCGACACACGTAAAAAGAGCTCCAAGCGGCTAGTGGAGGGGATATGTTTGCGCATGTTGTCTACTGACAAACCAATAGCGTGGCAGCAAAGCGGAGCGGTTTACACTCCCCCCGTCGCCCCCACCAATTTGGTACGTAATTTGCTCACTGCGCAGGGAGGTCGCTCAGGGCTCTTTTGTTTGTCGACTGACTCTGAGTGGAGTCGTTAAAGTTGGCCTCATAAGTACAGATTGATCATAAATACGCATTATTTCGATTCTGCATCGCCTGAATGTAAATCGTTCCAATGTGGACCTAAACATTGACCTTAAATGACTACATGGTATGACCATCCGTTCGTGGGAACTTATTTTACATTGTGTATACCCCTATTGTTATGGTGTTGTTAACATTATGATAGGTCTTATTAACCTGTCTGTGAGTGCATACAATCTGAACCTATTTAAAGGTAGGGTGAATAGGCATCTCCTGGGTGAGCTCGCTTCATCGTTGACA